>NIVC01000506.1:0-150000 GCA_002269645.1 Macrostomum lignano | reverse complement strand
AAAAATAAGTGCCTAGCTCGTTTTCCCGCATGTTTACGAGATCTGCTCGCATCTCTTCATTGACTGTTGTTAGACATACGATCGATCGAATCGATGGCCGAGGCTTACTGGGGGAATTGCTGATATTTCAATGCTTACTGGGGGAATTGCTGAGATGTCAATGCTTACTGGGGGAATTGCTGAGATGTCAATGCTTACTGGGGGAATTGCTGAGATGTCAATGCTTACTGGGGGAATTGCTGAGATGTCAATGCTTACTGGGGGAATTGCTCAGTGATTTCCCCTGGGGGAATTGCTGAGAGGTCGAGGCTTACTGGGGAAATCGCTGAGAGGTCAAGGCTTACTGGGGGAATTGCTGAGATGTCGAAGCTTATGGGGGAATTGCTGACACGCCGAGGCTCATGCGAGGTCAGGCTGCAGGCGGGCTGATGCTGAACAAGGGACCGACGAGAGAAGAACCCAAAGCTCTCTTCCACCTTGGCTTGCGAGTTTGAATTTTGTAACTAAAAGCAATGATTCGCAAATAAACTGGGTTATAACTTTGGCGCCTGTATCTGTTGGTCTGCATAAAATTTCAGTCAAATGCAACGTGAGCAGCATGAAAGTCCGGACCCCTCTGGCTCGTATTTTGAGTTTTGAGATTTGTGCATCTGCAAGCGGTCTCGGGTCACGTGATCATCAGCTGGCCGCTGGACCTCTGACTGATGCGTAGACGGCCAGCGGCATCGCCACATCGCCAGCCTCGCCCGCTTCCCCCGACTGCTCGCTCTGAGAGTCGCCGCCGTAGCCTGAGCAGACGAACCGCTTGGCCATGTAGTACACGAACTCCAGCAGCTCCACTGTGGTGATCACCGTCAGGCCGCCCCACAGAGAGAACGAGCCGCCAATCTGAGAGATCAGGGTCTCCGGGGTGATCTGCAGCTTCTCTTTAGTGACGGTGAGCGACAGGTCCGGTCGGAATACGCGCAGTCGGAGGAAATTGTCCCGGATGGCGTTCGCGTCGGGGCTCTTCAGGGCCCTGGCGGCCTCGGTGTGCTGGCCAAGACGGGTGAAGTTCTCCGCCTGCGGAGGCACGAGCGCCAGCTGTGCTAGATAGATCTATGTGTGGTGGACACGGTGTCCGTGAGTGCAAGATGTGCTAAGTCCATGTGCGGTGGACACGGTGTCCGTGAGTGCAAGATGTGCCAAGTCCATGTGCGGTGGACACGGTGTCCGTTAGTGCAAGATGTGCTAAGTCTATGTGCGGTGGACACGGTGTCCGTGAGTGCAAGATGTGCTAAGTCTATGTGCGGTGGACACGGTGTCCGTTAGTGCAAGATGTGCTAAGTCTATGTGCGGTGGACACGGTGTCTGTTAGTGCAAGATGTGCTAAGTCTATGTGCGGTGGACACGGTGTCCGTGAGTGCAAGATGTGCTAAGTCTATGTGCGGTGGACACGGTGTCCGTGAGTGCAAGATGTGCTAAGTCTATGTGGAGCATCACGGTGTCAAATAGGAGCTTAGCAGAGTCACACGAACGGGCTGACCCACCTGCTCGTAGGCGTCGAACTTTCTGCCGAACAGGGGCTTGCCCTGCACCCTCAGCCGGTAAAAGTCCAACTCGTTGGTTTTAGGCGGCCACAGAGACTGGTAGGCGGTGGTCTTGAACGAGATGGATTGGCAGGGCGTGGCGCACTGGTCGTTCAAGTTCTCCTTGATCAGGTTTCTGGGGTCCAACTCCAGGCGCGAGGCGCAATCGTAGCTGCGAATTTCAAAAGCCATGCGGCCGAGCTGCCAGAAATGAGCTGCGACTTACAGGGCTGCACTGGGTTGCCACTCTACATACATCCCAAGTGTTTTGCGAGATCGATGGATTGCTAATCTATCCTAGGTGCATTGTGAGATACGATGGATTGCTAATCTATCCTAGGTGCATTGCAAGATCCGATGGATTGCTAATCTATCCTAGGTGCATTGTGAGATACGATGGATTGCTAATCTATCCTAGGTGCATTGTGAGATACGATGGATTGCTAATCTATCCTAGGTGCATTGTGAGATACGATGGATTGCTAATCTATCCTAGGTGCATTGTGAGATACGATGGATTGCTAATCTATCCTAGGTGTATTACAAGATATGATGGATTGCTAATCTATCCTAGGTGCATTGTGAGATACGATGGATTGCTAATCTATCCTAGGTGCATTGTGAGATACGATGGATTGCTAATCTATCCTAGGTGTATTACAAGATATGATGGATTGCTAATCCATCCTAGGTGCATTGTGAGATACGATGGATTGCTAATCTATCCTAGGTGCATTGTGAGATACGATGGATTGCTAATCTATCCTAGGTGCATTGTGAGATCCGATGGATTGCTAATCTATCCTAGTTGCATTGTGAGATCCGATGGATTGCTAATCTATCCTAGTTGCATTGTGAGATACGATGGATTGCTAATCTATCCTAGTTGCATTGTGAGATCCGATGGATTGCTAATCTATCCTAGGCGTATTACAAGATACGATGGATTGCTAATCTATCCTAGGCGTATTACAAGATATGATGGATTTCTAATCTATCCTAGGTGCATTGTGAGATTCGATGGATTGCTAATCTATCCTAGGTGCATTGCGAGATACGATGGATTGCTAATCTATCCTAGGCGTATTACAAGATATGATGGATTGCTAATCTATCCTAGGCGTATTACAAGATATGATGGATTGCTAATCTATCCTAGGTGCATTGTGAGATCCGATGGATTGCTAATCTCTCCTAGGCGTATTACAAGATATGATGGATTGCTAATCTATCCTAGGCGTATTATAAGATATGATGGATTGCTAATCTATCCTAGGCGTATTACAAGATATGATGGATTGCTAATCTATCCTAGGTGCATTGCGAGATCCGATGGATTGCTAATCTAAATACATCTAAAGTTTATTGTGAGATATGATCAAACAGAATGGACACACTGGTTAATCAGAGTACAAATGCGGACTCAAGATCTAGAATCTCCAAAGCAACCCAGGAAACCAGCTCAAGCGAAACTCAATACTAAATACAGATTGTATGTGTAAGTAGGGAGCAGTCAGCTGGAACCCATGCTGCGAGTGTGACTAATGTTTAACAATAACTGGCGCCTTTATCGTCTCGGCTGCTTCAAGCGGCAGCCACAGGCCCATCGGGTTTGCTCGGAGCAAAGCAGCGGTTCGTGAATAATTGATTGGCCCCAACGATTCCTCCCATCCCGAGTCCCCACAACCCACCCCCCCCCCCTAAAGGACGCCTCGCACCTCTCCGTTGCCACCCTAATCGCTGGGGACAATCCGTGGCATTTCGGAGCAGCCGGCGCCAGCCGCTCCCCTATCCGCAAATCCTGATACCCCTGACTTGGGGGTGGATAGGGATAATTTAATTTCCCATTTCCAGGGAAACCCGGGGACTATGCGGGATTTCCTATCGAGCGCTTTCCAGGACTGCCTGCTGCCAGATCGGGTTTTAAATCACTCGCACTGCCTGGTCTGAGCTGGTTTCTCACACTATTGCTGCTTGTGCTGGGCAAATACCGGCTGACGGCCTGCAACTTTAGGCCAGAGAGCTGACAACTGGGACACACCCTGGGACACACAGGGACACACACTGGGACACACTCTGGGACACACAGGGACACACACTGGGACACACTCTGGGACACACAGGGACACACACTGGGACACACTCTGGGACACACAGGGACACACACTGGGACACACTCTGGGACACACTCTAGGACACACTCTGGGACACACTCTGGGACACACTCTGGGACACACTCTGGGACACACAGGGGGACACACAGGGACACACTCTGGGACACACTCTGGGACACACTCTGGGACACACTCTGGGACACACACTGGGACACACTCTGGGACACACACTGGGACACACTCTGGGACACACACTGGGACACACTCTGGGACACACACTGGGACACACTCTGGGATACACTCTGGGACACACTCTGGAACACACTCTGGGACACACTCTGGGACACACTCTGGAACACACTCTGGGACACACTCTGGGACACACTCACTGGGACACACTCTGGGACACACTCTGGGACACACTCTGGGACACACTCTGGGACACACTCACACTCAGAGATACCAAGACACACTGAGAGATACCTGAGACGGACTGGGAGATACCTGGGACGCACTAGGATACCTGGGACGCACTGGGAGATACCTGGGTGGGACGCACTGGCAGAAACCTGGGTGGGACGCACTGGGAGATACCTGCGACGCACTGGGAGATACCTGGGACGGACTGGGAGATACCTGGGACGGACTGGGAGATACCTGGGACGGACTGGGAGATACCTGGGACGGACTGGGAGATACCTCGGTGGGACACACTGGGAGATACCTGCGACGCACTGGGAGATACCTGGGACGCACTGGGAGCTACCGAGACACACCGGAGATACCTGGGACGCACTGGGAGCTACCGAGACACACCGGAGATACTGGGACGCACTGGGAGATACCTGGGACGCACTGGGAGCTACCGAGACACACCGAGAGATAACTGGGACGCACTGGGAGATACCTGGGACGCACTGGGAGCTACCGAGACACACCGAGAGATACCTGGGACGCACTGGGAGCTACCGAGACACACCGAGAGATAACTGGGACGCACTGGGAGATACCTGGGACGCACTGGGAGCTACCGAGACACACCGAGAGATACCTGGGACGCACTGGGAGCTACCGAGACACACCGAGAGATAACTGGGACGCACTGGGAGATACCGAGACACACCGAGAGATAACTGGGACGCACTGGGAGATACCTGGGACGCACTGGGAGATACCGAGACACACCGAGAGATAACTGGGACGCACTGGGAGATACCTGGGACGCACTGGGAGATACCGAGACACACCGAGAGATAACTGGGACGCACTGGGAGATACCTGGGACGGACTGGGAGACACCTGGGACGCACTGGGAGATACCTGGGACGGACTGGGAGATACCTGGGACGGACTGGGAGATACCTGGGACGCACTGGGAGATACCGAGACACACCGAGAGATAACTGGGACGCACTGGGAGATACCGAGACACACCGAGAGATAACTGGGACGCACTGGGAGATACCGAGACACACCGAGAGATAACTGGGACGCACTGGGAGATACCGAGACACACTGAGAGATAACTGGGACATGTTGCTTTATTGACAGACCTGCTTGAATTAATCTGCTTGAATCAGTTTGTTGCAGACTCAAGCCCTGATCTCGCTCTGCACGAGGGAGAGAGGCTTTTATCCTCCCTCCCTCCTGCATTCACTGTCTGCTCCTACGCATCTGCGGAATTGGCAAGTCTGTCTTGCACTCCTCTGCAGGCATCTCTCCGTATATTTTGGTCTCCATCCCCAGTCTCTCCGCTCTCTCCTATCCTCCTACCCTCCTATGCCAATCCAAAATGCCAAATCTGTGCTCAAACCCCCTCTCTCTCTCTCCTGTCCCTTGTTAATGGAAAATTGGAAAAAAGCATTTACGATTTTTATTCGTTTTTTTCAAAGCTAAAAAATGCCGTTTTTCATGCAAAAAACGAGCTGGCCGGAGGCAGTTCTGCTTCATTCGGATGACTGCCGTCTGCCAGTGAAGCGGCTGGCTGCGGTGCAGTTGCACTGCAAAATGTATTCCAACTCTGCTTGCAGGCTCTGACAGAAAACCGAAGGCGGAAATCTCCACGCTGAATTCATCTGCTGGTCGCACGCAGCCTCCCATTTGTCAATTGCTTTAATCAGGAGAGAGAGAAAGTCCCTCATTTCCCTCACAGACCCCCCGAGCCTCTCTGCAGTGCTGAGCAACAGATGGCTTGCAAATTAAGTGGAAATGGATATGCGGGCTGAGGCAGCTGGCCAGCTTTTGCTCGCTGCTCACTTTTTGAGAAACGCGTCGGTGCTCTGGCCCGGCTTCTTCAGCTCGGCGCAGAACGGCGCGTCTTTCATGTCGGCCGTGAGAGGGTAGTCCGGGTCCGTGCAGCCGCAGTTGCTCAGGATTTTCTCCTGGGGAGCGGAGAGCGGGGTGACAGGAGTGGGGAGAGTAGGAGAGTGGGAATAGTGGCTAGAGTGAGAGAGTGGGTAGAGCAGGTAAAGTGGAAGGAGTTGGTAGAGTGGGAGAGTGCAAGAGTGAGGAGAGTGGGGAGAGTGGGAGAGTGGGAGAGTGGTGAGGGGGGAGAGTGGGAGAGTGGTGAGGGGGGAGAGTGGGAGAGTGGTGAGGGGGGAGAGTGGGAGAGTTGTGAGGGGGGGAGAGTGGGAGAGTGGTGAGGGGGAGAGTGGGAGAGTGGTGAGGGGGGAGAGTGGAGAGTTGTGAGGGGGGAGAGTGGGAGAGTGGTGAGGGAGGAGAGTGGTGAGGGGGGAGAGTGGTAAGTGAGGAGAGTGGTGAGGGGGGAGAGTGGTGAGGGAGGAGAGTGGTGAGGGGGGAGAGTGGTGAGGGGGGAGAGTGGGAGAGTGGTGAGGGAAGAGAGTGGTAGAGTGGTGAACGGGGAGAGTGGGATAGTGGTGAGGGGGGAGAGTGGGAGAGTGGTGAGGGAGGAGAGTGGTGAGGGGGGAGAGTGGTGAGTGAGGAGAGTGGTGAGGGAGGAGATGGTAGAGTGGTGAGGGGGAGAGTGGGAGAGTGGTGAGGGAGGAGAGTGGTGAGGGGGGAGAGTGGTGAGTGAGGAGAGTGGTGAGGGGGGAGAGTGGGAGAGTGGTGAGGGGGAGAGTGGTGAGGGGGAGAGTGGTGAGGAGGAGAGTGGTGAGGGGGAGAGTGGGAGAGTGGTGAGGGGGAGAGTGGTGAGAGGGTGAGGGGGAGAGTGGTGAGGGGGAGAGTGGTGAGGGAGGAGAGTGGTGAGGGGGAGAGTGGTGAGGGAGGAGAGTGGTGAGGGGAGAGTGGTGAGGGGGAGAGTGGTGAGGAGGAGAGTGGTGAGGGGGGAGAGTGGTGAGGGAGGAGAGTGGTGGAGAGTGGTGAGGGGGAGAGTGGGAGAGTGGTGAGGGAGGAGAGTGGAGAGTGGTGAGGGGGAGAGTGGTGAGGGGGAGAGTGGGAGAGTGGTGAGGGAGGAGAGTGGTGAGGGGGGAGAGTGGTGAGTGAGGAGAGTGGTGAGGGGGGAGAGTGGGAGAGTGGTGAGGGGGGAGAGTGGTGAGGGAGGAGAGTGGTGAGGGGGGAGAGTGGTGAGGGAGGAGAGTGGGAGAGTTGTGAGGGGGGAGAGTGGGAGAGTGGTGAGGGAGGAGAGTGGTGAGGGGGGAGAGTGGTGAGGGAGGAGAGTGGTGAGGGGGGAGAGTGGTGAGGGGGGAGAGTGGGAGAGTGGTAGGGAGGAGATGGTAGAGTGGTGAGGGGGAGAGTGGGAGAGTGGTGAGGGGGGAGAGAGGGAGAGTGTGAGGGGGGAGAGTGGTGAGAGTGGTGAGGGGGGAGAGTGGGAGAGTGGTGAGGGGGGAGAGTGGGAGAGTGGTGAGGGGGGAGAGTGGGAGAGTGGTGAGGGGGGAGAGTGGGAGAGTGGTGAGGGGGGAGAGTGGGAGAGTGGTGAGGGGGGAGAGTGGGAGAGTGGTGAGGGGGAGAGTGGGAGAGTGGTGAGGGGGGAGAGTGGTAGAGTGTGGGGGAGAGAGGGGAGAGTGGTGAGGGGAGAGTGGGAGAGTGGTGAGGGGGGAGAGTGGGAGAGTGGTGAGGGGAGAGAGTGGAGAGTGGTGAGGGGGGAGAGTGGAGAGTGGTGAGGGGGGAGAGTGGGAGAGTGGTGAGGGGGAGAGTGGGAGAGTGGTGAGGGGGGAGAGTGGGAGAGTGGTGAGAGGGGGAGAGTGGGAGAGTGGTGAGGGGGGAGAGTGGGAGAGTGGTGAGTGGAGGGAGTGTGCAGTGAGTGGAGTTCAGCAAGTTCCGAATTCCCCACCTGAACCATAAGCTGGCGGCAGGTGAAGCTCTCGTAGGCAAAGGGGAAGGCGGTGGTTCGCTCCTTGGCCCCGATGAACAGGTCGATAAGCTGCTTATTAGTGCAGGTCTCCTTTGGCGACTGCTCATACTTCTCTAGGCTGCGGGTTTCCACCACCTCGATGACGCTCTTGGTCCCTGGCAGCACGTGGATGCCCAGCTGGCTGATGCGCGGGTAGGTCATGGCGGGGTGCACCAGGACGTGGGCCCCGATGCTGTCGTCCAGGTCGAAGAGCGCGTCGTGGCACTCAGTGGTCTGCTGGCAGTCAAACAGCTGCTCAGTGTCCAGGTAGAGGTCCATCTCCAGCGAGTAGGTGGTGTTGGCGATGTCAGGGGTGGGCGAGATCATGAAGCAGGTGAAGAACTGCGGGTTGGGGATGAGCAGCACGTCGGTGCGCAGGTTGCACTCGCGCTGCTGGAACTTGGCCGCCTGCACGAAGCTGAAGTTGCAGGTGCCGTCAAGCACGAACTCGTGGAAGGTCAGGCCAATCTTGCGCACCGTCTCGATGCCCCAGTTCTGGAACAGGAACGACTTCTCGTTTAACGCTTTGAAGCTGCTGGTGTAGTTGGGGTGGTTCTTCATCTTCTTCAGCTCGTTGAGGAAGCGCATGTCCGTCACGTTCACGTTGGGGTTGCGGATGAACCGCTTGACCATGTCGGTGGAGAACGGCTGCAGGTTGCAGATGGTCACCGAGGGAAAAGGCACGGTCTGCGTGTAGTGCCTTGTGGTCACCTCCAGCACGGTCTGGTAGGACAGGTAGGTGTTCACCAGCAGGGTGATGGACAGCAGCGAGATGCCAAGAAAGCCGAAGACAGACACCAGCCAGACGGCCTGCCAGCAGAGGCTGCGGCTGCGCAGGATCCGCGGCACGCCCCGCACCGAGGACAGCATGCAGAAGCGAACGAACTCGTCCTGCGGAGAGACCGGCTTCACGGCGCGCTGCATCAGGTCTTTTCTGGCTGTTGCCATGGCGACGGTAACTGAGCGAGCCTGGCTGCGGAAATCGAGGCATGTGGCCATAGTTGCTATGCGAATTCCGCTATCAGCGGACACTCAAAAGCTGAATAGATAATTTATTTTTGTCTTCATTAAATTGGCGGGAAACCCAAGCCGATTAGTTTGAAATTTTTCCCAGAACTCCCCGACCAAAGTCCAGACTTTCTGAATGTCATACGGCCGGACTTGATGTCTCTAAAATCTAGCTGAGATCTAGCTGAGATCTAACTGAGATCTAGCTGAGATCTAGCTGAGATCTAGCTGAAATCTAACTGACATCTAGTTGAGATCTAGCTGACATCTAGTTGAGATCTAACTGAGATCTAGCTGAGATCTAACTGAGATCTAGCTGAGATCTAACTGAGATCTAGCTGAGATCTAACTGAGATCTAGCTGAGATCTAACTGAGATCTAGCTGAGATCTAACTGAGATCTAGCTGATATCTAGCTGAGATCTAACTGATATCTAGCTGAGATCTAACTGAGATCTAGCTGAGATCTAACTGAGATCTAGCTGAGATCTAACTGAGATCTAGCTGAGATCTAGTTGAGATCTAGCTGAGATCTAGTTGAGATCTAGCTGAAATCTAACTGAGATCTAGTTGAGATCTAGCTGAGATCTAGCTGAGATCTAGTTGAGATCTAGCTGAGATCTAGTTGAGATCTAGTTGAGATCTAGTTGAGATTTAGCTGAGATCTAGCTGAGATCTAACTGAGATCTAGCTTGGATCTAGCTGAGATCTAACTGAGATCTAACCGAGATCTAGCTGAGATCTAGCTGAGATCTAATTGATTGACCTGGGATATATTGTAGCAGTGAACTGCCGTCATTCATGTGGCTCCATCTCCGCCCAGCTCTCAGCTCGCGCTGCTGTCCTTCCCTACTCCAACAGCGGAGAGGACAGACACTTTTTCAGAGATGGGAGGGAGGTGGATGAAGATATTCTGACATTCTGAGCACACCTGTTGATTATTGTGGCTCGGCTCGTTAATCCCTGGGCCTCTGTATCTATCAGTTGCCGGGGCAAACACGGGGGGGATTTACAGGGGGATTTAGAGATGCGGCCTCCGATACAGCCAGGCCAGGAGACAGGGCGCTCTCACACAGATGCTCAGACCAACAATTCTGTCCAGGCTACAAAGGAAAAAATGGGGATTTCTCCTTAGATATGGCTTCATCCGGCTCGGGCGGAGCTGTTCCAGTTTAGGACTGGGACAACAGGAAAGCGGCACTTGATCACGCACAGCCCAGGCTCGGCAAAATTAGACGATTACAATAAAAATAGAGCCGACATATCGTGTCCGGGAACATAATATGTGCTCACTACGAGCGTAAAAGTGCGACTGCATGATTCTCCAGCTTAGCTATTTTTTAGTATTCTGAGCGAATTTTTGCGATTTGAATTATTCTATTTTTTGTCTAATTTTGACGTTTTTAAATCCTATAAAATCATTTTACAGGATTTGGGTGGAAACTGTTTTTAAAATAATTTTCTGAGATGCTAGGATTCTTGTAACTATGGCTACCCTGGTGTAAACTGTGTCAGCCCTGATGTAATCTGTGTCAGCCCTTGTGTAAACTGTGTCAGCCCTGATGTAAACTGTGTCAGCCCTGATGTAAACTGTGTCAGCCCTGATGTAAACTGTGTCAGCCCTTGTGTAAACTGTGTCAGCCCTTTTGTAAACTGTGTCAGCCCTGGTGTAAACTGTGTCAGCCCTGATGTAAACTGTGTCAGCCCTGGTGTAAACTGTGTCAACCCTGATGTAAACTGTGTCAGCCCTGATGTAAACTGCGTCAGCCCTGATGTAAACTGTGTCAGCCCTGATGTAAACTGTGTCAGCCCTGATGTAAACTGTGTCAGCCCTGGTGTAAACTGTGTCAGCCCTGATGTAAACTGTGTCAGCCCTGATGTAAACTGTGTCAGCCCTGATGTAAACTGTGTCAGCCCTGATGTAAACTGTGTCAGCCCTTGTGTAAACTGTGTCAGCCCTTTTGTAAACTGTGTCAGCCCTGGTGTAAACTGTGTCAGCCCTGATGTAAACTGTGTCAGCCCTGGTGTAAACTGAGTCAGCCCTGATGTAAACTGTGTCAGCCCTGGTGTAAACTGTGTCAGCCCTGATGTAAACTGTGTCAGCCCTGGTGTAAACTGTGTCAGCCCTGATGTAAACTGTGTCAGCCCTGGTGTAAACTGTGTCAGCCCTGATGTAAACTGTGTCAGCCCTGATGTAAACTGTGTCAGCTCTGGTGTAAACTGTGTCAGCCCTGGTGTAAACTGTGTCAGCCCTGATGTAAACTGTGTCAGCCTATGGCGGATTATGCGTCATACTAATGCCATTGAAACTGTACTAAGCTCGGTACTCACAGTATGTATCGATTGAAGATCAGTTCAGGCGCAGCGGGGCATTGCTGCGGTTTCTGGAGTCAGTTGTCCAGCGTGCTGCCTCGCCAGCATCTCTCAGCTCAGGCCCGCTTTGTCGCTGTATTGCTGCCTGCAATCTCTTCTGCAAAGCAAACTGGGCCAGGCAAAATCCGCCCAGTCTGGTTAGCATTGGCCTTATTTTGCACCAAAATTGAGCAGGCAACTAAACATGACTATTGGCTGGGCGCCCTGGGCCAGTGAGAACACAAGTGCAGCAAGGAGATCTTCAACTAGAGTCTGGAGTAGCAACTCCTTGAGGTAATTTTCTGATTCAATTAGGTCAAGTCGGACTTACCAGCTTAAAGGAAAGCAATCGGCGGGCGCCCGATCAATTCAGAATTTTCAAGTCGCATTGGATAGAAAAAAACTCGTAGAATGCCAAGCCAATAAGGCCGAAAAGTCGAAAGGCAACTTCTCGCTTCTTAGTCGTGCAAGGTCGTGCAAGCAATCCCTTTTGTCTATGGGTGAGCTTTGGTTTTTTAAACCTCATCCAAGGACTTCTTAGAATGCGTTGGTATTCTTAGTATTATACCATAGAAATTTCAAGCCGAATTGTCCCACTGCCAGCGCGGCATTCAGTCTGCAGTGGGGTCGAAAGGAGAGGTTTAGACCCCACTCGCGACCATAGACTATTCTATTCTTGTCTTTATAGTTGTCTATGGTAATTGACCGAGTTTATGCTATACCTTTTTGCAGCCTTAGTTGATCCTGCGAGCGCGCATATTCGATTTGCCATTTTGCAGAGACATTTATCAACCTCAACTGCATGATGAATGATCATGTTGAAATGAAAATTCACAAGAATGAAAGATGGGAATTCTGCTTCACCTGCGATGCAAGAAAACAGAAATTCAAAGCACTCATGATGATCGCGTGCTTCTCTCGTCAGTGTCTTGTTGTACTTTCCACGACGTACAGAGAGATGCGTGCACTTCTCCATTCGCAGTTGGGAAGCTCGTCTCGCTACCTTCTTTTTCAAACGATGCACTGGAGACGCTCATGTCAGACTGCGTGGGCTAGAATTGGGTAAGAGACTCAGTGAAAGGGATTAAATGCGCGCTCGCAGGATTAAATTGCCCCCCCAGTCTGTGCCATAGACGGGTGGCAGAGCGCCAGCAGGATTTTGTATTCTTAACAGCGGGATTTTCTGGCCCGCTAGGCAAATAGGTCATGACATAATATGTCTCTGGCCAAAACTGAATCATTGGGTGTTCGCTTTAGTTGCAGTGACCAGATTTTAGTGGAAGAACTCATTGGATTGGGGACAGGGTTTTTTATTTGAGCAGCAGCTCATAGAGAGCGAGCGATAGTGGCGACTGATGTTTTACTCAGTTGGCAAGCTCTCTCAATATTTCTCTTGATCTCAGCTGCCTTCTACCGCTTGGATTTGCCCTGGATGCGCTGCAGAAGTGCTCAGAAAATCCCATTTTAATTGAGGCTCCTCGACGATTATAGCTGTTGATAACAGCTAGCTGTGTAGCTCCGGCACAGATGGAGCAATTTTGCTTGTCGTCTAAATCAATCAAAATCCACTTATCCAATCCACTGAGTATTCAAAAATTCCTAGGAAAAACAAAATTCTATGAAACACTTGGTTTGTACCGAATGCCAAGCCCTGAGGCATTTCTATGAAACACTTGGTTTGTACCGAATGCCAAGCCCTGAGGTATTTCTATGAAACACTTGGTTTGTACCGAATGCCAAGCCCTGAGGCATTTCTATGAAACACTTGGTTTGTACCGAATGTCAAGCCCTGAGGCATTTCTATGAAACACTTGGTTTGCACCGAATGTCAAGCCCTGAGGCATTTCTATGAAACACTTGGTTTGTACCGAATGTCAAGCCCTGAGGCATTTCTATGAAACAAAATGCTTGGCTTTCATCGATAGAACTGCATTGCCGAACTCTCTGAAAAAAAATTAGGGTTGGGTAAGGCGTATATTAGCTTAGAAATTTTTTAAAATTTTATTTAAATATTTGTATAAATGAAACTTATTGAATAGACTACTTGAATAAGTAAAAATAGCGGTTTTTAGCTACTGAAGTTGGTCATGACACATCCATTCACTGACCCTGTTTCCCTAGCCGACAGGACAGCTGAGACAGAAGGACGCTACAGTCAATTTCTTAGAACTGAGCCGGATGGATGGAGGCGGGTGAGCAGCATGCATTTTTCCTATCGCCAGCGCATTCTGTTTGCTCTCGAGAAGGACTGGGAAGTCGCCACACTCACCCTCAATTACCCCAGCTAATGCTGGCACCCATTTTACAGCTGGGTGAACTGAAGCAATGCAGAGTTGTGTCTTGCTCAAGGACACGAATTGTTGCAGTAGGATTGGGAAGCGAACCCCCGACCTTCAAGTCGGGGGTCCGACGCTCGTGAGGCCTGCTATCAACTCACAATGGACCCTTGGGATCTCAGCAACCCCCTCAGCATTAAGCAATTTCGAAGCCACATCAAATAGACTGGATTTTATTCTTTTTTAAATTCATTATTACATTAATAAACAGAAAATTCCTGTTTCACATATTGGATCGATGAGTTCTTTATGTCTTCATTTTGCTTTTTTATCAAATTTTTCAATAAACTGCATTTTATTTAAAATGTGTCTAGCTTGCGGAGCAGTTCATTCAACTGCAAATTCCACTGGCACAAAGGGGATGCTGATGATGGTGTGTTTCTTTGCTTCACAACATCATTCTCCTCAAGAAACTAACAAACACGAGACTGTACAAGGTCAAAAGCTTCATGCAGTTTATTGAAAAATATTTTACTCCTCTCTGTGTTGCCTCCCCAACGCCGGGCGGCTCAGAGTGTATAAATCTGATCGGAAATCGCAGGTATGGAGCATGCTACACAAGCAAGGACAGTGCATGCACTGTCCCCAATACTCAGAGCAGTCAGTCTACCTAGCCTAAGATTCGAAACGCGTGCAGCAGGCAGTCATTGTCCGAAAATGGACACGAGTGCACCGAGAACTTAAAAATCAAAATACTGAACAAAAACAAGATTTGGAATCGATTCTTATTGTCTATCAAAATCTCTGCTGTAGAATGTTTACCGACATTATAATATTATAACTTTAATCAGTTTGCAATCAAATCGCTCCGACTCATCGGAGCTCCGGCAGATGGATGACGCAATTTGTATAGTTGTGTGTGTGGTAGTGGCGATGCACTTGAACTATCGTTACTGGCTGCTGCTGCTGCTGCTGCTGCTGCTGCTGCTGCTGCTGCAGTCGGTTCGCGCTTGATGGCGTGGAGAAGCTGCTGCCGGTGCGGTCGGTGACCCAGCTGGGAATGCCGGGGGTGTTCGAGCCGCTGGACTGTCGAGGCGGCAAAATTCCCGGTGGCTGTAGCAGCCCGGGGCTGACGGAGTGTGCTGTGCCGCTGCCCCAGGATCCAGGTGGCTCCTGCGGCAGCAGCTCGGGGACTTCGACAAACCTCTGTGGCGGCGGGGCTGTCACATGATCTGGATCTGGCGTTCGCCGGAGCGTAACGGAGAGCTCACAGGGCTCCACAGATGGCGGGTTTTCCCGAGCGTCGGGAAAGTGCAGAGTGCAGTCTGAGCAAGGCGCCCTGGCGGCATCGGGGCTTCGGGTCTGATCAGCTGCAGCCGGCATCGACCTCGCCTCCGTGTGGCTCGGCTTTCTTGGAAGGCTAAAAGCAGAAGATTGAAAAGATCTGTCTGTCTGTCTGTCTTAGTGTCTGTCTGTCTGTCTGTCTGTCTGTCTGTCTGTCTGTCTGTCTGTCTGTCTGTCTGTCTGTCTGTCTGTCTGTCTGTCTGTCTGTCTGTCTGTCTGTCTGTCTGTCTGTCTGTCTGTCTGTCTGTCTGTCTGTCTGTCTGTCTGTCTGTCTGTCTGTCTGTCTGTCTGTCTGTCTGTCTGTCTGTCTGTCTGTCTGTCTGTCTGTCTGTCTGTCTGTCTGTCTGTCTGTCTGTCTGTCTGTCTTAGTGTCTGTCTGTCTGTCTGTCTTAGTGTCTGTCTGTCTGTCTGTCTGTCTGTCTGTCTGTCTGTCTGTCTGTCTGTCTGTCTGTCTGTCTTAGTGTCTGTCTGTCTGTCTGTCTGTCTTAGTGTCTGTCTGTCTGTCTGTCTGTCTTAGTGTCTGTCTGTCTGTCTGTCTGTCTTAGTGTCTGTCTGTCTGTCTGTCTGTCTTAGTGTCTGTCTGTCTGTCTGTCTGTCTTAGTGTCTGTCTGTCTTAGTGTCTGTCTGTCTGTCTGTCTGTCTGTCTGCTGCCTCAGCTCACTGACCGGCGTTCAGCGTCGGCACAGGACTTCAAAGACTCCATGTACACCGCCTGCCGCTGCTTCGACAGCCGCGGGTGTTGCCGCTCCTCGCCGTGGCGAAGCCGGACCACGAATTCGCCCTCAGACAAGTCAGACATTTCGCCCAGTTACCCGCTGTCCATGCAAGCCGAGTTCGTTTGCTTTGCAGAGCCACAGCTGCTTCCTTCTTTCCCCTGTTCGCTGACAGCGCTTCTTTTGCTAGTCTTGTTGCTTAAAACTGCTTCAACCGCAGCTCCACATCACTAGTGGCAAAGTGCACAGGCCAATCAATCTTAGACTTGGCAAGGCAAAGATACTTTCGCGATAAGCATTAAAAATTCAACATGCAAGTGCACTATCAGAGCCACCTAAATTCACTTGGGTGTCACATGATCGCGCGCGCACTCTGTTTACGTTCCAGATAGCAGAATTACCCAAACCGTTGCGCTCACAATCTTTCAGTTCAATTTGCCTGCGCCTACTGCTCTTCAGTTCAATATGCCTGCGCCTACTGCTCTTCAGTTCAATATGCCTGCGCCTACTGCTCTTCAGTTCAATATGCCTGCGCCTACTGCTCTTCAGTTCAATATGCCTGCGCCTACTGCTCTTCAGTTCAATTTGCCTGCGCCTACTGCTCTTCAGTTCAATTTGCCTGCGCCTACTGCTCTTCAGTTCAATTTGCCTGCGCCTACTGCTCTTCAGTTCAATATGCCTGCGCCTACTGCTCTTCAGTTCAATTTGCCTGCGCCTACTGCTCTTCAGTTCAATTTGCCTGCGCCTACTGCTCTTCAGTTCAATATGCCTGCGCCTACTGCTCTTCAGTTCAATATGCCTGCGCCTACTGCTCTTCAGTTCAATATGCCTGCGCCTACTGCTCTTCAGTTCAATATGCCTCAGATCGCGTGGCGCCCGGCCCTCACTTGGTTGTTTTGCTGAAATCTTGAAATACTCGCAGCCTTAAAAATTAAAAAACGAGTCACTGAGACTCACGAATATAACATAGTTCCTATGCTAATTAACTGCTAGTGAATGTCGCAAATGTCAATGCGAAATTCTCACTGTGTTTACTCTCAAATATTCTCTTGTATTAAAACGTTTGACCTTTAACAGACAAATTTCAGTCATTTTGCTGATGCAGAAACAATTTTAAACTCGAAAAAACTCCCTGGTTTCGGTTTGGCTAAGTTTGAGCAGGGAACTGCGCAGGGCCATTAAAATATTTTGGATCAGTAAAATTTGGGCAAAAATGTTTTTGATTTTTTATGTGAAAAATCATGTTTAACGACCAACTTAAATTAATTTTTTGCTAGTGTAAAATCCACATGCTTTCAACTGTGCGAGCTTACTGCAGTGGTTTCCAGTGCGCACTCCAACTGCGTCACGTCAACGAAATGCAGGCAATAATTCAATAAAGTTTATCAAACACTTATCAATTTCGCCTCCAACTTCACTTTCTTTTCTTGCTTATCAAAGCCCAGTCGGGCTGTGTCTCTGATTTCTCTTGTCGAAGGAGCAGAAATTCGCGATAATGTTCGCCCTACGCTCGAAATCGGAGCGAAGCTTTTGGTTTTGCGCCGAGAAGGCGTTGCCAGTGACAACGCAGAAACAATACAGAAGACACGCGCCACTGTGTGACCCAGCCAATAGCGCTTATCCACGGCTGAAGCCGCTGGCAATTTCTATTTATAAGAGCGACTGTGGGCCAGATGCAGGCGGGCGGACTGGCACAGCGATTCGGCACCTGCAGCGCTGCCATCATGTCAGACAAGACCGCAGAACAGGCTGACCCGGAGGCTGGGCACGGCGAGCAGAAGGGCCCCCGCTTCATCTATGCCGCCTTCAGCGCCGCGGCCTGGATCATCCTGGTCCACGAGCTGCTGGAGCGGTTCTCCTTCTATGGCATGAAGGGCATCCTCACGTACTACCTCAACGACTACATCGGCTTCGATGACGACACCACCACCATCCTCTACCACCTGTTCACTGGGCTCTCCTACCTGACCCCAATTCTCGGCACATTTTTGGCCGACAATTTCTGGGGACAGTACAAGACGATCGCCATTTTGGGAATCGTCTATCTGATTGGTCACCTCCTGATGCCCCTGACCGCCCTGACCAAGAATGTGCCTGGTGAGAACTTCTGGCTCAATATCCAAACTCTAAAGTATCTATTGCATGTGTAGGCAGCTACACAGCTATACCTTACCGTTTATTACATAGTAGGATCTAGGAGTCCCGTATGCTCAAAGTAGAAACACTGCGTCAAACATATTTTAGTCCCAAAGTCAGGCAAAACCTACAGAAACGCACCCTCCAATCCCCAGGCCCGCTCATCTCCATGCTGATCTTGGCCATCGGCACGGGCGGCATCAAGCCCTGCGTCGCTGCATTCGGCGGAGATCAGGTCGGCAAGGAGAACGAAGAAGTGCTCGATGGATTCTTCGCCATGTTCTACATGTGCATCAACATCGGCGCCTTCGCCTCCCAGCTGATCACGCCGATCCTGCGCGAGCAGGTGAAGTGCGTCGACGACTCCTGCTATCCACTCGGCTTCGGCGTGCCCGCCATCGCTTTCGGGCTCTGCTACGTGCTGTTCCTGGCGGGCACCCGCACCTACAACATCTACCCGAAGCCGACGAGCCCCATGCTCAACAAGGCCATGAAGGTGATCTTCTCCGGCAAGCTGTGGAGGCGCCAGGAAGAAACGTTTGACGAGAGCAAAGCTACTGAAGGTGAGCCGGTTCAGGGTGCGAGACTGAGTGAAGTTTTATCTGGGGCTGAATCATTGAACCAGACGCAATCAAAGTCCTACTTAAAATTCGCTGCACCTGCCTACTTCTGCAGCAGAGAAAGCGGATCGGGCCTTCATTGAGGACGTTCGTGTCGCTGTGCAGGTGCTGCTGCTGTTCCTGCCCTTCCCCATCTACTGGGCTCTGTTTGACCAGCAGGGCTCGCGCTGGGTGCTGCAGGGCAAGAGGATGGATGGCTACATCAGCGAGTCCTTCTCCCTGACGGCTGACCAGATGCAGTCTGTCAATCCGCTGCTGATCGTCCTGGTGGTGCCGATCTTCAACAACATCGTCTACCCGCTGTTCGCCAAGTGCAACTTGCTGAAATCGGCCACATCGAGAATCTTCTGGGGCTACCTGATCTGCGCCGCGGCCTTCGGGTTGACGGGAATCATTGAACTGCTGGTGGACAACACTGTGCCTGTGGGTCTGCCATCTGGACAGGTGAGCTGCGGGGTCAGAAATTTCAGATGGCATTTGATGCTACTAGACCTCTACAGTCTGCAGTCTTTCAGTAAAAGATATAACCAATCACACCGAAAGTAAGAAAAAACTGATCTTTTAAACTGCTCTGAGCATCTTGATGCAAAAAGTTCTGTAAACGTCATCACAAAGCCGGTCATTAGATCACTCTCTTCATTCTCCCTGCTTAACACACATGCGCAGCAGCTTACCTGCTGACATGCAAATGCACCCTGTGTGTACATACTGCATGGGGTCAGTGAAAGTGGCCTGCTTTAATTACCCCCTCACCGGCTGAGAGTAGATCGACTGTCGCTTCAATTCAAGGCAGCACCCAAAAGTCTATAATACGGGATAAATCACAATATACTAAATCTCTAAGGTTTTATAAACTAAATGGCTAAGATCGCTTCACTATTTCATGCACCGCAGGCCCAGCTGCGCATCTATAATGCCAACCCGTGCCCCATCGATGTCGCTCATCCGGATGAAGCTCGCCGCATCCCGGCCCGCTCGCTTGACCGCTTCAACAACGCGCCCTGGATAGTGCATCTGAGGAACCACACCGGCGGGGACTACCGTCCCGTCCTGAACGTGACTCGCCACTGCGGCAGCAGCCCGCCCGGCTCCGTGCAGATTGTCTGGCTGCACCTGCGGCCCGGCAGCGACAACCTCGTCATCGTGGCCGATGCGGGTCGCGTATCGGCCGCGCTGCCAATTCCGGCCAGCGTGTCGCAGACCCGGCTCCGGCTGGTGCACGCCGACCCCAGAACGTCCGGCTCTCCCGTGCAGTTCGGCACCGAACCCGGCCGCTGCTTGCCGCACTCGAATTTGACCTCGTCCGGCGAAGGAACTGTAAATCCGCTGCTGGCCACGGACTACTGCGAGATCGCGTCCCGACTCGACGTGCCAATGTATATTGGAGATGAACATAAATACTCGGTGAGAGCTGGGAATTGCACTGCTTTCTTGATCGGGATCAGGTAGAGTGATGCGTTTGTGACTCGCGAAAAATAGTTCACGGAAAGCAAACGGCCTCAACGATGAATTGTCTTACCCTCTTTTTTGTCTTGATGCCATTAGCGTTCTCTTAGTCTTTGTTTTACTATCTGCCAATTTTTTTGTTTTAGTCTGTTAAGTATCTCTGACTCTCAGTGTTTGTCTCAGTGTCCTGTCTGTCTTAGTGCTTGCCTTAAGTGCCTTTCTTAGTATTCAAAGCCCAGTCCAAAAACCAACTCCAGGTGCCCCTGTCGTCGCTGCCTTCAGCCATCAAGTACGCCACAGTCTATGCCGAATTCAATGCCAGCAGCAGCGCGGTGACCTACCGCACCATCGTGGACAGGGAGCTCAACCCGTTGCATATCACGTTGCAGCTGCCGCAGTATCTTCTGATGTGCATCTCGGAGGTCCTGTTCTCCGTGACCGCCCTTGCCTACGCCTATTCGGAGGCCCCAGCCAACCTGAAGTCGCTGCTGCAAACCTTCTACCTGGTGTCCATCTTCTTCGGCAACATGATTGTCATTGCCGTGGCAGCGGCGCCCAAGCTGCCGAAGCAGGCGCACGAATTCTTCCTGTTCGCCGGCCTCGTGTTTTTGGGCGGCTTTGTGCAACTGTTCGTGATCTTCTACTACAACAAGATTAAAGTCAAGAACAGCCGTAACCAGGTGGTCCCTGTGGAAATCCCCATGGACTCAGTCGCCGACAAGAAACTTCCAGAATACTCCGAGGAGTCCAGCTCCGGCGCCGCCAGTAGCGCTGATGTTGCTAAGGACAACACAGACGTTGTTGGGGGAAACGATGGCGCTGCTAAAGGCTACAGGTGACGTTCCCAAAAGTGACGCTGGCGATGGCGAAGGGAGCAACCCGGCAGAACAGTGACCGAATATATTACTTGTACAGATTACAACAAACTGACAGATCGGATGCATGGTATGTAGATGGCTAGTATCTAAATGTATTACTATGTATTGAAGATAGATTTGTTATACTAAATGAACTCCGCAGGTATAATTTTCAAGAGTTTCGAAGGTTAACAAGTGATTAAATTACGATCGTACATGTATATGCTTATGCGTATTTACCGATTCACTTTATCATAAGTTATAAAAATTGATGTATCCGAGCATGCACGAGTAAGCTTACATGTATTCTATTGGTTCTGCGACATTTCAACACTATTCCACCATTTTTTTCACATTATAATAAATTATTAACAAACATTACTTAATTCTCTTTGAATTCAGAAAATACTTCATTTTGCCCTATTAAAAATAGTGATAAGCATTTTGGTTCACTTCTTGAAACTTCTATATCAATAGATGATTTCAGCTGTCCGGCCGGCCGTTCAGACGTCCGTATCCGTCGATGTAATGTAAATTACATATTTTTCATCCACATCGATAAACAACGGGAACGTCGCTCAACGTCGCCTACGTCGCATTGCTGTATCGGTGTTAACGGTCTCTTGATTGATCACTCCGTTCCAAGTGGCACCTTTACGAGTGCTAAGAAAGAATTAGAGTTTTTTAATAGGACGCAATTATACTACTCCTGAATGGGACTTGATTATGTGCCCTTGTGCTCTACCTGCAGTAGCATATGTAAGTCACCTTTTCCGAAAATTAGCCTTCGACAAACAGTATTACAATTTAATTGATGCCCTGAGGCTTCAAGTACGTGTTAAAGTAAAGGCCTAATGAAATATGATGACCATGATGAGTTTGATTGGGTGGTGATCATGATGAGGACGCACTTTTTTCCAAACCCCGCGCTAGCACATGGGCTCTAAACTTACTAGCCTACTAACAGTGGGCAATGGGCATTTTTATCCTTTTTCTGCGAATTGTCATAGAATCTATACTAGATATAATGTTTGGTCATACTAGTAGTCATAATAACATAGGCGCAGCTTTTTGGGTCATAAATCATCGCTTTCAAAGCTGGTCTGACAGCCACCTGCGCCTCATTCAGTGTTGAGGCGGGCGCCAGATGGTCTGAGACGATGCGGGCGGTAGCTTTTTTCTCATCATTTTGACAGGCCATCAAGATTTATGAGGTCAGAGCCTATTGTTCGTGTTCACTCAAGCGTGTGACAGCTTTGACAGCTATGCGTTTTACCCCTAAAAGTACTTTGGGATTAGCGATTAGTGATTTCTCTTCATTATCTTCACTTTCTATTTAATAAGAGCTTTCTAATGTATATTTTTTCATTCATTTTTGTCAATCCTACGCGAAAAGTCATAAATCATTTTGTTGCGATTTTGAGTGATTTATGGCCGCACCTGTCATGTTTTTACGACCCCGAGGGAACTGATAGGATCTCCCGGTCACGTGATTCTGGGTAGCAACCAGCTTAGCCAATCAGAAAATTCGACGCTTATTTTAACAAATCGGCTCAGCCAATCAGAATCGACGTGTTCCATTATAACAAACTGCGGTCCAGTTGGCGGCTATTTAAACCGGTGTTTTTGGCCCGCTTGGACCAACTCCTCCTGGGACCTTAGCCTAGATTGAGACGTCCCGGAGCGCGACCGTCGTTTGATCCCCGGATTGCGACTTCCCCCCATCATCATCAAGGACGAGTCCCGCCGGTAATCAGCAGCGAACATCAAGATTAAGAGCATCACCTGTTAGCTATCTGCGAAGACCGTGACATCAGCATCATCCCGGGCCTACAGCTGCGAAGCACTAAGCCGATTCGGTCACTGTGGATTACCTGGTCTCCGGCTGTTGAGTTTCTGATTGGTTGGGTGAGAGGCTGCCTAGACTTGCTTGATTGGGTGATTCCTTATCTGTCCCCTGTTTCAGTAGCTGGATTAGGCGCACACTTTGCTCATTTTGTTCAGTAGTGCTGTAATCGAGGCAGAAGTCATTCAATAATACTGCTAGTAGTCTGAAACTCCAATTCGTCCTTGAGTAGTTCTCAACTGTAGATCTCTCAGTAGATCTCGTAGACTTCTAGACGTCTTCAGGTCTTCAGGTCCGAGTTTCATTCTTCTCTGCTGTAGAAGTAGTTCCGGCCGGAATCTTGTCTTCTAAGATCTATCAAGGGCAGTTCTTCTGGAGACTGCAACCAGTGGAGTCTAAACAGACTCAAGAGTCTCAACAGACTCAACTAGACTCAAGTCACTCTAGACTTGAGCGAGACTTCTCAACCAACAGGCGCAAATGAGTAAGGCTTACCGCAAGAACTCGACCGAGTCTCGAGTTGCTGTAGGAAGTCTGCTGCAGAGCTTCCTCCTCGGAGCTTTCTCTCTCGGAGAACTTGTTGGCTCCGGGTCCGTTCCGGACCACTTGTATTTATAGGCAAATGAACCCCCATGAAGTCACGTGGGTCCAACTCTTCAACTGTCAAAAAGGTCACGGTTTGGTTGCTGTCAAACATGGCAGGTTAGAAAGTTACTCCATTGGTTAGGTGTAAAAACGCATGATTGGTTATCGCATTCAAGTTATTTTTAGTTACATTTAATTGGTTCACGTGAGTACGGCTGAATGATGTATCTCTCCTGGGGTTTGAGTTTGACAATTGCAGGTTACACGTGATTGGGTGATTTCTAATTTTAGCATGCTCGAGGTCTCTCTCTTCCTATTGGTTAGTCAGAATATACGTATAGTTCAAAGCATACCTTTATTCATGCTCTTCAATTTCCTACTATACAAGTAGTACATTAGCCATTTTTGTGATTTTCGCGGGAGGTAGAATACTCTACACAGTTATTTTTATCGGTTTTATTTCTTTGTTTGCCGATGGCTCAGATGAATAGCTAAGCTAGTAGGCGCCGGTTACAGTGGACCAATGGCAAGGCGGTTCTCAGTCGATCAATCTATCAAATCAGTTAGCGAAATTGCCAATAGTGCAGAATCGGCTCCAGAGATGTACTTTGTGCACTCTAGGTTAGCCAAGCGGCTCGGGTGATGAATCATGCGGTCTCTGATGTTCGAGTTAGTCTATCATCAGCGCTAGGAGAGGCTGGTTGGCGCGTTGAAGGTCAAAAGTACAATTCTTCGTATTTAACAATGTAATGGTACATGTAGCTACCCCATAGTCTCGCCACTGCAAGAATCCCTGCACAAGTCCCCTCTGTACCTGCATGGCCAATGCGATCTAGTCCCAGCAGTGTCCCTTATCATCGGCTATGACTTCGAGATTGACAGCAAAAATACACTAGTTGGCAGGTAAGTGCAAAGCCCCTTCTAGTCGGAAGCCCGATTTCGAGAGTCCCGGTGTGGTGAGCCAGGACGTACGGGCTGGTGGCAGCGAGTTAGCTTAACCTGCGGGTTAACTAATTTCTACCTTCAAAATTCTCCCTGCTTGTCTCTCGCTGTCCCTCTCTTAGCTATAGGACCTAGACTGCTCGCCACACGATCAAGCTACCATGGGGCTGACCATCTGACAGGAGTGGGGGGCCAGGACTCTAATTGATTTATTTCTGAGACCTGAGGCCCGAAGGCTTCCCCACAAGGGGGCCGAAAGGTCGAAACCCATCAATCAGTCACCCGAAAACTGCCACTTCCAGACACTTAAGCCTGGGAACAAAATCAGTGATCACTTACTGTTGCGGGCTCCTCTTCTTTGTGTTGCGGGTCTGCTGAGCTAGTCTTCTTAAGTCCGCTTCCTCTTCCTCTTCCTCTTCCGCTTCCGTCCCAAGTGTTTTATATTTATAAATAAATTTATCATCGTGATGTCGATAAACAAATGTTTTATTGTTTACACTCAAAATAAAAGTAGCAAAGTAATTTTCCAAATTATAATAGAAAGACTATTTGCTGTTGCACAAAGTTAAATATAAATTTGATTTTTATTAGTTTTGCTTTTTGCATAATTGTGTTCCTCGCAACCATTTAAACCACTAATCAGACGTGATCAGTTTTAAGTTCTTCACGTTTAAAGTTGATTAATTCGTTAACAGTATCAACTTAAATTTTTTACTTTCTGCACTTTTTAGTTCAACAATATGTAGTGTCATAAAGAAAGAATATAAAGATGCAAAGATACCATTATCTTTGCTTGAATTTTGATTGGCTGGTTACTAAGTTTGTTCCGTTTTCATAGACGCCATTCACAATATAATTTTTTTTAATGCCATTATGGTTAACTAGGTCTAATTAAGTTCCATTTTAAATGGCTTTAGTTTTATACTATTTCAGCTAAAATAGAATTGTTATATTATAAAGAAAACAAGCACTATGCACTAAATATTTAATTTATAAATGTAACCTTTATATTTAGGGAAGTCAATCCTGGATTTGTAGATGATTTGCCTCTAAGCCTGGGATAATCTATAAGAAAATTTTAAGAACATTTTTGAATTTTGGAATCATATAAAATCGGAAAAGTATATGACTTCAATCAAAAAAGCTTTATTATTATAATCCACTACAGCATCATTTTTTGCAAATATTTTTGGTTGTACCTAGGCCTATATTTCTTTATAATTATATTATTGAAAAGATAAAGCCTATGATTCAATAAACTTAATATCATTTAATTTTTGACAAGTGATCTTGTATTAGGGCCTAGTTTATTCTTTTTGAACAACATTGTATGCTTATTGCCTTATATAAATATCTAACCTTTTTTTGCTACAATGTTATTGTATTACCTATCATTATCATATTGATGTGTTCCTTACTACCAAGACTTTCTCAGTAATCAAGGAACAATCACTTCTAGCTACTTTGCTAGGCAACCCAGTTATCAAATGAAGGACTTCTTGACTCTTTAGATGTCTATGTTTTGTAAACCAGGTCCACCTTCTTTTACTTCCACTGAAACTTCCACTGAAACTTTCTTTTACTTCTTCTTTTACTTCATGTAAAAGCGCATGATTGGTTATTGCATTTGAGTTATTTTTAGATATCTTTGATTGGTTCATCCGAGTGCAGACTGAATGATGTATTGCAACTGGGGTTTGAGCTGACAAGTGCAGGTTACACGTGATCGGGTGATTTCTAAAATTAGCATGCTTGAGATTTCTCTCTTCCTATTGGTTGATTTAAATATATGTATGGTTCAGTGCATATCTGTATGCATGCTACTTAGTATACTACTGAATAAAATATGTGAGTAGTACCTTAACACTTTTTATGTCTTTTTATGGGAGGTAGAACACTCTACAATATATTTAAACATGGTACAGCATGTTTTATTATATGTATTATGCTATCATTATCCACTGTTTATTATGTGAGTTATGTCATTAATGCATATTTCACATAGACTTAATAGCAGTAATTTGGCCATTATTCCCATAGTTGCTCCCCAATATTAATTTACCCTATATACAGGTGTATACACTTCAAAGGCCTACCCCCCATCACTTGCCATGCTGCACAGCCTGCGCCGTGAGCAGCTCCGCCAGACCAGCGGCTTGGCCTGCCTGCTGCCTCCCCTCGTTGGTCAGCAGCTTCGCGTTGACCTGCTCGGCGGCGGCCGTGTCCAAGGCCGGCTGGAAGAGTTCGACTCCTCCTTGGGCGTGCTGCTGGCCGAGGCGGTGGCGCAGCCCGAGGATGCCCGGCCTTCGCAGGCGCAGCCTCTCGGGCTGGTCAGGGTGCGCGGCAGCCGCGTGCGCCTCATCCGCCTGCCGGAGTTCTTCGACACGGCTGCCGCAGTCCAACAAGCGGCGGAGGCGTCGACAGTGTCCGGCCAGCCCGGGCGGCGCCGGGAGGCCAAGCCGGACATTGACCGACTGCTGGCCGAGGCCGGCGCTGCCGAGCTGGCTGCCGCGGCTGCCGATCAGCGGCTGCTGAGCCGCATGACCTTCGGCCAGCGGGAGGCTCTGCGTAGGAAACTGCGGTCTGCCACCGACGGTCAGCACTTCGCTGAGTTCGAGTTCGCCGCCGCCGCTGCGGTCGGAGCTGATGGGGAGCGCGAGGATAAGGAGAACTTTAGGCGTGAGGCTGAGACCGCAGAGCAGGAGGTGGATGAGTCAGGCCCGGCTCAAGCGGATCGGTGATTCTTCTTGGCTTAACGAGTGTCAAATCTTAGCTAACGAGTGTCAAATCTTAGCTGACGAGTGTCAAATCTTGGCTATCGAGTGTAAAATCTTGGCTAACGAGTGTCAAATCTTGGCTATCGAGTGTCAAATCTTGGCTATCGAGTGTCAAATCTTAGCTAACGAGTGTCAAATCTTAGCTGACGAGTGTCAAATCTTGGCTATCGAGTGTCAAATCTTGGCTAACGAGTGTCAAATCTTGGCTATCGAGTGTCAAATCTTGGCTTAACGAGTGTCAAATCTTAGCTGTCGAGTGTCAAATCTTGGCTATCGAGTGTCAAATCTTGGCTAACGAGTGTCAAATCTTGGCTATCGAGTGTCAAATCTTGGCTAACGAGTGTCAAATCTTGGCTATCGAGTGTCAAATCTTGGCTTAACGAGTGTCAAATCTTAGCTGTCGAGTGTCAAATCTTGGCTATCGAGTGTCAAATCTTGGCTAACGAGTGTCAAATCTTGGCTATCGAGTGTCAAATCTTGGCTATCGAGTGTCAAATCTTCGAGTGCTTAGCTAACGAGTGTCAAATCTTAGCTGACGAGTGTCAAATCTTGGCTATCGAGTGTCAAATCTTGGCTAACGAGTGTCAAATCTTGGCTATCGAGTGTCAAATCTTGGCTTAACGAGTGTCAAATCTTAGCTGTCGAGTGTCAAATCTTGGCTATCGAGTGTCAAATCTTGGCTAACGAGTGTCAAATCTTGGCTATCGAGTGTCAAATCTTGGCTATCGAGTGTCAAATCTTGGCTATCGAGTGTCAAATCTTAGCTAACGAGTGTCAAATCTTAGCTGACGAGTGTCAAATCTTGGCTATCGAGTGTCAAATCTTGGCTTAACGAGTGTCAAATCTTAGCTATCGAGTGTCAAATCTTGGCTAACGAGTGTCAAATCTTGGCTATCGAGTGTCAAATCTTGGCTATCGAGTGTCAAATCTTGGCTATCGAGTGTCAAATCTTGGCTAACGAGTGTAAAATCTTGGCTATCGAGTGTCAAATCTTGGCTATCGAGTGTCAAATCTTGGCTAACGAGTGTCAAATCTTGGCTATCGAGTGTCAAATCTTGGCTATGGAGTGTCAAATCTTGGCTATCGAGTGTTAAATCTTGGCTATCGAGTGTCAAATCTTGGCTAACGAGTGTCAAATCTTGGCTTAACGAGTGTCAAATAGCCGATCTACTAAGCGTAGCAAGATTTGGTGTACACAAAATTATGAAAATATCAATTCATCCGAGTAGCATGTTGACCATAGCATAAAAAAACTATTTTTCATGTGCTTTCCACGTCGGGTTCAAATTTATTGCCGTTTCTTTCCTACGAATTTCATTTTCTCAGCTGAGCTTTCACAGTTGAAGCTGTAAGCCGTGTAAGATGTGGCATTGATTATTAATTCATAACCAAGCTGAAGGTTCGCGTGCAGTTTATGGCGTTGCGTTGCATTTGTCTCCCTATGAAATCAATTTCGTAAGCTAGGTTGCTGCTGCTGTGCTTTTTGTCAAATAAATTTGTTCGTGCAGGATCAGAGCTGCAATGCTTTGAACAGTTTCATATATTTTCTCTGTATATGTGGAATTCTCAATTTTTTTATTTTCATTCTTCAGTGTCGATGCACTGAAGGTTTCTGCGAATGACTAGTGAGAATCAGCTAGAGAATTGACGAGGCTGAGGGAGCTTCAGTTGTGAGCACGTGTAATATTTGATATATTGCGATACGGCAAATAGTTTAGGCCCGAGACAGACCTACTGGAGCGATTAGAGATTTTAAAGCTATCAGTCCTATTTACAAGAAGAAGTACAATAATCAACTCTCAGAGTTACACAGATTATAGATAAAAATTCGCAACTCAATTTAATACTCGAATAATAATAATATAATATAAATATAGTCGACGCAAATTGGTGATCTCAGCTCTGGAAGAAGGCGGAAGGAATGAAGCCGGAAAACGAGACTAACGGAAAAGCTCCCCAGACACCACTGGCCCAATCCCAACGCCTACTTCATGACGAGGACACTGACGGCTCGACAGTACCAGATATGCCTTTCCGTGAAACATTGGGGCCCTCGGAATCGAGGTCGCGTACTGTGTCCAACCGACAGTTCCTATCTAGACCGCGCTTGCCGACGACAAACTCTGAACAAGGTTGTCGCGAATATTACGCCGGCAAGGCTATTGCGGTCGGGCAGCGGGAACAAAATAATGGGCCGGGCTCGGCTCGATAAAGGTGCCTCAAAACGCGGCAGATGGCAAAACGGCCGGGAGATGGGCGGAAACCAGAGGAGCCAGAAAATATGAGATCCGACCGCCAAAGACATACTTTTATATATACGCTCGTAGCCACTCCAAAACCTCCCCCCTCAAGCCGGGTGGTGGGTGTCTGGCCGCTCGATAATCCAAATTGCACTGAACCCGCGGCGCGCTCTCAGGCCGGGTAGAGTTGGTTTGCCGCGTTCTGATTGGCTGGCCGCGCAAAGCCGGGGTACATAGCCAAGTTGTCCCTCCGCTGAGTCACACTGGTTTGGAAATGCATCTAGTTGTTTTGAACTGTTTCGCAATAATAAACTCTAACTAATAGCACCTTGAAAAACCTGATTAAAAATAGAACGAAAACAATGTAATTAATATTTGATGATAATTAAAGGTAATTTACGTAAGATTCTCGCAGTACACACGACAATTGGTCCAATGGCTTGCAATAAAGTTGCATTGCCGAAGCCAAATTGCCGGAAGTCAGATGGCTGGCAGTCGAATTGCCGGAAGTCAGATGGCTGGCAGTCAAAATGCTGGAAGTCAAATTGCCGGAAGTCATAGACCGGTTCTGGTTACCCCTTGAATGATATGAGTGAAGGCAATGGCCCGCTTGTGAAGACAGCTGAATTCCTGGGAGGTGCAAGCAGTGATTTTTAGTGAAAGTGTTTCTATATTTAATTCTGCATATTGCTATGCACACTTTCCAGGGTTCTAACTTGCGGAAATATGCAGTGCGGGTGTAAGGAAAGGTAAACAGGCAATTAGTAACCGTCGAGTCCAGAAACAGGAGTTTTTATCTCAGCCGTTCTGATGAACTGGTGACACCCATTTGAGCGGTCACCCGTGTTTTGTTGCTGCCCCAAGTTGGTGTCAAAATTTGAGCTTCTGTCATTCCTCAAGCTTGGTTACCTGTTTCATTTAGTTTTCTATGAGCGCAATAATTTATATTATCTCGACGTGGGCGTTACCATGCAGGGCCCATCAGTGAAAATGCGATTACAAGACGAGCACACAGCATGCATGTTTTGGTCAGAAAAGTAGCAGCACTAGACTTCATTGTTGTTGAGATGCTTTCCTCAACGCGGTTGAGTGATTTAAGTGACGAAAGTGTCGCACCAGCAATTTGAGGCTCAAGTGGGCATTGCAGAGCTGACCATGCAATGCTTGTCGACGGTGCTGGGATCGCGTGACAGCCCGCTAGTGGGGGCTGCCGGAAATTTCGCACTAAATTGCAGACTGCCCGTTCGATCGGCTTCTTAAGCAGCCAATGAAACTTGCTGGACAAGCGGTTTTGTCACCAACTGTGACTTCCGGCCAGCTTCCAGGATTTGGGATCTGGTCCCAGGGGTTGATTGACAGTCGCTGCCTGCGGGTCACGCTAAACTGAAATCGAAATTAAAAACAGTTCAGAAGAATCTCTTGCTTCTTAGAAGTAGATCTCCTAGCTCGTACATGCAGGTCTTCATAAAACAATTATATGCGATTGGATATAACAAGAGAGTCCGCCAGTCAGACTTCCAGTTGGTGCAGATTCCAACGGTTGAAACTTTGACACCTTGAACACTCTTACAATCTCTCAACATAACCTTGATCGGAAAGAATTGTCTACGTTTTACAGACTCGACCATTCCAGAAATAAGCATGGCAGCACTGCCTCATCAGATTCAGCCCTCCATTCACGGTCGTCCATCTACCAAGTTACCATCTACCAATTTAGCTTGGTTTTCATTGGCTGGCAAAGTTGGCTTCTGTGGGTCTCGCGAATCCGCGATAGAAAAAATTGATTGCAAGAAGCAACCAGGTCGACCGGAGCGTCTCTCAGAATTCCAGCCCCTTTTTTCGAGTTCTGCAAATTGCTTTTTTTGCCCGAGATAACTTGTCAAGCGTCATTGTCGCAGGCGGGCATGTCGCAGGCGGTGGACATTGACTCGGCGAGGCCGCCGCAGCGCGGTGAATCGTCCGAGCGCCGGTACGGGTGCCGCTATTGCGGCAAGCGGTTCGCCCTGATGAACGTGCTGCGGGTGCACGAGAGAATCCACACCGGGGAGCGGCCTTACAAGTGCCAGGCCTGCGGGAAGGCCTTCAACCAGTCTGGTGAGCCTCGCTTGCAACTTCACTTCGACCGAATCCTGAACTCGCGAATGCGGAGACCTGTCAGTCCCGAACTCGAATCCTGAAATCTTGGACCAGGCCTGTCAGTCCCGAACTCGAATCCTGAAATCTTGGACCCTGTCAGTCCCGAACTCGAATCCTGAAATCTTGGACCAGGCCTGTCAGTCCCGAACTCGAATCCTGAAATCTTGGACCCTGTCAGTCCCGAACTCGAATCCTGAAATCTTGGACCAGGCCTGTCAGTCCCGAACTCGAATCCTGAAATCTTGGACCCTGTCAGTCCCGAACTCGAATCCTGAAATCTTGGACCAGGCCTGTCAGTCCCGAACTCGAATCCTGAAATCTTGGACCCTGTCAGTCCCGAACTCGAATCCTCCGGTACCCCAAGGCTCGCTGAACCGGCACAAGCAGACTCACGCCAAGCGATGTCGACTGGCCGCCGGTACCTCCGCAGCTTCCCCGCCGTCTCGAGTCCCAGCCGACTCCGCTGATCTGCCCGCCGCAACGCTCGGCAAGGCCAAACAGCGAAAGCGGCAAACGATGGTGGCGGAGGACCCGCCGCAGGCCGCTGCCGCTGAGCGTCAGACAAGTAAAAATTAAATTTTTATGTTCAGTTTCCGCTCGGTCCCTCCTGTAGGTCGCTACTCATTGACTCAGTCACTCACTCATGAATCAGCGCTCAGTCACTCACTCATGAATCAGCGCTCAGTCACTCACTCATGAATCAGCGCTCAGTCACTCACTCATGAATCAGCGCTCAGTCACTCACTCATGAATCAGCGCTCAGTCACTCACTCATGAATCAGCGCTCAGTCACTCACCAATGAATCGCCGCTCAGTCACTCACTAATGAATCAGCGCTCAGTCACTCACCAATGAATTGCCGCTCAGTCACTCACTCATGAATCAGCGCTCAGTCACTCACCAATGAATTGCCGCTCAGTCACTCACTAATGAATCAGCGCTCAGTCACTCACCAATGAATCGCCGCTCAGTCACTCACTAATGAATCAGCGCTCAGTCACTCACCAATGAATTGCCGCTCAGTCACTCACTCATGAATCAGCGCCCAGTCACTCAATCATGAATCGCCGCTCAGTCACTCCTGAATGAATCGCCGCTCAGTCACTCACCAATGAATCGCTGCTCAGTCACTCACCAATGAATCGCCGCTCAGTCACTCACCAATGAATCGCCGCTCAGTCACTCACCAATGAATCGCTGCTCAGTCACTCACCAATGAATCGCCGCTCAGTGACTCACTAATGAATCGCCGCTCACTCACTCCTGAATGAATCGCCGCCGTTCGCAGCCAAGTCGCCATCACTGGCCACTCCTCAACCAGCTTCGATGTGGCTTCCGCCTCCGCTGCTGCCGCCGCTCAATCTGCCCTGCCTTCCACCCCTGCAGCTGCCGCTGCCTCTGCCGCCGGGGCTGCAAAGTCAGCAGCATTTTTTGCTGCATCAAGCAGCTGCCTCTGCCAGCATGGTGCACCGCCTGCATCAGCCGCATAAGTCGGCCGCGCACTTCATCAGCATCGACGAGGCCGCCGCAATGATTGACCGCCTGGTGGCATCGGGCCGTCTGTGCCGCTGCAGACGCTGCCCTGCTCTGCTGCCCAACCCAGCGCTGCTGCGGCTGCACCTGCTGGCTGCCCACGACCTGCCTGTAGCCACCACCTCACCTTGACTTGGGGGGCCGCAGCTGGCCTGCAGCATCACCGGACTGGTCTGGCTAGTGACAACATCCTCTACCCTCCTCTCTACCCTCCTCTCTACCCTCCTCTCTACCCTCCTGTCTACCCTTGTCTCTACCCTCGTGTCTACCCTCTTCTCTACCCTTCTCTCTACCCTCCTCTCTACCCTCCTGTCTACCCTCCTGTCTACCGTCCTCTCTACCCTCCTCTCTACCCTCCTCTCTACCCTCCTCTCTACCCTCCTCTCTACCCTCCTCTCTACCCTCCTCTCTACCCTCCTCTCTACCCTCCTCTCTACCCTCCTCTCTACCCTCCTGTCTACCCTTGTCTCTACCCTCCTCTCTACCCTCCTCTCTACCCTCCTCTCTACCCTCCTCTCTACCCTCCTGTCTACCCTTGTCTCTACCCTCGTGTCTACCCTCTTCTCTACCTTTCTCTCTACCCTTCTCTCTACCCTCCTCTCTACCCTCCTCTCTACCCTCCTGTCTACCCTTGTCTCTACCCTCGTGTCTACCCTCTTCTCTACCCTTCTCTCTACCCTCCTCTCTACCCTCCTGTCTACCCTCCTCTCTACCCTCCTCTCTACCCTCCTCTCTACCCTCCTGTCTACCCTTGTCTCTACCCTCCTCTCTACCCTCCTCTCTACCCTCCTCTCTACCCTCCTCTCTACCCTCCTGTCTACCCTTGTCTCTACCCTCGTGTCTACCCTCTTCTCTACCCTTCTCTCTACCCTTCTCTCTACCCTCCTCTCTACCCTCCTCTCTACCCTCCTGTCTACCCTTGTCTCTACCCTCGTGTCTACCCTCTTCTCTACCCTTCTTTCTACCCTCCTCTCTACCCTCCTGTCTACCCTCCTCTCTACCCTCCTCTCTACCCTCCTCTCTACCCTCCTCTCTACCCTACTCTCTACCCTCCTCTCTACCCTCCTCTCTACCCCTTCTCTCTAACTTGTCTACTTCATTCTCCTTGTGTCTCCCCTGCTGTATGCTTATTCAATCGGTTTATTTTACCTGTATTAGTTTATCTGCATGCTTCAGCTTTTCAACTAACGTCCTACCACGATGGAGCTGATTGGACAATGCGAAACTTCATGAGCAATTTTTCTGTGAAAAAATGACAAAGTGGCTTTATTGCCTTGTTTGTTACCTTTTGAGGTATATTGAAGGATATTTGAGGGAACTGCTCACGGATAGTGAACTCGCTGCTTTGTGACTCGCAAAATATCGTACTGTACAAGCTATAAAAAGTTTACTTGTTGATTTTACTGGTGCCTCAATTTTAATTCGAAGGGCAGTGAGAATCAGTAGGAAGATTGCACTGCAGACACAAGCATCCAGTGCAACAAACACAAGCATCCAGTGCAGCAGACACAAGCATCAAGTGTAGCAGACACAAGCATCCAGTGCAACAGATACAAGCATCAAGTGCAGCAGACACAAGCATCCAGTGCAGCAGATACAAGCATCAAGTGCAGCAGGCACAAGCATCCAGTGCAGCAGACACAAGCATCAAGTGCAGCAGACACAAGCATCAAGTGCAGCAGACACAAGCATCAAGTGCAGCAGACACAAGTATCAAGTGCACCAAACACAAGCATCAAATGCACCAAACACAAGCATCAAGTGTAACCTCCACCTTTCGCTCCTCCTCACACTGAAGCTCCTCCTCACACTGAAGCTCCACCTCACACTGAAGCTCCTCCTCACACTGAAGCTCCACCTCACACTGAAGCTCCTCCTCACACTGAAGCTCCTCCTCACACTGAAGCTCCACCTCACACTGAAGCTCCTCCTCACACTGAAGCTCCTCCTCACACTGAAGCTCCACCTCACACTGAAGCTCCACCTCACACTGAAGCTCCTCCTCACACTGAAGCTCCTCCTCACACTGAAGCTCCACCTCACACTGAAGCTCCTCCTTTTTTTATTAGAGGCAGGGGGGGTTGTGTGCACCCTGGCGCACTTTAAGCAACATAGGCACACAACCGGCAAGAGGCATTACTGCCCATTCCGCCGACTCCCCTGAGCAGGCACACAAGCGCGCGGATATGTACGCAGGCACACACTCACACAGGAGTGTACAGCGGCCCTAACCTTATATTATAGCTAGGCATGTACACTTCACTGCGCCTTGGGGGGTTGGCTCTCAAGGCCATTAATTGCACGAACAGAGCCAAGCCGATATTCCAATTCAGCCCCAAATTAATGTGACTGCACTTGGAATCGAGCCTGGGTCGCTGGTACACCAGAGCAGCTGCGCTACCGCTGGGCTACGGCCCCCCTTGAAGCTCCACCTCACACTGAAGCTCCACCTCACACTGAAGCTCCTCCTCACACTGAAGCTCCTCCTCACTCTGAAGCTCCTCCTCACACTGAAGCTCCTCCTCACACTGAAGCTCCTCCTCACACTGAAGCTCCTCCTCACTCTGAAGCTCCTCCTCACACTGAAGCTCCTCCTCACACTGAAGCTCCTCCTCACACTGAAGCTCCTCCTCACTCTGAAGCTCCTCCTCACATTGAAGCTCCTCCTCACACTGAAGCTCCTCCTCACACTGAAGCTCCTCCTCACATTGAAGCTCCTCCTCACACTGAAGCTCCTCCTCACACTGAAGCTCCTCCTCACATTGAAGCTCCTCCTCACACTGAAGCTCCTCCTCACACTGAAGCTCCTCCTCACATTGAAGCTCCTCCTCACACTGAAGCTCCTCCTCACACTGAAGCTCCTCCTCACATTGAAGCTCCTCCTCACACTGAAGCTCCTCCTCACACTGAAGCTCCTCCTCACACTGAAGCTCCTCCTCACACTGAAGCTCCTCCTCACACTGAAGCTCCTCCTCACACTGAAGCTCCTCCTCACATTGAAGCTCCTCCTCACACTGAAGCTCCTCCTCACATTGAAGCTCGGTTTTTTTCTAGCCTGGAGGGTCTCCTTAACACCTGAAACTCTTCCTGAACCTGAAGTTTCCGGTATCATTAAAGCTCTCGTGAACATTAAATTTTTGTCTTAAACGCTTTCACTGCGCTTCACAGCTGCTCATTATTTAAGCAACGCGGAAGCAAATTACAACGAAAAATTGCAACAATCCCATTATACCCACAGATACTAGAATAACTCTTGTATCTGTGATTGTATCTAGTATCTAATCTTATCTTATCTTGCATGTCGTATCTTGTATCCATTAAATCTAGTATCTGTGATTGTATCCAACTGTTTCTACATTCCGACTTGGAGCTTCGCGATTGGTCGCAGAGCCGCGCACCCCAGGCGGATAAATTGCTGCGCTCGGGAGGGCTGGGAGAATCGACAATTTCGAATCTCTGACGATTTTCCTGACAGCAAAATTGTTTCAGAAGTGAATTTCGCCATGGCAGCCGCAGCTCACCGAACCTCCCTGACCCTGTGCACCTGCCTGATGCTGATGGTGCTCGCCCAGCTGCCCGCAGCATCAGCCTACCAGTGCCAGTTCACGATCAACAGACGCGAAGCCGACGGGTCGATGGCTCACCGGCTGGAGAACCATTGCTTTTGAACTAATTTGAAATTTTTACACTGTTTTCGTTATTCCTTTAAAACAATTAAAAATTGTACACGTGAAGGTAAAATTACGGCAAGCTGTATAGTGGACAGCGCATCCGAGTTCTGAGCGCTTCGTTCATCTGGGCAAGAACTGAATAATTCCTTTGACCCTTCTAAATGTTCTTATCTTTTGATTTCTCAGCGCCCTGGGTTTACTTTATTTGTACAATCAACACATCGATTGATTTCTTATCTTCCGTCATCCCTCGAATCTCGCAGTGTAGTTATCGAAATCAACCATGTTTGTTATCAGCGACTTAAGCCCATTTCTCAGTCTCAATAATCTCAGCTAGCCTGCTCAAAACATTCACTCCTGCTATCCTAGTCAGCTGCTGCTCACAGCTGCCACCCCATCACAGAAAAGTTGGTGAACTGCAGCTCACAGCTGCCACCCCATCACAGAAAAGTTGGTGAACTGCAGCTCACAGCTATCACTCCATCACAGAAAAGTTGGTGAACTGCAGCTCACAGCTGCCAACCCATCACAGAAAAGTTGGTGAACTGCAGCTCACAGCTGCCAACCCATCACAGAAAAGTTGGTGAACTGCAGCTCACAGCTGCCAACCCATCACAGAAAAGTTGGTGAACTGCAGCTCACAGCTGCCAACCCATCACAGAAAAGTTGGTGAACTGCAGCTCACAGCTGCTACCCAATCGAAATTTTGAAATTTTCATACCTCAGGGTCATTGAAAGCTTCAACTAATAAGGAGTTTTAAGTCATCGGGAGCTTCAGGGTCATTGGGAGCTTCAGGGTCAACGGGAGCTTCAGGGTCAACGGGAGCTTCAGTGTCATTGTGAGCTTCAGGGTCAACGGGAGCTTCAGTGTCATTGTGAGCTTCAGGGTCATTGGGAGCTTCAGGGTCAGCGGGAGCTTCAGTGTCATTGTGAGCTTGAGGGTCAGCGGGAGCTTCAGGGTCAGCGGGAGCTTGAGGGTCAAGAAGAGCTTCAGGGTCAAGAAGAGCTTCAGGGTCAAGAAGAGCTTCAGGGTCAGCGGGAGCTTCAGGGTCAAGAAGAGCTTCAGGGTCAGAGGGAGCTTCAGGGTCAGTGGGAACTTCAGTGTCATTGTGAGCTTCAGGGTTATTGTGAGCTTCAGGTTCAGCGGGAGCTTCAGGGTCAGCGGGAGCTTCAGGGTCAGTGGGAACTTCAGTGTCATTGTGAGCTTCAGGGTCAACGGGAGCTTCAGTGTCATTGTGAGCTTCAGGGTCAGCGGGAGCTTCAGGGTCAGCGGGAGCTTCAGTGTCATTGTGAGCTTCAGGGTCAACGGGAGCTTCAGTGTCATTGTGAGCTTCAGGGTCAGCGGGAGCTTCAGGGTCTTACTTGACTTAGCTGCAGGGTGGTCCGTAGACACAGCGGGGAGGCGAGGGTCGCCCATTCCGCCAGCCCCTGAAGGCCCGCAGACAGGCAGAGGCGTGGGGCCGGTCAGGGTGGTCCGCCGGTCCGTCCTGCAGCGTGATCTTCCGCGGGGAAGAAAGTGGATTGTCTTGTCGCCCGAAGGAACTGGATGAGCCGTGGGATGCTGTCGGGCTGGCAGACCTCGTCAATGGACGGGTTCGGCCCGAGGTAGCGTAGCCGGTCTCTGTTAAAGAAAGGGCAGTGACAAACAAAGTGCTGAGCATCTTCATTGTCGTACTCGCAAAAGGGGCAAAGTTCGCTCTCGAGGTCACCTCGGAGGAAGCAGTGCCCGGCGAGGTAGCCATGGCCAGTAAGGGTCATGACAAGGGCTTGAATATCCTTCCGATTCTGGTTCAGAAGGATGTTTCTGAGCCTGCGAGACGGGCAGGGAACCGCGGCACGAGATTGCCGGCAGTTTTGGGTGCTCGCCCATCTGTCCCTGTGGAGGGAGTCAGCCCAGTCGTCGATCTGACGATTGATGACTGTCAAGAGCATAGGGACCAGGGGGGCAGGGCCGAAGAAAGAGCCAGAGCCGCCCCTCTTGGCGAGGGTGTCTGCCAGCTCGTTCCCCGGAAAGCCTGCGTGCCCTGGGATCCACTTCAGCCTGACAGTATTGCTACTGGCCAGGAGGTTGAGCTGCCGGGCGCAGTCGGCGACTGTCCGGGAGTTCGTTGTGGTGTGGCAAAGGGCCTGTAAGGCCGCTTGGCTGTCGGAGTGGATGACAATAGTCTTTCCTCTCGTACCCTTGGCATTCAGCTCTGCAGCGCAAGAGCTGATGGCAAGGACTTCGTTCTGGAAGACTGTGGAGAGTCTACCAGTGTGCTGGGCATGCGTGGCAATTACGCGGCCGTCGATGATGATGCAGACCCCAAAGCCGGCGCGACCGTCTTTGATGGATCCGTCCGTGTAGCAATGGACCTCCTGGAATTTCCAGTGGTCATTGGCAGCATCCCTAGAGGGGATGGTGACCTTGTAGCGCTGAAAGAGGTTGAGAGTGCGGGGTTCGCCGTCAGATAGGACGTGGAGCCCGCCGCTGTCTCTCAAGTCTTTGAGGCAGAGGTCGGCGTGGGGCAGAAGCTTGCGCTTAGCCATGGCCCTATGGGGCTGGATTCGAATGCCAGCGTCAGCTAGACGGCGGGCAGTCTTAGCCGCTTCCCTGCGGACAAAGATTTCCAGCGGAGGAATGTTGAGGAAGGCGTTGAGGCCATCGTAAGGAGCAGACGGAGGGGCGCTCATGATCATGCGACATGCGCGCCCTTGCGCTCTCCTGAGAGCCTCTAGACAGGTCTTTACCTGCAGGGCGCTAGCCCAGATCAGGCCGCCATACGAGATAGCGGGCCTAACCATTGCAGTGTAGATCCACCAGAGGCGCTTGGGGGTGAGCCCCCAGGTGGTGCCGACAGCCCTGCGCAATTGCGCGAGGACTACGAAGGCCTTTTTGGCTTTTGCTTGAACGTGGGGTGACCAGTTCAGCCTGTGGTCCAGGGTAATACCCAGACATTTAGTCTGCTTGCAGAAGGGGATTTCCCTTCCGTAAAGCGTGAGCGGCCGAATCTGCCACTTGGTCCTGCTGGTGAACATGAACGCTGCGGTCTTAGTCTCAGAGAGCCTTAAACCACAGCGGTACGCCCATTGCTCAGCGGCTCTGAAGAAGTTCTGAAGAAGGTCCCTGAGGGTATCAGGGGACGGACCAGATGCCACCGCGGTGACATCGTCCGCATATCCAACTTTCAGAATGGGGTCAGGCCGAACATCCCGGAGGAGCTCATCGATGACCATATTCCAGAGAACTGGAGACAGCACCCCACCTTGCGGGCTACCTTTGCAGACGGGGACCGTCCTCTGGTAGCCCAGCAGACTGGCGGTGGCCGTGCGATGGCTGATCATGTACATGATTCATCTGGTGAGATGTGAGTGCGTTTGCCTCTCACAAAGAGCTCTTCGGAACGCCTCAAAGAGGACGTTATCGAAGGCGCCAATGATGTCCAGGAAGATCCAGGAAGAGCGCAGCCGTTTCCAAGCACAGCCTTCTCGAGTTTATCGACCAGGACGTGCAGCGCGCTTTCAGTGGAGCGACCCGCCCGAAAAGCGTGCTGGTTCTCGCTGAGAGGTTTGTTCTTCAGCTCAACAGAGAGAAGGCGCCAAAGCACCAGTCTCTCCATCAGCTTGACCAGGGAGGAGGTCATGAAGGAAGGAGGATCTGAAGGATTTGATAGAATGGTAGTCCGGGCGGCCTGGCTTAGGGATAAAGATCACCTTTGCCTTGGTCCATGCCTGTGGGACATAACCAAGCGTGATGCATGCCCGAAGAAGGCTGCAAAGTTTGCGCAGGAAGCCTGGGCATTTAACCGCCTCTCTTAGGAGGGCCGGTACAATGCCGTCGGGTCCTGGGGCTTTGAAAGGCTTGAAGGAATTAGCCGCTCTCACGATGCGGTCCTCCGTGATGATAGAGGCAGCCAGCGCGTGACCTCCCTCCGAGTGATCCGGAGTGGTCGGGTTAGCTGGCTCGTTGGGGAAGAACGCAGTGAGCATTACATCAAGCGTTTCCCCTGGGTTGTCCGTGGACGTACCGTCGGTGCGTTTGACCGAGGAGAGCTTAGACATTTTGTCCAGCGTGAGCGCTTTCACAACTCTGGAGGTGGGGCGTGAGCCCTCTAGCTCCTCACAGTATTGTCGCCATTTTTGAGCCTTTGCATTCCTAACCTGCCTTTTAAACTCATGAATTGCTCCATGATAGGCGGTTTGGTCCGCTGGGCTCTTAGTTTTAGTTGCTCTGCGGTGGAGTCTCTTAGCCCTGCGACGGAGGTTGCCGAGTTCGGGATTCCACCACGGCGCGGATTTTTTTCCCTTTATAGGCTTTTAAAGGGCAGGACGCCTCAAAGGCGGCGGTTAGCGTCTCTGTCAAAACAGTCGCGCACTCATCCGCCTCTCGGCACGACGTGATCGTGGATGGTTGGCCAGGAGACCGATGGAATTCCTTCAGGGCGAGCCCGAAGGTTTCCCAATCAGTATTTCTGGCGTTCCGTCTCCACGTAACACGAGTTGCGCTACGCGCGGCCATTAGGTTGAAGGAGATGAACTTGTGATCCGAGAGTGAGGACACTGAAGGCACCCGCCACGCCCCAATACTCTGGTAGAGTCTGGGCGTTGCGAGCGTAGCGTCGATCACCTCCGACCACCGTCCGTTGTCAAAGGTAGGGGTGGACCGAGAGTTGCAGAACTCGAGGGTCGTAGAGGCAACGTAGGCTAGGAGGTATTCGCCTCTCTGATTAATGCCAGTGCTGCCCCAGTGAGTGTGGTGGGCGTTGATGTCGCCGGCAACCATGAGCTCGTAGTTTTTGGCAGAGCAGAGCTCTACCAGCGTAGCGAGGGCTCTGGGGACGACCGCAGCATCACCTGGTAAGTAAACCGAGGCAATGAGGGTGGTCTTCCCCGGAAGGAGGTCCTCGGATTGGATGACGCAGATGTCCCTGTTGGACAGGTCCGATCTGAGCCACGCACTGAGCGTTTTGCTCGCAAAGATGCAAGCTCTGGGAGGCTGGTTGGCCTCGCGAGGGTAAGTATAAAAACAATTGTAGCCAGCAGGGGCGTTTTGAGGCTTACCTCTGAGAGTCCAGGGTTCCTGGACGAGGATGAGCCCCGGCTTGTCGAGCTCGGCGTAACGCATAAGGTTGACCGAGGCTGCGACGTAGTGTTGCAGATTAATCTGCAGGCAATGGATTCCCTGGTTGCTGATCATTATCACGCAGTTGGGGAATCGTTTAGCAGGTCATCCTCCTCCTTTTCAGTGGTGGGTGACCCGCAGACCTCCATGGGAGTTTCAGCGTCCTCAGCAGTTAGGGTGGCTGTGGAGTCCTCCGCGGACGTGAGCCCAGCGTGGACGTTACCGTCGCCTCCCCTGCGTGCTTCGGTGCTGTCACTGCCCGTCCCCTCTGCCTCGTCGGTCAGGTCGATGCGGGTGGCGCCAGCCTCCTGGTGAGTCACAGACTCGAACCAGTCGGTCGGAGCCTCCCCGCTTAGAGCCTGGCCTTCTGGCTGTTGGGGTGGAGCGCGAGAGGCGCGGGCCCGCTCACGATGCGCCCGAAGGCTCTTGGCCTGGTCCAGCGCGCGCTGTATTAGGCCGGACCTCCGGGTGCTCCTGGCGGGTCTGCGATTTCCGGTTTCAGCAGCGCGAACTGCCTTACCGGGCATAGGGTCGACCGTTTGCCTCGGCTTCTTTGCCGGAGGAGCCTGGGCCCCAGTTCCGGTTTCGGAAGCCTTGGCATTCTTGGCTTCATCAGCTTTCCGCTCCTCGCAACGGAGGATGGTCAGCTGAGTCAGACCAATATGAATTGTGGACTTAGGCGGCAAGCGCTTAGCCCAGTCATCAGAGAGCCCTAGGATCACCGTAGCCCCCTTCTCCTTGCGGGAAGTGGCGTGGTGTAGGAGCCCGTTGACCTCAAGGTCGGGGTGCAGCTTTAGCAATATTTGCCTAAGCTGATCTCCGGACTTAATGGCACTGCCGGCCGGGATCCAGACGCGAAAGCGCTGGGTCTTCTGTCGCTCGCCTTCGCTGGCGAAGACGAGCTTGCCGAGCTTCTTGGGCCAGTTCAGCTTTGGCAGAAGCTCGCGTAGATTGCGGCTGCTCTCCTCCGAGTTGCACCAGATGAAGATGCAGCCGTCGGTCTTGGCAGACTTGACCACGCTCACAGGGCGGCCTGCCAGGAGCTGGTCGATGAGCGCAGCATCAATGGTGCGCCAGGCACTGTCGAGCTCGTCGGCCGTGAGGTCCTGCTCTTCCCCGAAGACGATGACCGCCGGTTGGAGCTTGACCTTTGAGGCGTAGTTGGTGGCGGCGGTTCTCGAAGGCCCGGCCGCGCTTGTAGCAGGTTTACTGGGTGGCTCACCAGCGGGGGTTGTATCCTGGGGGGCAGGGGTTGCTGTGGCTCCTTTCGGCCCAACAGCAGCCTCGCCCTCCCTAGGTTCCCCCTCCGCCGGTGGCCGGCCCGCAGTATCCCGCAGTCGCCGTCGACGCTCGTTGCGGCGTTGGTTGCGGGCGCGTCGGGCTTCAGCGGAGGGCCCGGTTGCGCGTGCGGGCATGTCACCGGCCGAGCCGGCGGCAAGCCCATCTGCCCCCGGTGGGGCGGCGCTGGTGCCAGAGTCACCGGCCGGAGTTGCCGGGGCCCCGGCTTCAGCGGGGTTGAAAGAGGCGGATGACGCCATAGCTGAAAGCGGGAAGGAGTGAGCTGAGTCACAAAAGAAAGAGGAAAGAAGAAAAAGAAAGGGACCGCTAGCGACCGGACAACCCCCCGGCCTTCCAGCCCATCGGCACGGTCAAACACCTTATGCAATAGGGGGTACGTTAAGCAGTACCACGGCCTGCAGGCTGGCGAGCCAGACCCGCATACCCAAGTTCGGCCGAAGCCACTGGATGGGTCGCCAGCGTCGGAGCCCAGTCTGTCCAGCAGCCCTAGGGTCTGCCTTGAACACACGCGGGGACGAGTACCCTGGGTCGACTTGCGAAACAGCGTGAGGGGGGGGTCTGCGGCTGCCAGCGGCAAATAGCGGGTGCAGACCTCCCACCAGCCTTGACCTGCTGAAGATAGGGGCAGGCGTGAAGCATCGCAGACCGTAGCCCATAGGCCTGGTCTGTCTCATACTTCACTGGCGTGCTGAATACACCTTCGCGTGCGAGCTTCAGGGTCAGCGGGAGCTTCAGGGTCAGCGGGAGCTTCAGGGTCAGTGGGAGCTTCAGTGTCATTGTGAGCTTCAGTGTCAGCGGGAGCTTCAGGGTCAGCGGGAGCTTCAGGGTCAAGAAGAGCTTCAGGGTCAAGAAGAGCTTCAGGGTCAGCGGGAGCTTCAGGGTCAAGAGCGTCAGGATTGAACGAAACTGTGCCTTTAAGACGCGTCACTCCAGCAAAAATACTGTCATGGCCCTTGGCTGGCTCGATAAATAGAAAAGACCAAAATGAAGCAAACTGATTGGTCATGTTAAAGAAGTCAATAACCGGCAGCTTATATTTGCAGTTTTATTTCAAAATTCGATTCAATCATTTGTCTGCAATCGATTGGGCCTAAGCGTTGCACAGGTCCGTCTCGCAGATTTTGATCGAGGCAAAGCCCTTAGCAGCCATGAACGCCGCAGTAACGTGCGTTCCAACGCATCCCTTGATGACGTCACCCGCCCGGGCCAGCGTCAGGCCATCCGAGCAGGCCACGGCCTCGCCTGTCTCCAGGAGAGTCCCCGAGAAGCATTTCGTAGCTTCTCCATTGCAGTTCTCCAGCCGGTGAGCCATCGACCCGTCGGCTTCGCGTCTGTTGATCGTGAACTGGCACTGGTAGGCTGATGCTGCGGGCAGCTGGGCGAGCACCATCAGCATCAGGCAGGTGCACAGGGTCAGGGAGGTTCGGTGAGCTGCGGCTGCCATGGCGAAATTCACTTCTGAAACAATTTTGCTGTCAGGAAAATCGTCAGAGATTCGAAATTGTCGATTCTCCCAGCCCTCCCGAGCGCAGCAATTTATCCGCCTGGGGTGCGCGGCTCTGCGACCAATCGCGAAGCTCCAAGTCGGAATGTAGAAACAGTTGGATACAATCACAGATACTAGATTTAATAGATACAAGATACGACATGCAAGATAAGATAAGATTAGATACTAGATACAATCACAGATACAAGAGTTATTCTAGTATCTGTGGGTATAATGGGATTGTTGCAATTTTTCGTTGTAATTTGCTTCTGCGTTGCTTGAATAATGAGCAGCTGTGAAGCGCCTTAATAATTTTATAAATTAATCAAAAGAAATTTCTGCCCAAGAAAGATTCAGTCAGGAGCTTTAGAGTGAAATTGGAGCTTCAGGACTAGGGAGAGACAGCTTCACAGTCTGGGAGCACTTGATGCTTGTGTCTGCTGCACTTGATGCTTGTGTCTGCTGCACTTGATGCTTGTGTCTGCTGCACTTGATGCTTGTGTCTGCTGCACTTGATGCTTGTGTCTGCTACACTTGATGCTTGTGTCTGCTGCACTTGATGCTTGTGTCTGCTGCACTTGATGCTTGTGTCTGCTGCACTTGATGCTTGTGTCTGCTGCACTGGATGCTTGTGTCTGCTACACTTGATGCTTGTGTCTGGGAGCACTTAATGCTTGTGTCTGCTTCACTTGATGCTTGTGTCTGCTACACTTGATGCTTGTGTCTGCTGCTCTTGATGTTTGTGTTTGCTGCACTTGATGCTTGTGTCTGGGAGCACTTGATGCTTGTGTTTGCTACACTTGATGCTTGTGTCTGGGAGCACTTGATGCTTGTGTCTGGGAGCACTTGATGCTTGTGTCTGCTACACTTGATGCTTGTGTCTGCTGCACTTGATGCTTGTGTCTGCTGCACTTGATGCTTGTGTCTGCTGCACTTGATGCTTGTGTCTGCTGCACTTGATGCTTGTGTCTGCTGCACTTGATGCTTGTGTCTGCTGCACTTGATGCTTGTGTCTGCTACACTTGATGCTTGTGTCTGCTGCACTTGATGCTTGTGTCTGCTGCACTTGATGCTTGTGTCTGCTACACTGGATGCTTGTGTCTGCTACACTTGATGCTTGTGTCTGGGAGCACTTAATGCTTGTGTCTGCTTCACTTGATGCTTGTGTCTGCTACACTTGATGCTTGTGTCTGCTGCTCTTGATGTTTGTGTTTGCTGCACTTGATGCTTGTGTCTGGGAGCACTTGATGCTTGTGTTTGCTACACTTGATGCTTGTGTCTGGGAGCACTTGATGCTTGTGTCTGCTACACTTGATGCTTGTGTCTGGGAGCACTTGATGCTTGTGTCTGCTTCACTTGATGCTTGTTTCTGGGAGCACTTGATGCTTGTGTCTGGGAGCACTTGATGCTTGTGTCTGCTACACTTGATGCTTGTGTCTGGGAGCACTTGATGCTTGTGTTTGCTACACTTGATGCTTGTGTCTGGGAGCACTTGATGCTTGTGTCTGCTACACTTGATGCTTGTGTCTGGGAGCACTTGATGCTTGTGTCTGCTTCACTTGATGCTTGTTTCTGGGAGCACTTGATGCTTGTGTCTGCTACACTTGATGCTTGTTTCTGGGAGCACTTGATGCTTGTGTCTGCTTCACTTGATGCTTGTTTCTGGGAGCACTTGATGCTTGTGTCTGCTACACTTGATGCTTGTTTCTGGGAGCACTTGATGCTTGTGTCTGCTTCACTTGATGCTTGTTTCTGGGAGCACTTGATGCTTGTTTCTGGGAGCACTTGATGCTTGTTTCTGGGAGCACTTGATGCTTGTTTCTGGGAGCACTTGATGCTTGTTTCTGGGAGCACTTGATGCTTGTGTCTGCTTCACTTGATGCTTGTGTCTGGGAGCACTTGATGCTTGTTTCTGGGAGCACTTGATGCTTGTGTCTGCTTCACTTGATGCTTGTCTGCTGAACCCAATGTGTTGGAAAATATTTTGTGCGCCTTCTTTATGAGCAAAGCTTCAAAGTTGAATACAATTCAGAGTTATGAATGAAGCTTCAGAATGATGAAGTGAGGCTCGGAGGCTGAGCATTGCACAGGAAGTCTGGAGTGACACGGGGGCTGCTTGTTGAGCAGCAGGTTAGCATCATTAGAGAGCTGTCAAGCAGTCAGCCCAGCCTTTCTTGTCCATTTTGTTATTTGAAAACCAAAGCCTTGAATTTTCGAAATCGGGTTGAAATTCCACCTGAAATGTTGCGAACAAGAGACAGACATGCGCAAATCTGCTCTCACTGACTGCAGCACAAGCATTTGGAAATCGATTTAAATTTTATTGGCATTTCTCTCACAGACTTGGAGTTTCTCCGAGTTTTTAATAAGCAATTTTATTAAATTTGAAATAACTAATCTTCTTCTTGAAGGGGTCGATTCAATCTCAGAAAATTCCAACTCCATTTTCGAATCCCATATACTAAAAATTGTTGAACTAAATCTTCGCAGGAACAGCAACGAGCTCAAATAATAATAATAATAATAATAGTTACGCCCCACGCCAGCCACGGGCCAATACTTCAATCAAATCGAATTTGCTACAACAGAATGGAAAATATGATTCAGCAGATTTTACGGGCTGCCTGTTGCGATTTACTTTTTCTAAATTGAGGCATCACACAATGGTTCACTTTGAATCTCGGTCATGTACCTCACCATGAGATCGGTCATCTCCCTCAGTATGACATCGGTCATGTAGCTCACCATGAGATCGGTCATCTCCCTCAGTATGACATCGGTCATGTACCTCACCATGAGATCGGTCATCTCCCTCAGTATGACATCGGTCATGTACCTCACCATGAGATCGGTCCTCTCCCTCAGTATGACATCGGTCATGTACCTCACCATGAGATCGGTCATCTCCCTCAGTATGACATCGGTCATGTAGCTCACCATGAGATCGGTCCTCTCCCTCAGTATGACATCGGTCATGTACCTCACCATGAGATCGGTCATCTCCCTCAGTATGACATCGGTCATGTACCTCACCATGAGATCGGTCATCTCCCTCAGTATGACATCGGTCATGTACCTCACCATGAGATCGGTCATCTCCCTCAGTATGACATCGGTCATGTACCTCACAATGACATCGGTCATCTCCCTCAGTATGACATCGGTCATGTACCTCACAATGACATCGGTCATCTCCCTCAGTATGACATCGGTCATGTACCTCACCATGAGATCGGTCATCTCCCTCAGTATGACATCGGTCATGTAGCTCACCATGAGATCGGTCATCGCCCTCAGTATGCGATTGGTCATGTAGCTCACCATGAGATCGGTCATCTCCCTCAGTATGACATCGGTCATGTAGCTCACCATGAGATCAATCATCTCCCTCAGTATGACATCGGTCATGTACCTCACCATGAGATCGGTCATCTCCCTCAGTATGACATCGGTCATGTATCTCACCATGAGATCGGTCATCTCCCTCAGTATGACATCGGTCATGTACCTCACCATGAGATCGGTCATCTCCCTCAGTATGACATCGGTCATGTAGCTCACCATGAGATCGGTCATCTCCCTCAGTATGACATCGGTCATGTACCTCACAATGACATCGGTCATCTCCCTCAGTATGACATCGGTCATGTACCTCACCATGAGATCGGTCATCTCCCTCAGTATGACATCGGTCATGTACCTCACCATGAGATCGGTCATCTCCCTCAGTATGACATCGGTCATGTACCTCACCATGAGATCGGTCATCTCCCTCAGTATGACATCGGTCATGTACCTCACAATGACATCGGTCATCTCCCTCAGTATGACATCGGTCATGTACCTCACAATGACATCGGTCATGTACCTCACAATGACATCGGTCATCTCCCTCAGTATGACATCGGTCATGTACCTCACCATGAGATCGGTCATCTCCCTCAGTATGACATCGGTCATGTACCTCACCATGAGATCGGTCATCGCCCTCAGTATGCGATTCGTCATGTAGCTCACCATGAGATCGGTCATCTCCCTCAGTAATACATCGGTCATGTAGCTCACCATGAGATCGGTCATCTCTCTCAGTATGACATCGGTCATGTAGCTCACCATGAGATCGGTCATCTCCCTCAGTATGACATCGGTCATGTACCTCACAATGACATCGGTCATCTCCCTCAGTATGACATCGGTCATGTACCTCACAATGACATCGGTCATGTACCTCACAATGACATCGGTCATCTCCCTCAGTATGACATCGGTCATGTACCTCACCATGAGATCGGTCATCGCCCTCAGTATGCGATTGGTCATGTAGCTCACCATGAGATCGGTCATCTCCCTCAGTATGCGATTGGTCATGTAGCTCACCATGAGATCGGTCATCTCCCTCAGTAATACATCGGTCATGTACCTCACCATGAGATCGGTCATCTCCCTCAGTATGCGATTGGTCATGTAGCTCACCATGAGATCGGTCATCGCCCTCAGTATGCGATTGGTCATGTAGCTCACCATGAGATCGGTCATCTCCCTCAGTATGCGATTGGTCATGTAGCTCACCATGAGATCGGTCATCTCCCTCAGTATGCGATTGGTCATGTAGCTCACCATGAGATCGGTCATCTCCCTCAGTATGCGATTGGTCATGTACCTCACCATGAGATCGGTCATCTCCCTCAGTATGAGATTGGTCATGTAGCTCACCATGAGATCGGTCATCTCCGATCAGTATGAGATTGGTCATGTATGTACATTACCATGAGATCGGTCATCTCCCTCAGTATGACATCGGTCATGTAGCTCACCATGATATCGGTAATCTCCCTCAGTATGACATCGGTCATCTCCCTCAGTATAAGATTGGTCATGTACATCACCATGATATCGGTGATCTACCTCAGTATGACACCGGTCATCTCCCTCAGTATGACATCGGTCATCTCCCTCAGTATGACACCGGTCATCTCCTTCACGCTACATGAAGACTCTTCAAAACAGAATAAATCATGAAGTGTCGAGCGTGACCCACAAACCTGGAAGCAGGTAAGGCAAAAGGTTCAGTTTGCATTTAAACACGCACAAATCCGAAAGCAAAGATCTGCTAGACTGACTTTAGCAAATACTAGCAATCTAGCGCCCCCCTTCGGGGTGGCCAATAAGCAAGGGACGAATCCTTTAAAGTGAAAAAAATTCTTAGGGAGGGGGCTAGGAATCGAATTCTCATTTTAATTCCAGGCTTATGTACCAATAAAACATGTTTGTGCAGAATTTTATAACAGACATTGAAATTCAACCATACTTGCCTTCTTTCAGAGCTACTTCTACCAGTATGCTTCAGTACGCTACCAGTACCCTTGTAAGCCTTGACATGTCAGCAATCCCTCCCCACAAGCCTTAACATATCAACTCCCCCCTTGACATCTCAGCGATGCTCCCATAAGCCTTGAAATCTTAAAAAATCTGTCTACTTTCTAACCCTAACCCTAACCCTAACCCTAACCCTAACCCTAAAGCATTGAAATTTCAGTAATTCTCTCTAAGAGTCATTATAGCACTACTACAGCATTATAGCGATTCCCTGCAAGCCTCGACATCGTAGGGATTCCTAAATGAATCTCTTAACTTCGACATGAAGCTTCTTTTTTTTACATTACGCTTTTTCTATCAGCGATCCCTCCCGTGAGGAGCCAACAAATAATGTAATAACTTTTTTCCAATAAACTACATGTAGCTTCTGACATTAGCCTTGACATCTCATTTATTCCCCCGTGAGCCTTGACATCTCAGCTATAGATAGATAGATAGATAGATTCCCCTCGTAAGCCTTGACATGTCAGCGATGCCCCCCATAAACCTTGAAATCTAAAAAATCCCCTGTTAACCTTGAAACGCGCTAAAATCTAACCCTCAACCCAAACCTGACGTAAACCTAACTTTCACCCAACCTAAAGCCTTGAAATCACAGCAATTCTTCTTCCCTAAGCCTTGGCATTTAAATGATTCCTTCTTTAAGAATCACAGCACTATAACGATTCCCTCCAAGCTTTGACATCGTAGCAATTCCCAAATGAATCTTTTAACTTTGACATGACTTTTATTTTATGTATACATAGTGCTCCTTTTATTTTTACATGACTCTTTTTCTATCAGCGCCCCCCCCCACCGTGGCAAGCCAACAAAGAATGCAATAAAAAAACTTAAGTAAAGTACATGTACTTTGAAGTAGCTTCTGACTTTTGCTTTAACATCTCAGAAACCCCCCTGTAATCTCAGTTATTCTCTGTGAGCCTTGACGTCTCAGTGATTCTCCCCAGCACAGCACTATAGCTTCATTTAATTTTTATGACACTTGTTTCATGTCTGACATGACGCTTCTTTTGATTTTTACGTTACGCTTCTTTTATTCTTCCATGATGCTTCTTAATTTTTTAAATGACACACTTTCATTAGTTTTTATATGAGGCTTCTGTGATTTTTTCATGACGCTTCTATGTTAACATGACGCTTCTATGCTTGTTTACATGACGCTTTTATGATTGTTTACATGACGCTTTTATGATTGTTTACATGACGCTTCTATGCTTGTTTACATGACGCTTTTATGATTGTTTACATGACGCTTTTATGATTGTTTACATGACGCTTGTATGATTGTTTACATGACGCTTCTATGATTTTTTACATGACGCTTCTATGATTGTTTACATGACGCTTGTATGATTGTTTACATGACGCTTCTTTGATTTTAACATGACGCTTCTATGATTGTTTACATGACGCTTCTATGATTTTTACATGACGCTTCTATGATTTTTACATGACGCTTCTATGATTGTTTACATGACGCTTCTATGATTGTTTACATGACGCTTCTTTGATTTTAACATGACGCTTCTATGATTGTTTACATGACGCTTCTATGATTTTTACATGACGCTTCTATGATTTTTACATGACGCTTCTATGATTTTTTCATGACGCTTCTATGATTTTTACATGACGCTTCTATGATTGTTTACATGACGCTTCTATGATTTTTTACATGACGCTTCTATGATTGTTTACATGACGCTTCTATTTTTGTTTACATGACGCTTCTATGATTGTTTACATGACGCTTTTATGATTGTTTACATGACGCTTCTATGATTTTTACATGACGCTTCTATGATTTTTACATGACGCTTCTATGATTGTTTACATGACGCTTCTATGATTGTTTACATGACGCTTGTATGATTGTTTACATGACGCTTCTATGATTTTTTATGACGCTTTTATGATTTTAACATGACGCTTCTATGATTTTTTACATGACGCTTCTATGATTGTTTACATGACGCTTGTATGATTGTTTACATGACGCTTGTGTGATTTTAACATGACGCTTCTATGATTGTTTGCATGACGCTTCTATGATTTTTTATGACGCTTTTATGATTTTACATGACGCTTTTATGATTTTAACATGACGCTTCTATGATTGTTTACATGACGCTTCTATGATTTTTACATGACGCTTCTATGATTTTTACATGACGCTTCTATGATTTTTACATGACGCTTCTATGATTGTTTACATGACGGTTGTATGATTGTTTACATGACGCTTCCATTATTTTTTTTGTCTTGGCGTTAAAAAGCTTTAACTAAAAAAAACTCTTCTCTCTAAAAATTCGAACCATCGTCCCTGCATTTAGCAGTTTAGTCTGTTTACCTCTAGGCTAGCTCTCATGAATTTTAGTCATTACCCCTAAATAGAAAATATTCCCAAGACAGCAAGCATCCCCCCAGTAGCAAGCATCCCCTAATACTCCTAGCAAGCATCCACCCAGATAGCAAGCATCTGCAGATAGCAAGCATCTGCAGATAGCAAGCATCTTGCAGATAGCAAGCATCTTGCAGATAGCAAGCATACCCCAAATAATGTAGAAGCATCCTTCCAGATAGCAAGCATCCTGCACATAGCAAGAATCCCTAAATAGCAAGCATCCCTGGATAGAAATAATCCTATACATGTAGCCAAGCTTATCAAGCGCAGTAATCCTTGGCTATCGAGTGCAGTAATCCTTGGTTTATTAATAGCAATAATCCATGGCTTATCGAGTGCAGTAATTCTTGGTTTGCCAAGTGCAGTAAGTAATCCTTGGTTTATTAATAGCAATAATCCATGGCTTATGAGTGCAGTAATCCTTGGTTTATTAATAGCAATAATCCTTGGCTTATCGAGTGCAGTAATTCATGGTTTATTAATAGCAATAATCCTTGGCTTATCGAGTGCAGTAATCCTTGGTTTATTAATAGCAATAATCCTTGGCTTATCGAGTGCAGTAATCCTTGGTTTATTAATAGCAATAATCCTTGGCTTATCGAGTGCAGTAATCCTTGGTTTATTAATAGCAATAATCCTTGATTAATCAAGTGCAGTAATCCTTGGTTTGCCAAGAGCAATAGTCCTTGGTTTATTGAGTGCAGTAATCCTTGGTTTATTAATAGCAATAATCCTTGGCTTATCGAGTGCAGTAATCCTTGGTTTGCCAAGTGCATAATCCTTGGTTTATTAATAGCAATAATCCTTGGTTTATCGAGTGCAGTAATCCTTGGTTTATTAATAGCAATAATCCTTGGCTTATCGAGTGCAGTAATCCTTAGTTTGCCAAGAGCAATAGTTCTTGGTTTATTGAGTGCAGTAATCCTTGGTTTATTAATAGCAATAATCCTTGGCTTATCGAGTGCAGTAATCCTTGGTTTGCCAAGTGCATAATCCTTGGTTTATTAATAGCAATAATCCTTGGTTTATCGAGTGCAGTAATCCTTGGTTTATTAATAGCAATAATCCTTGGTTTATTAATAGCAATAATCCTTGGCTTATCGAGTGCAGTAATCCTTGGTTTGCCAAGAGCAATAGTCCTTGGCTTATCGAGTGCAGTAATCCTTGGTTTGCCAAGAGCAATAGTCCTTGGTTTATTGAGTGCAGTAATCCTTGGTTTATTAATAGCAATAGTCCTTGGTTTATTGAGTGCAGTAATTTTTGGTTTATTAATAGCAATAATCCTTGGCTTATCGAGTGCAGTAATCCTTGGTTTGCCAAGTGCATAATCCTTGGTTTATTAATAGCAATAATCCTTGGTTTATCGAGTGCAGTAATCCTTGGTTTATTAATAGCAATAATCCTTGGCTTATCGAGTGCAGTAATCCTTGGTTTATTAATAGCAATAATCCTTGGCTTATCGAGTGCAGTAATCCTTGGTTTATTAATAGCAATAATCCTTGGCTTATCGAGTGCAGTAATCCTTGGTTTATTAATAGCAATAATCCTTGATTAATCAAGTGCAGTAATCCTTGGTTTGCCAAGAGCAATAGTCCTTGGTTTATTGAGTGCAGTAATCCTTGGTTTATTAATAGCAATAATCCTTGGCTTATCGAGTGCAGTAATCCTTGGTTTATTAATAGCAATAATCCTTGGCTTATCGAGTGCAGTAATCCTTGGTTTATTAATAGCAATAATCCATGGCTTATCGAGTGCAGTAATCCTTGGTTTGCCAAGAGCAATAGTCCTTGGCTTATCGAGTGCAGTAATCCTTGGTTTGCCAAGAGCAATAGTCCTTGGTTTATTGAGTGCAGTAATCCTTGGTTTATTAATAGCAATAGTCCTTGGTTTATTAATAGCAATAATCCTTGGCTTATCGAGTGCAGTATTCCTTGGTTTGCCAAGAGCAATAATCCTTAGCTTATCGAGTGCAGTAATCTAAGTGTTTTTATTTAGTCCTTTAATAAAAGCTTTTAATAAAAAATTTTACACTACTACTTTTAAACTACTTAGATTCGAACCCAGGTCGCTGCATTAGCAGTCTGGTCTGCTCAGCTCTAGGCTAGCTCTCATCGAAGTTATCAGTGAATTTGTACCACTTATATAATTCAACACTCACACCAAGTCAGGTAGAGTAAAAAGTCACGCGAAGCAGTTATGACATAATCAATTTCTTAGGCAAGTCAGTACCAGTGTCTATGAAAGCTAACAATATGGTTACGTAATATAAATTCAGTACTGCACTATACTTTCACACTCAAAGCTGTGACGCAATTCAATTGAGTGTCAAATTCAGCCAGTACACAGACGATAAATAAAGTGTATTTTGATGCAATCTATTTCAGAATCAGAATTCAACCAGTCAGTTTTTTCTCTAGCATTTTTACAGTGCGTTTCAAGTCGAAATAGCTGCTTGACCTTTGCAAAAAAGCATGTTTTTCGAATATTTAATCCCTTTAGCATCGAGCAATTTCTTAGCCACGATGCATGTACCGTCACGGAAAAATTTCTGATCGAATGGTGCAAGTTTGAACAAAATCGGTTGAGCCATTTTTGCTAAAATCGATCACACACACACACATACACACACACACATACCGACAGACCATTTTTAGTATATGGACTAGCAATCTTCGCCCCCCGATGGGGGGCGCAAAAATGACGCCAAGTGGTTTTTATTTTGGCCAATGAGTAATCACCTTACTTATTATTCAAAATCCAATCAAAACTTACTTTTTCAAATTTTTGGCAAAAATAAATTGCCATGAATCAAAACCTTCACCAGCCAAAGTTTCCTTCATCAGCCCAAAACCCTTTCTCATTCAGCAAATAGTACTTATCCTTTCAAGCACAAACTCTTAGGGCATATCGTCATTGGCCTGGGCATATTCTGGTCCGCAGCAGGAGCTCAATATGCCATAAGCCTTGATAACATCTCAATAATTTCCCCAGTAAGCCTTGACATCTCAGCAATTCCTCTCAGTAAGCCTTGACATCTCAGCAATTCCCCCCAGTAAGCCTTGAAATCTCAGTAACTCCCCAGTAAGTCTCGAATCTCAGTTATTCTTCCAGTAAGTCTTGAAGTCTAAGCAATTTCCCCAGTAAGCCTTGACATCTCAGCAATTCATCCAAGAAAGCCTTGAAATCTCAGCAATTCCCCAGTAAGCCTTGAAGTCTCAGTAATTCCCCAGTAAGTCTCGAATCTCAGTAATTCCTCCAGTAAGTCTTGACTTCTCACAATTCCCCCAGTAGGCCTTGACAACTCAGCAATTCCCCAGTAAGCCTTCACATCTCAGCAATTCCCCCAGTAAGCCTTGACAACTCAGCAATTCCCACAGTAAACCTTGAAATCTCAGAAATTCCCCCAGTAAGCCTTGAAGTCTCAGCAATTCCCCCAGTAGGCCTTGACAACTCACCAATTCCCCCAGTAGGCCTTGACAACTCAGCAATTCATCCAATAAAGCCTTGAAATCTCAGCAATTTCCTGAGTAAGCCTTGAAATCTCAGAAATTCCCCCAGTAAGCCTTGAAGTCTCAGAAATTTCCCCAGTAAGCCTCGACATCGCAGCAATTACCCATTAAGCCTTGACATCTCAGAAATCCCCCAGTAAGCCTTGACATTGCAGCAATTAAACTCGAGCCTTGGCATCTACGCAATTCTCCCAGTCCAGTAAGCCTCGAGATTGCAGCAATTCCCCCAGTAAGCCTTGACAACTCAGCAATTCATCCAAGAAAGCCTTGAAATCTCAGCAATTTCCTGAGTAAGCCTTGAAATCTCAGAAATTCCCCCAGTAAGCCTTGACAACTCAGCAATTCCCCCAGTAAACCTTGAAATCTCAGAAATTCCCCCAGTAAGCCTTGAAGTCTCAGCAATTCTCCCAGTAAGCCTTGACAACTCAGCAATTCCCCCAGTAAACCTTGAAATCTCAGAAATTCCCCTAGTAAGCCTTGACAACTCAGCAATTCCCCCAGTAAGCCTTGAAATCTCAGAAATTCCCCCAGTAAGCCTTGAAGTCTCAGCAATTCTCCCAGTAAGCCTTGACAACTCAGCAATTCCCCCAGTAAACCTTGAAATCTCAGAAATTCCCCTAGTAAGCCTTGACAACTCAGCAATTCCCCCAGTAAGCCTTGAAATCTCAGCAATTTCCTGAGTAAGCCTTGAAATCTCAGAAATTCCCCCAGTAAGCCTTGAAGTCTCAGAAATTTCCCCAGTAAGCCTCGACATCGCAGCAATTCCCCCAAGTAAGCATTCACATCTCAGTAATTTCCTCAGTAAGCCTTGACATCTCAGTAATTCCCCCAGTAAGCCTTGACATCTCAGCAATTCCTCCCAGTTAGCCTTTGGCTGGTGAAGGTTTTGATTCATGGCAATTTATTTTTGCCAAAAATGAGAAAAAGTAAGTTTTGATTAATGGATTTTGAATAATAAGTAAGGTTATTACTCATTGGCCAAAATAAAAACCACTTGGCGTCATTCTTGCGTCCCCCAGCGGGGGGCTTAAATTGCTAGTAGTTGCTTTTAATCAAAAAATGTTCGATTAGTCCAGGCACAAGCTAAAAATAAATGAAAATTAATTTAATATATTTTTATCTCCCACGTGCATACTCTGAAGCTTGCGAATAATTTAATTATTTATAGCTCGTAGCATCAGCTCAAGAAGTTAAAGTTTAGTCTATGGCCATAGACGTATTATTATTTTTCGAGCTCTCACTGCGAGAAAAATACACTAATTAGATAGGGAAAATACAGTTTTTTGAATATTTAAGACCTTTAGAATTGAAGCAGATAAAAGAAATGTTAACCATACAATCCTTGGTTGAGTTGCAACTTTTTGGTGAAAACGCAATCAAAATTGGTCAAGAATTGCAGTCTGTAGAGCGTTTTACACGGACAGACAGACATAGATTAGAGATTTAGTATATAAGACGATGGGGGACATCTGGATAGAATCTCTGTTTTCTACAAGCAACAAAAAGACAGCCAAAAATCCTTCAAAAAGACAACAGACAAACTGCTCAAATGAAGTGCATTGCAAAAAGAAATCATCCCAAGACTGCAAGCATCCCCCAGATAGCAAGCATCCCCAAGATAGCAAGCATCCCCTAGATAGCAAGCATCCCCCAGATAGCAAGCATCCCCTAGATAGCAAGCATCCCCCAGATAGCAAGCATCCCCCAGATAGCAAGCATCCCCAGATTGCAAGCATCCCCCAGATAGCAAGCATCCCCAAGATAGCAAGCATCCCTCAGATAGCAAGCATCCCCCAGATAGCAAGCATCCCCCAGATAGCAAGCATCCCCCAGATAGCAAGCATCCCCCAGATAGCAAGCATCCCCCAGATAGCAAGCATCCCCCAGATAGCAAGCATCCCCCAGATAGCAAGCATCCCCCAGATAGCAAGCATCCCCCAGATAGCAAGCATCCCCCAGATAGCAAGCATCCCCCAGATAGCAAGCATCGTCCAGATAGCAAGCATCCCCCAGATAGCAAGCATCCCCCAGATAGCAAGCATCCCCCAGATAGCAAGCATCCCCCAGATAGCAAGCATCCCCCAGATAGCAAGCATCCCCCAGATAGCAAGCATCGTCCAGATAGCAAGCATCCCCCAGATAGCAAGCATCCCCCAGATAGCAAGCATCCCCCAGATAGCAAGCATCCCCCAGATAGCAAGCATCCCCCAGATAGCAAGCATCCCCCAGATAGCAAGCATCCCCCAGATAGCAAGCATCCCCCAGATAGCAAGCATCCCCAAGATAGCAAGCATCCCCAAGATAGCAAGCATCCCCCAGATAGCAAGCATCCCCCAGATAGCAAGCATCCCCCAGATAGCAAGCATCCCCCAGATAGCAAGCATCCCCCAGATAGCAAGCATCCCCCAGATAGCAAGCATCCCCAGATAGCAAGCATCCCCCAGATAGCAAGCATCCCCCAGATAGCAAGCATCCCCCAGATAGCAAGCATCCCCCAGATAGCAAGCATCCCCCAGATAGCAAGCATCCCCAAGATAGATAGCATCCCCAAATAGCAAGCATCCACCAGACAATAAGTAGCTAGTGCGACAATTTCCTTAGCATTATAGCGGCTCCTTTAAAATTCGCTTATTTTTACGTTTGAAATTGTGTATCTTTTATGTTTAACAGGGTGGCTCTTTTATGTTCTACGCTCGTACATGTTAACTCTTTTATGTTTGATACGGTGGCTTTTCAATGTCTGACATAGTGGCTCTTCTATGTTTGACATGGGGGCTCTTCTATGTTTGACATGGGGGCTCTTCTATGTTTGACATGGGGCTCTTCTATGTTTGACAAAGTGGCTTTTTAATGTTTAACATGGTGGCTCTTTAATGTTCGAAATGGTGGCTCTTTAATGTTCAAAAAGGTGGCTCTTTTATGTTTGACATGGTGGCTCTTTAATGTTTGACATGGTGGCTCTTTAATGTTAGACAAAGTAGCTCTTTAATGTTTGACATGATGGCTCTTTAATGATAGACATGGTGGCTCTTTAATTTTTGACATGGTGGCTCTTTAATGTTGGACATGGTGGCTCTTTAATGTTAGACATGGTGGCTCTTTAATGTTCGACATAAAGTCACTTATATGTTTGACATGATGGCTCTTTTATGTTTAACATGGTGGCTCTTTAATGTTTGACATGGTGGCTCTTTAATGTTCGACATAAAGTCACTTATATGTTTGACATGATGGCTCTTTTATGTTTAACATGGTAGCTCTTTAATGTTTGACATGGTAGCTCTTTTATGTTCGACATGGTGGCTCTTTAATGTTCGACATGGTGGCTCTTTTATGTTCGACATGGTGTCGCTTTAATGTTTGACATGGAGTTACGTATATGTTTTACATGGTGGCTCTTAAATGTTTGACATGGTGGCTCTTCAATGTTTGACATGGTGTCTCTTTAACGTTTGACATGGAGTCATGTATATGTTTGACATGGTGGCTCTTTAATGTTAGACATGGTGGCTCTTTTATGTTTTGCATGGTGGCTCTTTAATGTTAGACATGGTGGCTCTTTTATGTTTTGCATGGTGGCTCTTTTATGTTCGACATGGTGTCTCTTCAATGCTTGACATGGAGTCACGTATATGTTTGACATGGAGTCATGTATATGTTTGACCTGGTGGCTCTTTAATGTTTTATATGGTGGCACTTTCATGTTTGACCTGGTGGCTCTTTAATGTTTGACATGGTGGCTTTTTAATATTTGACATGGTGGCACTTTCATGTTTGACCTGGTGGGTCTTTAATGTTTGACATGGTACCTCTTTTATGTTCGACATGGTGGCTCTTTAATGTTTTACATGGTGGCTCTTTAATGTTTGACATGGTGACTCTTTTATGTTCTACATGGTGGCTCTTTTATGTTCGACATGGTGGCTCTTTAATGTTCTTAATGGTGTCTGTTTTATGTTTGACATGGCGGCTCTTTAATGTTTGACATGGTAACTCTTTTAGGTTTGAAATGGTGTCTCTTTAATGTTTGACATGGTGGCTTTTTAATGTTTGACATGGTGGCTTTTTAATGTTCGACATGGTGGCTCTTTTAGGTTTGAAATGGTGGCTCTTAAATGTTTGACATTGTGGCTCTTTAATGTTCGACATGGTGGCTCTTTAATGTTTGACATGGTAACTCTTTTATGTTTGATATGGTGGCTCTTTTATGTTCGACATGGTGGCTCTTTAATGTTCGACATGGTGGCTCTTTTAGGTTTGAAATGGTGGCTCTTTAATGTTTGACATTGTGGCTCTTTAATGTTTGAAATGGTGGCTCTTTAATGTTCGACATGGTGGCTCTTATAGGTTTGAAATGGTGGCTCTTTAATGTTTGACATTGTGGCTCTTTAATGTTTGAAATGGTGGCTCTTTAATGTTTAGAATTTTGTGTTTTTAAGGTGTTTTAATAAAAAAAACATTTTTCACTACTAAGATTCGAACCAAGGTCGCTACATTAGCATTCCAGTTTGTTTGCATCCGGCTATCTCTTTTCAATCGGAGAACTTGAATTGTGGCCCTTATAATAAATTCTTATAGCAAGTCGGTTAGAGTAAAAAGTTATGACATAATCAATTTCTCAGTCAGCCAGTATCAGTCTAAATTCAAGTTAGCAATATGGTTACGCAATTTCAATGAAGTCTTGTGTGCGTTTCTGTGGCACTGTTTTCAACTTGTTGTGATGCAATCTTTATCACAATCGTAATTCAGCCAGTCAGTTTTTTCTCTAGCATTCTTACAATGCATTTCAGGTCGAAAGAGCTGCTTGACCTTTGCAAAAAAGCATGTTTTTCGAATATTTAATCCCTTTAACATTGAGCAATTTCTTAGCCAAGATGCATGTACCGTCCCAGGAAAATTTCTGATCGAATGGTGCAAGTTTGAAGAAAATCGGTTGAGCCATTTTTTCTGATATCTATCGCATAGCTAGTTAGTTACAGACATTTCATTTTTAGTATATAGGACTAGCAATCTTCGCCCCCCGTTGGGGGGCATCTGTATAGAATCTCTGTTCTCTACAAGTAACAAAAAGACAGCCAAATAAAGACTTGACAAAGACAACAGACAAACTGCTCAAATAAAGTGTAATGCAAAAAGAAATCATCCCAAGACAGCAAGCATCCCCCAGATAGCAAGCATCCCCCAGATTGCAAGCATCCCCCAGATAGCAAGCATCCCCCAAATAGCAAGCATCCCCCAGATAGCAAGCATCCCCCAGATAGCAAGCATCCCCAAATAGTAAGCATCCACCAGACAATAAGTAGCTAGTGCAACAATTTCCTTAGCTCTATAGTGGCTCCTTTAAAATTGGCATGACGCTTACTTTTACGTTTGAAATTGTGTATCTTTTATGTTTGACATGGTGGCTTTTTAGTGTTTGACATGATGGCTCTTTAATGTTCGACATGGTGGCTCTTTAATGTTTGACATGGTGGCTCTTTAATGTTCGACATGGTGGCTCTTTAATTTTTGACATGGTGGCTCTTTAATGTTTGACATGGAGTCACATATATGTTGGACATGGTGGCTCTTTAATGTTCGACATGGTGGCTCTTTAATTTTTGACATGGTGGCTCTTTAATGTTCGACATGGTGGTCCTTTTATGCTTGACATTGTGGCTCTTTAATGTTAGACATGGTGGCTCTTTAATTTTTAACGTTTGTTAAACGTTTTTGACGTTTGTAACGCAAGAATTTTTTGTATTTTTTTGCGAATAAACTTGAAAAGTACAAAGTGAAACTTATGAACATGGCATTAAAAGTACAACCGATATGTCACGTATACATAGCGTGTGCAATGGCTGCATGTGACCAGATGAGTTCCTTTAATACTCTACGTTAGTCTATAGTCGCAGCCCTCGGATTCGCTCATTCCTGCCCTCAAATCCATAGTCAGAACAATCAGTTCGGCTCTATATTTCCTTAGCCTTTGCGCTTTGCCACAGACTATTCATATTTGTTTCGCCAAAGATTAAGAAATGAAGTAAGACAAAAGCTCCATTCAGGGCCTTCGCCTTAGTTAAAATTGACATCTTGTGAGTTTCGTATATTATTCAACTTTCAATATATGGAAGACGAAGGCCCCGTCGCAAGTTGATGCAAATCGTTTTTTATGAGCTTACAGTCCACAGTTGTTACAGGTGACTTGAGATATTTTTGATTTTTGAAAAAAAGACTGTCACTCATAGTTTGCGTAAAAATCCATATACTAAAATTCACTCTAATGTTAAGTTTTTGCGAACCTTGGAAAACTAAAAACAAAATTGTTTCGTCTTTTGCATAAATTTGCGATATAAAATAAGTAAAGTTTTTACACGAATTATAATGAAATTTCAGGGGAAAAATAAAAGACAAAATTAACTGCTCATCAAAGATTGAATTCATTAAAAGCAGTGCAAAAGAAGGTTTGTTTCAAAAGTTACTTTCGGCTAATATGAAATTGCCTTAAAATACAAATTAACTGTAAAGTGCAAATTGACTGTAAAAATTAGTACAATGAATTAAATAAGCCTAATTGAGCTTCAACATAAAGTTCATCAGCTATTAGCTCGTACTCACTGCCATGCAATATCTACGCTTCGTTAGAAATGAGGTTGGGGCAATAAATTTCCTGCGATTCTTTTAGGAATGAGAGCTATTGACAGCTATTGCTTTAGAGAATGAGAGCTATTACTTAAGAGATATGGGGAAATAATTATTCTATTTTTCCTTAAAAATAAATGAATATACTTTCTAGCCTTTTGCATGAGGAAAATTATTGCTCACCCCTCATTTTTTACGATAAATAAATTAGTCTTCAGTGAGAACTTCTGGAAACACAACGTTTCTGGTCCTTGTTCCCGGAATCCGGACGCGAACATTTGCCGCGTTCTTTGCTCGTGACAGCGCCGTGTACAGCTGGCCATGCGTGAAGCAACCGACTGACAGGTCCACGCCAACTGTGTCCAGAGACTGTCCCTGCGACTTGTGAATCGTCAGGCAGAAACTCGGCTTCACAGGGAACTGCAGCCGCTTAAAACTGACGGGGAGGTCCGCATTGCTAGGAATCAGCGGGATTCGCGGCAGAAGAATCTCGTCTCCCGTGAACTGGCCGGCGGCAATCTTGCATCTAAGCACGTTCTCGCCCATTGCGAGTATGATCAGCCGCGTACCATTGCACAATCGTGGCGGGTTGATGTTCCTGAGAAGAACTACTGGCATACCCACTTTTAGCCTCAGCAAGTGAATCGGAAAGTTCGGGGCATCCAGCTGGTTGAGCAACTCAGGCGGGAAGTGCGTAGCGGCATCCTCATCGGCCACACTGTCTATTGAGCGGTACTCCCGCAGGCTGCCGGGGAACATGCCCAGGCACGTCTCGTTGATGGCATCCACTGAGTCATTGTACGGCGCCAGGATCGCTCGGCTTGCAAAGTAGCCGTCCCTCTCCACTGAGGCCTCAAACGATGGGTACACAAAATTTATAAGATCATTGAGCGGCGCCTCCGCAGAAATGATGATCTCAGCAGGAAGAGACACTTTCTCCTCTGCATCCTGCTCAATTGTTCCGGATCCGATCTGGGGGAGTTAAAAGTCAAATATTTAAAACGCTAGACAGACTTTAAGCAAGGCATTCTTGAATAAGCCACAATTTTTAAAATGGAGCTCTCAACACGAAAGAAACCGAACATCCTTAAATCTTCCAATAAATAAACTGATGAAAACAAACTTACCTGCTTGAGTAGCTCGGTGTATCTCAAATACGTTGCAGAATCGGAACTGCTCAGCAATCGGATGTTTCTTGTAAGGCGATGCCGCCGGAAAAATTTCCACAGTGGGGATCTGCTGACACACGCCATGACGCTGTTGGCTCGAGTCCCATGCACCACAACGGGCAGCAACTGGCGAAAGTCCCCAGCGCAAACGAAAACCACTCCGCCGAATGGCACGTCCTGCTTCCGCACGTCTCGCAAGCACCGGTCGACGGCCTCCAAATCCTTCCGGTTTGTCATAGAAATCTCGTCCCAGACAATTAGACGCACTGTCCGAAATACAGCGGCCTGTTTGGACTGCGCTCCAACAGCGCACACGTCTTTGCTCGAACGGATCGCCCGAATTGGTATCTTGAACCTGGCATAGACAAATAGTTTCACCATGCCGAACATATTTACAGCACACGAAATATTTACAACTGCTTTTTGAAATATTGACAATAAATTACTCACGTTGAATGCGCCGTCTGTCCACCTGGCAAAAGAGTCGCTGCGATTCCAGAAGCCGCAACGGCGAGGGCGACTTCACCCCGGCTGCGCACGAAGGCTAGCAGAACCTCCAGCAGGAAGGTCTTGCCAGTGCCAGCGGGCGCGTCCAGGAAGTGCAAGCCGCTGGTGCCGTCCACAAGATTCTGAGTCACGGACTCGTACACCGCTTTCTGCTCATCTGTCAGCATTGGTAAGCGCGCCTCAGTAATCAGTGCTTGCTCAACCGTATCAAACTGCATTGGTCCATCTTGAGGTGTCACGGAGGCCGCAGGCAGGCCGTACTCTGGCAGGCTTCTCCCGCCCATGGAGATCAGCATGCTCTGAAGCTCACGCAGCGCCAGGTCAGTAATCTCCTCGGTGCTCAAGTCTCGGTGGTGAAACCGCAGGTCCTCGCTGAGATCCTCGGCAAAACTGCACCAGAGGTCGCTGCCATCCTCAGGCTCACCCCATATGAGAATTACGGCCAGAAGATGTCTCAGGGCTCTTGGCATTCTTGACTGAACGGCCTCAGCTAGACACCGCCGCCAGTGATCATCTCGCTGCAGCAGGCCAAGGGCCATGCAAGCAGCCTTGGCGCTCGGATGCACAACGCCGTCCACGGTCTGCAGCGCCTCGAAGCTAGTCGGTCCCCTAACATTCAAAAGGAGCATTCGAACATAAAATAAATCACCTGCTCTTGGACTCACCGTGTACATGCGTGCAACGTTTTTGTTCCGCACTACACCCGGATGGCCATCGACTCGCACACCCTGCTTGGCCCGCCGCCACTCTCTTTCGCTGGAGTGCCACACAAAGTAGGACGGCACCTCCGTGTAGAGCAAGGACCCAGCAAATTCGTCAATACGGCACAGCTTGAAAAACGCCGTCAACGTCGAATCCTTCGGCGTTCTCGCTTTTGCTCTTGCGGTCCCCTCGTTGAAATACACGAGCTGCTCTTCCGACTTGTGAACGCAGAGTCGGATGACCGCCGGAAACCTGTTGTGCACCTGATCAGAAAGTGAAAGGAAAATATACAGCCTTTAAGTTTCGATCGAAATTCAATTTATACTATGACGAGGTTTCACAGCTCTGGTTAAAATGAGCCAATAATAATTAGAATGCGAATTACTTCAAAGCCCAAGATGGTATTCACGGCTTCCATTGGACCAATGTAGCGCGCGGACAGGTACTCCTTAATCTCATCACGCCGCGGCTCATTTCGTGTCGTTTGCGTCGGCTGCTGGTTACCCACTGCCTGCTCTCTCGGTTCAGTAGAATTCCTATTGGCATCGACTTTGAACGTCGCCATGTCGCCACCCTTTAACAGGTACTTGATCACGTACTTGACCGACTTCACAGTGGCGCAAACTTCGACGTTCAAGTGGCACGCAAACTGGAGCAACAGGTCAGGGCTGTACGGAACGACCCACCTGTTTTAATGAAAAAATAATATCATTAACTTTCAGAAACAAAAGCTGCAATGCACAACTAAGCAATATATTAGCGTTTGAACTTCCCTGTTGTCCATGCGAATGCTCCGGCCTTTGAACAGTTTGTCCACTGTAAATCCGCCCATCTCAGGCGATAGTCTGCGGTACAGTGGGTAGCCAGTATCGCTGGTCAGCGTCACCTGCTGGAACTCTTTCGGAAAGCCCTTGCTGCATTCGCCATTCTCCATGCAAGGACACGCCGGATTCTCCTTGCCGCAGGGGCCATGGATCATGTGCGTCTTCACCAGCTCATACAGCACAGGCTGCTGCTCTGGGTCCGGAATCTCGGCAGACACGATGTCATCGTATCGGTCCGGAGTCACTCGCTGACCGCTCACGAGCCACAGCAGAAAGTGCACATGGGGAAGACCTGGAGCGTCAAAAAAAGTATTAAAAAATATCACAAAACCATTGTAAATCTAAATTTTAATAAATCTTAAAACTTTGATTCTTGCAAGTCAGAATTTTTACTCACCACGCTTCTGGTACTCCAGTGAGCAAACGTGAGCGGCCTCTTTCCCATAGCGCTTGGTCAACTGGGCCAGCAGAGCTTTCTTCTTCATTTCAAAGACTCGGCTAACAATGTCGGGCCGGTCTTCTGCCCGCTGTCCAGGCAGAAGCTGAGCGCTGATCTCCGGCCATTTCGGATTGCACGTTGCGGTGACAAACAGGTCCGGCTTACCGAACTTGTGAACATAGGTCATAGCGTCCTGTAGCCTCTCCATCAGGTACCTTGGCCCGCCAACGAAGCTCGAAGACAGAAGCACATGCGCGGGCTTGCCTATGTCACTCGGATCTCTGTCGGTAGACCTGCCATCAGCTGCAAACAGAGCGTCCCGCAGACCGCTGTACGTCTCGCTGCGCAGGTCCTGCTGATGGGTCCGCAAATACAGCAGCCTCTCTGCCTCAATCTTGGCACACATGTCCACCAAGTACTGCTGAAATAATCTTCGGCCATAGTGCAGCACACTGAACTGGCCCGCTCGCACCATGATTTCGCTCGCATAGTATTTCATGGGCGTCAATTTCTTGCCATTACTCATCAGCAACTCCGGGTGCCAGCCATCTTCGCCATTCGGGAACAGCAGCACATACTCCAGCGGGTCATATGAGCGGTGCGTCTCACTGATTCGCTGAGAACCGCCCCCACGCAGTTGAATCACGACGTCCCGACTGGCCGGTGTGTTCTCATTGTCCTCCACAATCAGGATACCGACCTCGTTCGCCGTAGGCAAGTTGTAGCGCCTTATTTTGAACGGAGTTTGTGGGATACTGAGTTTGTACAAATTGGATAATTGGATAATTTATTACGCAAAATATCTTATTAGAATGTCTTGCAGACATACCGAATGTGTTCCCCAGATGGTCGACGGTCAGGGTGAATCACGATTCGCGCATCTCCCAACTCCGGATCTTGACTGATTCGATGAGCGACTGCCCTCAGGCTGCGGACATAGCCGTTGCACTCGTGAAGCAGCGTCTGCAATAGCTCCAGTAGCTCCGGCTTCACCTTCTGGCTGAGACTCTGGCGGCTTTCAAGTTCGCGATCATTGAAATACACCTGCCAGCCATGGGGCTCAGCTGAATCCTCTGCAAACAGCGGCGCCGTGTTGTGATGCAACTGGCCGCTGATGATGAAGCTGGGACACCAGCCTGGCACCAACCGCAGTTTGGCACCCAGCGATGTCAGGTGCAGCGCCGAGTTGTAACTCCGAATGTTGGTCAGGAACTCGGCACTCAGTCTGTGCCGCCCCAGGTACAGATCCGCCAGCACTTGAGGCACGGTGCGGCTGGGCAGCTTTACCTTGCCTTTGGCGCAGCAGAAATTCCTCGTCTCAGAGCACCAAAGTAATGCACCGCATTGGTCGCATGCTCTGTCCATTGGGCCACAGTTATGGGCTGGCGCTTCAGGCCTGATAATCCGTTCTGGCCTGTGATTGGAAGGATTAGGATTAGGAAGGATTAATGGCAAACAGTTTTCCCAGTTAATCTTTCAGTTTACAAAAAAATTTATTGGAATAAAACAACTTGATTTCGATGACAAATAAATTATGATGACCAGTCACACCAATGACCTACCTCTCTTGAGCAGGTCTTGCGCCAAAATGACCTGCACTCTGCTGAGTTAATCTTGGCTCCTCTGCATCTACAATGGGCTCAGAAACTGGAATCGGATTAGCAAATCGCAATGACTCATAATGCTCATGACGCAAAAGAATTCGGACGATTGCAATCGGTGGCTGCAAAGGGGACATACAGTACTGCAGTACAGTCCCGTTTTCTTGATAAATCACCAGATCAACATTAAAACAACGGCTTAAAAGCGGAACAACTTCATCAGGCACATATGTGCCTTCAGAAAAAGAGGAATCAACAATGAAATCAGCATTTTCTGGCAAAACAAAGCCTTGTTCAATCAATTCTGGCATAATCTGCACTACACGGCTCGTCAGCTCGTGTCTTAAAGATGCCGCATCGGTCTCAAGTGGAGTGCCCTGCAACTGATCACAGACTGCATAAAAAAAACAGTTCCCATCACCAGGAATGCGAATTATGCGCAACGCATCAAAAGGTACCACAGACGGTGTGGCCAACTCACTACTATCAAACCTGGAATATAGGAAAAAAATTATACACAACTTCATTTGCCGGTAATTAAAGTAGTGACGAATAAATTTTATGCTATTCTATACTGATCTCTTAAATAAAACTCTTGGAAAGCAATCGACTTGAAAAGATGAGAAAAAATGCACGAAACAGATTCCAGTTTTTAATTATATGCCCAAGTACCAATAAAACATCAGCTAAGATAGAAAATACCCCGAATTAGGCACAATGGGCACTTGGATTTTATATGGCTATAAAATATATAGCTCCAATTAAAATGTCATCCTACCTGCCAGCCGACACTCCTCGACGGCGAATTTGCTCGGCTTCCACTCGAGCTCTTCGTTGCTCTTCGGTTTCTGAAGCGCGTCGCTTCTCCGCACGAGTTCTGTCTCCAGATCTACGCTCTTCTCGCTGAGCGTCGGTTTCAGTTGCCCTTCGCTCAGCCTCCTGCTGCCGGTGTCCAGCCAGCCGCTCTTCTCGCTGCGCGTCAGTCTCCATGGCCGTTCGCTCAGCCTTCTGCTGCCGCAGTTCAGCCAGCCGCTCCTCTCGCTGCGCGTCAGTCTCCATGGCCGTTCGCTCAGCCTTCTGCTGCCGCAGTTCAGCCAGCCGCTCCTCTCGCTGCGCGTCAGTCTCCATGGCCGTTCGCTCAGCCTTCTGCTGCCGCAGTCCAGCCAACCGCTCTTCTCGCTGCGCGTCAGTCTCCATGGCCGTTCGCTCATCCTTCTGCTGCCGCAGTTCAGCCAGCCGCTCCTCTCGCTGAACGGCACTCTCTTGCTGACGCTTCTTCTTGGCATCTCTGCTCTTCTTCAATGCGCTGGTGCCACGTCGAGCCATATTGGAATTCAAATTGAAAGATAAGAATTTTGAGTGATAATGAAAAGAAAGGATAGTAGGGGTTGTGTGCGAGAAAAGAGAAAGGTATGAAGTCTATAATGTCACGCGTTTTAAACTCAGCAACCACCCAATCCCAAAAAGCTGGACACCATTTGTACACTGTTAGACTGTCAGTGTGTACAGCAAGCCTAAATTCTCTCCAATACCCGCCTGCTAATTGGTCAGGACTTTTTTATTATTCAATACTCTCTCTCAAACACCTAACTCTAACTCTCCTATGTGAAAGGATTCAGATAAATTTTCTGAAGGAGGCGCAAGCCTCAGTAGCCAATGTACGAGCGTACATCTATCTCTGTGGCACTTTTGGACCTTTTTACAATCAGACGGTTTTATTACATTTTGGGGGGTTAGTCGCAAACATGGTTCGTATATTGTGAATCAATTAGATACTGTATATATGTGCATGTATTTCAATCTCTCACTCTCCCTCTCTCCAGCATTTAAAGTTAGTATGTTAATTGTGCACGGGGACATTTTATAATGTACAATCTTTTTTCGCAGTCTACATTTATAGTTCTCTAGCCTGGCGACAAAAAATACTACTTTACTGGGCGCTGCAAAGTTCAATTCCAATCAGAATGGCTCACAGTAGAAAGTTCTGCTTGACCCTTGCAGAAAGGCATGTGTGTTATTCGAATATTCGCGCTTCTTCTAGGCTTTACAAGAACTACTTTTCATGCTTAAAATGACACTTCTTTTACGATTTTTATGACACTTGTACATTAGTAAGCCTCGACGCTAGCATTTTTTTAGGTTTGTCATGACGCCTCTTTTATGTTTAACAAAAATTACACTATAAGATGAGCACGAAGCAGTTATGACATAATCAATTTTTCAATCGGTCAGTATATCAGTTCTAATCAAAGTTAACAATATGGTTACGCAGTCTAAATCAAGTCTCGTAATATGCTTCTACACAGTGTTTTCAACACTGTGACGCAATTCAAGTCGGAGGTACAATTCAGCTGTTATGCAATCTTTATCACAATCGGAATTCAGCCAGTCAGTTTTTTCTCTAGCATTTCAGGTCGAAAGAGCTGCTTGACCTTTGCAAAAAAGCATGTTTTTCGAATATTTAATCCCTTTAACATTGAGCAATTTCTTAGCCAAGATGCATGTACCGTCCCAGGAAAATTTCTGATCGAATGGTGCAAGTTTGAAGAAAATCGGTTGAGCCAATTTTTCTGAAATCTATCGCATACCTACCTACCTACCTACCCACAGACAACTCATTTTTAGGATATAGGATTACGGCGCGCAATGATGAAACAGTTGAGTATAGAAATGCTTTGATAAACACTAATAAATATTGGTCACATATATTACTGATAGTAGGTCTGCGAAATATAGCTGAGCAGTGCTCAGGACAGCCGAGTCTCCTCGTCCGGTTGCTGCAGTTTCTCTCCACCATCCCGGCCGCCCTCCTCCCTCAGCGGCTCGTAGTCCTCCGCCGCCGCCTCCTCTGCCGCCCGGCTATGCCGAAAGCCGTAGAGGCCGTAGATCAGCAGACCTGCGGGTGGTCGGGTGGTGCTTGCCGAACTGAACTGGGCAGCAGCCTGCGGCTGACCGACATCTGACCCATTCTATCGTCTCTACTTGACCCATTTTATCGATTGCCACCTGACTCACCTGCACAGTACAGTTCACCTGACTCACCTGTACAGTTCACCTGACTCACCTGTACAGTTCACCTGACTCACCTGTACAGTTCACCTGACTCACCTGTACAGCTCACCTGACTCACCTGTACAGTTCACCTGACTCACCTGTACAGTTCACCTGAATCACCTGTACAGCTCACCAGACTCACCTGTACAGTTCACCTGACTCACCTGTACAGTTCACCTGAATCACCTGTACAGCTCACCTGACTCACCTGTACAGCTCACCTGACTAACTGTACAGCTCACCTGACTCAACTGTACAGCTCACCTGAATCACCTGTACAGCTCACCTGACTCACCTGTACAGTGTACGCCTACCCCTAGCTCGTACAGTCTGCCTGACCCACCCCATAGACCGAAGCCCCACCAGCTCACCGATGGCGGTCCACACGAGGAAGCGCAGCCAGGTGAGGGGCTGCAGGCTGGCCAGCAGGAGGCCGTTGACCAGCACGGCCAGGAGCGGCGCCAGCGGCATCAGCGGGGACACGTAGGCCCCAGGTGGCGCGTCGGCCGGCTGGAAGAGGCAGAGCGCCGCCCCGGTGAGCAGCGGCGGCAGGGCGGCCAGGGCGGTGAGCAACCAGGCCCACCAGACGCCCAGCGGCGCGGCGACGTTGCAGGCGACGCCGAACAGCGCCGAGGCGACCGCGTAGCCGGCCAGCGTCACCTTGACAACGGCGCCGTTTCTATGGCAACAAGAGAAGCAGCCGGGCGCCCAGGGCCGCAGCTCGGGCTGCCTACTGGAGTCGTGCAGATGCCGCAGGATGTACAGGTTGATGCCGATGGCCAGGTAGGACAGCAGGGTGCCGAGCGAGTACAGGCTGGCCAGCGTCTCCACGTTGATGAGGAGGGCCGCCACCGAGGAGATGGCGGCGCCGACGGCGAGGCCGACCAGCGGGACGCCCAGACGCGGGTGCACCTTGGCGAAGCAGGCGAAGATCACGCGGTCGGAGGCGAGAGCGTAGAACAGGCGAGGCACGATGTACACCGTGGAGAACTTGGTGGCCGCGGTGGCCAGCAGGGTGCCGACGGCGGCCACGAACTGTAGCCAGGGGGCGCGGCTGTGCGCGAAGCCGAGGACGAAGGGCGACCCGATATCCAGCGCCTGCGGGTGCGGCGGGGACAGAGCTGCGAGGCTGGCTTTGGCCACTGCTTGGGGCCAGCATCTTCCAGTTCCATCTGGGAGCCTCAATCAGTCCCACACCAGTCCCACACCGAGTCCCACACAAATCCCACACCAATCCCACACCAGTCCCACACCAATCCCACACCAGTCCCACACCAATTCCACGTCAGTCCAAGACAAATCCCACACCAGTCCCACACCAGTCCCACACCAATCACACACTAATCCCACACCAGACCCACACCAATCCCACACCAGACCCACACCAGTCCCACACCAATCCCACACCAGTCCCACACCGAGTCCCACACCAGTCCCACTCCAGTCCCACACCAGTCCCACATCAGTCCCACACTAATCCCACACCAGACCCACACCAATCCCACACCAATCCCACACAAATCTCACACCAATCCCACACCAATCCCACACCAGACCCACACCAGTCCCACACTAATCCCACACCAGTCCCACACCAATCCCACACCAGACCCACACCAATCCCACACCAGTCCCACACCAGTCCCACACCAATCCCACACCAGACCCACACCTATCCCACACCAATCCCACACAAATCTCACACCAATCCCACGCTGAGTCCCACACCAGTCCCACACCAGACCCACACCAATCCCACACGAGTCTCACACCAATCCCACACCAGACCCACACCAGTCCCACACCAATCCCACACCAGACCCACACCAGTCCCACACCAATCCCACACCAATCCCACGCCGAGTCCCACACCAATCCCACAGCCAGCCCGCACCTTATAATAGACCAGGTAAGACAGCCCCAGGCAGGCGGCCAGGTAGAGGCCGCTGACGACGCCCAGGGAGGCGAGCAGCGCCACAGGCAGCGAGCGCCGCGGATTCTGGCACTCCTCAGCAGCGTTTGCCAGCGCCTCGAAGCCGGAGAAGGCGAACACGGCCACCGTGGCGCCTTTGAAGATGCCGCCAACGCCGTAGGGCGCAAATTCGGTCCAGTTGGCTGCCGAGCCGAGGACGAAGCAGCCGACGGCGATGCCGGCCAGCAGCAGCAGCTGCACGGCGGTGATGACGGCCGTCAGCCGCATTGAGGCGGCCGCCCCGGTGGCGGTGACGCCCGCGGCCAGCAGCACCAGCGCGAAGGCGATCCAGTCCGGCCCGGTGTCCAGGAAGCTGGTGGCCGGCAGCGGCATGTGGGCGGTGGTGAAGTTGCTGACGGCCCGGCCAGTCAGGGCGTCCAGGGTGCTGCTGAAGGACTTCGCCACGGAGGCCACGGCCAGCAGCAGGTCGGAGAGCATCGTCCAGCCGATGACGAAGGCTGGCAGCTCGCCCATGGCGATGTAGGTGAATGTGTAGCAGCTGCCGGCCCGGGGCACCAGAGTGGAGAATTCCATGTAGCAGAGCCCGGTGAAGAGGCTGGCGATGGCGCAGAGTGCGAAGCTGAACACGGCTGCCGGGCCTGGGGACAGTTCAAGGTCATTCCAGGAATATATTTCAACAAAATAGGCTGTCACACGGCGCGACTCAAAGCTGGGGAGCCAAGGCACTGCCGACCGAATTCCTGCAGAATCAGCAGCAGCGCCTGCTGCCAGCAGATGATTCGCTCGTCGCCCGGAACAGCGCCGCACCCTTGCGGGGCCTCGGACTGCTGGACTGCCCTAACTAAGCAAAAATGGCAGCCCTGCCTAACATCCTAAAAGCAGCAGAACTGTTTCTACTGAACTGACAAAGACCCCTTCCACACGGGTTTTTATCTTAAGGGCCAGATACAGGTAGAGAACCTAGCGCATGAGGAGAGGCCAGAGGAGGGGAGAGAGGAGAGAGAATAGAGGAGAAATGAAATAGGAGAGGGGAAGGGGAGACGGGAGAGGAGGGAGAGGAGAGGAGAGAAAGAAGAGGAGAGGAAAGAGGAGAGGAGAGAAGCGAAGGCAGATCAGAGGAGAAGAGAAGAGAGGAGAGAAGGGAGAGGAGAGGAGAAGAGAGGAGAGAATGGAGAGGAGAGGAGAGGAGATGAGAGAAGAGAAGAGAGAAGAGAGAAGAGAAGGGAGAAAAGAGGAGAGAAGGCAGAGGAGAGGAGAGACAAACCAATTGGCCGGATCGCTATTGTGAAGTTCATAAAGAACCAGAGGGCCGGATAGGGAGGCTTTGCGGGCCGCATGTGGAGTTTGCCTTGATGCTTTGATAATACGAGCTACATGTATTGCTGGTTTAAATTTTCTTCATTTGCAAATGAGCTGCAATAATCCTTGAGCAGAGCCATGTCGAAAAAATGATTTACAGTGTCACAAATGAATTTCAGCCAAACAAAATCTGAAGCCGGATATAAAGGACGACCCCTATAAGGGGGGCAGTGCGAAATCTCACCTGCCTCATCCTTGATGACGCTGCCAACCAGCACGTAGATACCGGCCCCTGCCATCTGCGCCACCCCGTAGAAGATCATGTCCCAGGTGGACAGGCAGCGGCTCAGCGGCGTCTCCATGGAGCTGGCCTCCGCCAGGCTCTTCTTGCGAAACAGGCTGCGAGCCAGGCTCTGCATGGCTTTGCAGTACATGCTGGTCTTCTTTGCGCCTCTGCGAGAGCTGCAGACGCATGAAGCAGTGAACTCCTGGAAATACCTTATTTTGTTTTATTCGCCTGCGATGGCCTCGTGGCAATGAAGCACGAGCCTCCGTTTGCTATGCTTGTCTTTGCCAGCTCGTGTGCAGTCGTGTGCTACATCTAACCAGAGACAATAGACTGCGGCCCGGTTCTGTCTCTCCAGCAAGGGTATACTGTACACTGCCATTTTCTCGGCGCCCTGTGCAATGTTGAGATGCATGTAGCTGTAGCAATGTAGGAAATTTACATAGATTATGGAGCTTGAATTGCTTTCACAGCGAGCTGTCCCTGTTAACCTCGATTCGCTGCAAGTGCAGTGTAGAATGCATCCACCTTGCAGGCAACTTTTTTTCTCACTGAGTAAAGTTACTTGTGGGGGGGGGCTGAAGTCGAATGTTGACCATGCATATAGACAGAGCAATAAAAATTTAAACATTAACGCTGTTTCCTCAAGTAATTCTGGTTGTAGAACAGTCGACTGGGCAGCTGCAATCATTTTTGTTTAGTGCAATCGCACCTCGGACAATGTAAGAATCCTAGGACTACTCAAGTAGGACGGAGAAACTACGTTTCTTGGGAAATTTTAGGAGACAGGTTTTCCGAGAAAGTTTTTCATTTTTTCAGCACAAAAATTGTTATTGCTTTCGAAAGGCGGCAAACTAAGTGTTCATATTCTAATATGTTGTGCCTTTCTTATAGCTCTATTGATCTACTGGATCAACTTGTTGCTCGAGCGACTCAGTCGGCGCCCAGGTCTGGATCACCGCCTGGAACGCCGCGATGTCGTCCGGCACGCAGAGCAAGACGGTTTTCTGCGTGTTGACCACCAGGCCGACACTCGAGGACAGATACAGCAGGAGTAGAAGAGGGCATCGAAGTACTCAAGGACATCACTGGACGATGAAACTCTCACATACCGGGGCGTATTCGAAGGAATGATGGCATAAGAGTAGGAAATGAAGCCACGTAGGATGTACGCACTTTAGTAACACTGAGCTACATCTAACTATGTTTTTCTTTGACATGAATATGAAGTCTCCAGCAATGCGAAAACAAGTCTCTCAGTCTCAAGCTCAGTTTGAATTTCTGTTCTCGTACAATATGTCATGGCCTTGGCCATAGACTATTAAAAGACAACAAAACTAAAAGAGGCGCTCAGAGACTGATTGATCTCGATTTTTCACTTTGATCTGAAGTCACAATTTGGTCGTTAATGCTGCTCTCTGGGCTGTGGCATAGTTCAATAAAGACGCAAAAGCTATATTTATTGACTCACTATATTTAGCATGACACATGCCACATTAACCTATCAAATTATTTTGACAGAATCCCAAAGGACCCAGACACATGCCACTAGTTTCTCAAGAGCAGCAAGCAGAAAAGACAAATAGATTCATGAAGTCTTGCTTTATTAATTAATTAATTTTATTTCTCAAGGCCATACCATATGTCAGCTTGTTCAAAGGTGCAGGTGTTATGTAAAAGCAGAAATCTGCAATACAGTGAGACCGGTAGGGAGTCTTAGGCGATAGAAAACAGAAGCGCAACACAGGGGGGGCAGTTAAAATAGCGGTAGAAAAATTATCCTAAATAAAAAGCAACAAAGGCCGAGGCTTCGATGACAACTTCGGCCCAGACAGCCCAAATTAATTAGCATTGAGAACTGACTGAAATTTCGGAGAGTAGAACAGCTACTGCCAGTAGAGTGAGTGTACATGTACCTGCAAGCTAAAATACAGAAAAAAACACGCAAAAATCTGGACAGCAATGCGCAGCAGGGGGAGCGGAAGATCCCCGCTTTCAGCTGCGCAGAATCAGATTCCTGTGTGTGTGCCAGGGAGGGGGAAATCGGCGCGAGCCGGTAACAACTGCTGGTCTTATTTGATTTTTATGTTGGATATTGGCATCGAAAACATGCTGACCCGCTGTCGATAATTTTTAGTTCCCTGCAAAGCCAATTTAAATTATTAATGATAGATTTTGTCCCCGCAGATGGAGCCCAGCCCGCCAGCCAGCCAGCCGCTCAGCAGCAGCCTATCTTCCCTGGTACGGCCCGCCGTAGCCGCCGCCTCCGCTTCGAAAGCCACCGCGATGCCCGCCACCGCCGCCACCTCGGCTGCCACCGCCACCGCCGCCGCGTCGGAAGCCGCTGCCGGGTTTCTTCATCTCAACATTGACACGGCCGCTTTTCACGTTTGGCGGCTGGGAATGCGGATGGGAAATTGGGGAACAATTCAGTGATTGACAGGTGCCAATAGAGCAAAGCCTGTGTGCGATTTGACTCACAGCTGAAGGGGTTCAGTGCCTCACAGCTGAATGGGTTCAGTGCCTCACTGCTGAAGGGGTTCAGTGCCTCACTGTTGAAGGGGTTCAGTGCCTCACAGCTGAAGGGGTTCAGTGCCTCACTGCTGAAGGGGTTCAGTGCCTCACTGCTGAAGGGGTTCAGTGCCTCATTGCTGAAGGGGTTCAGTGCCTCACAGCTAAAGGGGTTAAGTGCCTCACTGTTGAAGGGGTTCAGTGCCTCACAGCTGAAGGGGTTCAGTGCCTCACTTTTGAAGGGGTTCAGTGCCTCACAGCTGAAGGGGTTCAGTGCCTCACTGTTAAAGGGGCTCAGTGCCTCACAGCTGAAGGGGTTCAGTGCCTCACTGCTGATGGGGTTCAGTGCCTCACAGCTGAAGGGGTTCAGTGCCTCACAACTGAAGGGGTTCAGTGCCTCACTGCTGAAGGGGTTCAGTGCCTCATTAGAAAGCAGTTCTCACATTTTCAACGGCGGCCTTGACTCCAGCAGCGCTGGCAAACGTCACGAAGCCGAAGTTGGCGGTGGCGGCGCTCTGGCCCGGCCGCGGCTTGCCAGCGCTGATGCGGCAGCTGGCCACCTCGCCGCACTGGCGAAAAGCCTCGGCCAGGTCGGACTCGCGCACGTCGGGCGCCAGGTTGCCCACGAACACCTGCAGGTGGTCCGGAGCGTCCCGGTCCTGGCGGCGCTGTTCGTCGGCTGGAGTGCCGCCGGCGCCGCTTCCACCGTTCTGCTTCTGCTGCTGTGCCGGCGGTGGTGCAGCAGCCGCTTGGCGTCGCGGCGCTGGTGCCTGCGGCTGTACCGGCTGCGGCTGGCCGTTGCTTGCACCGCCAGCGCTGCTGAACAGGGCGGCGAAGTTCCGCTTAGCGCCTGGCGCGGCCGGCTGCGACTCCTTCGGCACGCAGGACGGAGCTTCTTCCGCCGCTGCGGCATCCTCGGCAGGCGGAGCGGCCGGCTCCTCGGCTTCCGGCTCCTCAGCGGCGGCCTCCACCTGCTGCATGTCGATTTCAGCGGCATTGCCGTCGGCGGCATCGCCAGCTGGCTGGTCCCCCTGGTCGATGCGCTCCTCGCTGGCGGCGACCATCGGGCAGCTGATGCCGTTGGCTTCGGCAACGTCCGCCATTGGTGGTGGCGGCGGCGGAGCAGCGGCGGCAGCGACAACGGCGGCGGCTTCGCTGGCCTCGGCAACGGCGGCAGTCCCGTTGCTGACAGAGCCTTTAACGTCGGTGGGAGCATCGGCGGGGTTGTCGGAGTCGGTGAAGACCTCGTCCTGGTAGCTGCGGGGCGGCAGGCGATGGGGAATCGGGCTGGAGGGGACAGGCATGCTGGAGTCGCTGTCGCTGAGTTGTGTTTGAAGCACATTTGCGTCGCTTGACGAATACGAGTCACATCGCCGGCGTTCTTCAGTCGCAAAAAAGACTCCGAAATAAATCGCTTCAGCTTTAGCCAGCACAACAATTCTTGGATGATGCGCTTGTGACGAAAAATTCGCCTCAAAGTCGCATCAGACGCATTTGAGTTGTTTAAACATCACAAGAGTCGCTAGAGTCACTAGTAGAGAGTTGTTTGCAACGACTTTACGGATTCTTGTCACAGTATCGCTTTGAACGGTATGAGCCCATACTCGTACACAAATACTGTACGCAGGCACACACACGCTCACACAGGATGTGCAGCAGCCCTGACATTCTAATCCTCAGGCCAAGGAACGTAATTTCACGTCCTTCTGCTTGAGTAGTCCTTGCGTCAGGCATGTGCACTCGTTCTGACTTGGGGATTGGCCCTCAGGGGCGTGAATCATCAGGCAGGTGCACTCGTTCTGACTTGGGGATTGGCCCTCAGGGGCGTGAATCATCAGGCAGGTGCACTCGTTCTGACTTGGGGATTGGCCCTCAGGGGCGTGAATCATCAGGCAGGTGCACTCGTTCTGACTTGGGGATTGGCCCTCAGGGGCGTGAATCATCAGGCAGGTGCACTCGTTCTGACTTGGGGATTGGCCCTCAGGGGCGTGAATCATCAGGCAGGTGCACTCGTTCTGACTTGGGGATTGGCCCTCAGGGGCGTGAATCATCAGGCAGGTGCACTCGTTCTGACTTGGGGATTGGCCCTCAGGGGCGTGAATCATCAGGCAGGTGCACTCGTTCTGACTTGGGGATTGGCCCTCAGGGGCGTGAATCATCAGGCAGGTGCACTCGTTCTGACTTGGGGATTGGCCCTCAGGGGCGTGAATCATCAGGCAGGTGCACTCGTTCTGACTTGGGAATCGGCCCTCAGGGGCGTGAATCATCAGGCATGTGCACTCGTTCTGACTTGGGGATTGGCCCTCAGGGGCGTGAATCATCAGGCAGGTGCACTCGTTCTGACTTGGGGATTGGCCCTCAGGGGCGTGAATCATCAGGCAGGTGCACTCGTTCTGACTTGGGGATTGGCCCTCAGGGGCGTGAATCATCAGGCAGGTGCACTCGTTCTGACTTGGGAATCGGCCCTCAGGGGCGTGAATCATCAGGCATGTGCACTCGTTCTGACTTGGGGATTCGCCCTCAGGGGCGTGAATCATCAGGCAGGTGCACTCGTTCACCTAAAGCTGCCCCGCCCGCCCCGAATTGTAGGATCTGCCATGGAGAACTGTTTAACCAGAATTAAACTCCCAGCATCCCTGCGGCACAGTGAAGGCATTTAAAACATGCTCCAACCAGCACTAACCGGAAGATGTCATTCAGCACGTAGAACTTCTTCGGCCCGATGGGCGACAGCAGGAAGGTCTGCATGAAGCGGCGCATCGGGCCGGCATTGTTGCTCATCTCGCCGCACACCTGGATGAGCACGCCGCTGGCCGGGGCCGGCAGCGAGTCCACCATCAGGATCTTTGTCCGGCAGTCGGCCAGGCCGAGCTGCTTCACCCTGGCCGCGATGTCCGCCTGTCCGACGGCCGGCGGCTCCACAGCGTGTCCGGGCAGCTCGCGGCCACCGTGGACGAAGTGCGAGCCGGTGGAATAGAAGCGGTACAAATCCTGCGGGCACTTGTTCACGCAGGTGTAGTAGATGAATACGAACTCGCGACCTACGCTGCGAGCTTGCTCAAGCAGATCCGCTGTTGGCTGCGGCTCTGCCTGCTGCTGCTGCTGCTGCTCGGACACGGCTGGCTGGACCATGCTTGATGCTAACTGGATAGAGTGATTGGTGATGCCATTGTGAATGCTTAGTCACTAATATTCTGGGCCATGCTTGATGCTAACTGGATAGAGTGATTGGTGATGCCATTGTGAATGCTTAGTCACTAATATTCTGGACCATGCTTGATGCTAACTGGATAGAGTGATTGGTGATGCCATTGTGAATGCTTAGTCACTAATATTCTGGACCATGCTTGATGCTAACTGGATAGAGTGATTGGTGATGCCATTGTGAATGCTTAGTCACTAATATTCTGGACCATGCTTGATGCTAACTGGATAGAGTGATTGGTGATGCCATTGTGAATGCTTAGTCACTAATATTCTGGACCATGCTTGATGCTAACTGGATAGAGTGATTGGTGATGCCATTGTGAATGCTTAGTCACTAATATTCTGGACCATGCTTGATGCTAACTGGATAGAGTGATTGGTGATGCCATTGTGAATGCTTAGTCACTAATATTCTGGACCATGCTTGATGCTAACTGGATAGAGTGATTGGTGATGCCATTGTGAATGCTTAGTCACTAATATTCTGGACCATGCTTGATGCTAACTGGATAGTGATTGGTGATGCCATTGTGAATGCTTAGTCACTAATATTCTGGACCATGCTTGATGCTAAGTGGATAGAGTGATTGGTGATGCCATTGTGAATGCTTAGTCACTAATATTCTGGACCATGCTTGATGCTAAGTGGATAGAGTGATTGGTGATGCCATTCATAGTCATTCATATTAACTCAATGCTGTACACAAACACATGGCACAAATGTTACATTTTACATAGATGACTAGTGTTAACTAAAGCTGTATATACTTGTAGATTATCTGTTTTTGAAAGTACTATCAAAAGATATTAATAATTATTCTATGGTGATTTACACTAAATCCATTGTCAATATTCTTAAAGAAGGACAAAATAACACACAATTGCCATTTATTTTGTCATATTATTGTGGTTTGTGAAATATTGATGTCAAATATTGATGGCTTTAGAATGGCAATTGACTAAAAAAACAAATTTGCTGCTAGTACATATTAAGCTATTAATTTATTCACTTGTTTCAAATTTTTGGACTCTAAAAATAGAAGGGAATCAAATTTAATTTAACAAATGAATCTATAGGATAGCTGAATTTTTGTAAAAAGACAATAAGACATATGCTATAAACTTTTAATAGGCCTAAGGCTAATAACAACAAAACAAATAAATAGTACTAGAGAGGCTATGTCTTTTTATGGGCTAAACATAGCCCTATCCTATGGCTATAGCAGAAAATTGATAAGATTAAGCCCTAGATTGGCTTGATAGCAATCCTTTGGTTTATGATCACTTTGTATTTCGCTAGTTTCAGTTTAGATTCACTTTATATTTTGCCAGTTCCAGTTTACAATCACTTTATATTTTGCTCACTGTAGGGTAAAAATGGCATGTTCAAAACTGACTAACAAAAAATATACAAAATTGAAAGTCCAAGAAGATTTCATTCTATGGATGGACTGATGAGTGTCATTGATCTCGTTTCATATCAGTCAAACAAAGTCAGTCAAAGGTAAGCAGCAAAGCAGTTTGTTGGACAATGCTTATATATCAGCTTTGGTTTTCAATCATTTGAATGTATAACATACATAAAAATGATTGTGAACTAAAACTAGAAAAAAGTTAATATTGTAAAGGTAATATATATGTACTTTGTGTAAAGGTAAAGGTAATATACCCAGCTTTGGTTTGCAATCATTTTAATGGAGGGCATATATGGAAGTGATCGTAAACTAAAGGTGAAGAGAAGAGTGCAATACTAAAGGTTAATTAGTTATGATTGCAAAGTGGCACTTGTTATTTACACAGTACCATGTAAAAAAATTGTCATTATATAGACAGTAACTAAAATAAAGACTAGTATATAAACTAGTTTTATATACTATGTAGTACTTATAGCTATTGTCCAGTTATATTTGACCATTTTTTATTAGAAGCCCTGGTGCACTTTAAGCGACATAGGCACACAACTGGCAAGAGGCATTACTGCCCATTCTGCTGACTCCCTTGAATAGGCACACAAGCGCGTGGATACATACGCAGGCACACACTCACACAGGAGTGTACAGTGGCCCTAACTTTTATATTATTGTTAGGCATGTACACTTTACTGCGCCTTGGAAGGTTGGCTCTCAAGGCCCTTAATTGCACAAGCAGAGCCAAGCCAAGATTCCAATTCAGCCCCAAATTAATGTGACTGCACTTGGAATTGAGCCTGGGTCGCTGGTATACCAGAGCAGCTACTCTACCGCTGGGCTATGGCCCCCTATATATATATTTGACCATACCACAAATCTATCATTTTGAAGGCAAATGAGTCACATTATTGTTCATTTCTTTTGAAACACCCTTTGTATTTTGCATTATAAATAATATAAGTACTATAAATATGAGCTAATAAAAATGCTAAGCTATAATGCCTATAAACATATAAATCATGCCTAAACTCTATCTACTGACTGTAGTTAATTATAAAACTCATTATGAAAATACAAGACACAGGGACAAATATCAGTCCCTGATAGGATAATTAAGGCCTATTTAGAAAATATTTTTTCAGTTACTATATAAATAACACTGGCAATATTTACATAGTACAATGCAAATAATGACTACCTTACAAAGCATATCTAATAAAGATGTTAGACAAGTGATTATTCAACCTAGATTTCAATGCCCTTAATCTGGAATGAGCAGCAGTTTTCTGTGACTATTTGATATGCTTTTCTATAGCCAGCTCCAGTTTATGATCATTTTAATGAAAAATATACATTTGGCCTTTTTGGAAGGGGACCAGGGGTGCTTCATAAGACCTAAATTCACAACGCCTAAAGCACATGACTTCACATTACCTAAATTTCATAATGCCTAAATTTCACAATGCCTAAAATTGAAAATGCAGCCTCTTTCATAATGCCTAAATTTCACATTGCCTAAATTTCACAATGCCTAAATTTTATAACACCTAAAACCGAAAATGCATCCTACTTCATATTACCTAAATTTAATATTGCCTAAATTTCACAATGCCTAAAAATCTGCATGCTCTTTCATTTCCCCTAAATTTCACAACACCTAAAACTGAATGTGAAGGAGAGAAGCAAAGATTTTAGGCATTGTGAAATTTAGGCAATATGAAATTTAGGCAATGTGAAATTTAGGTGATATGAAATTTAGGCAATGTGAAAGATGCTGAATTTTCAGTTTTAGGCATTGTAAAATTTAGGCAATATGAAATTTAGGCATTGTGAAGGAGGCTGCATATATTTTAGGCATTGTGAAATTTAGGCAATATGAAATTTAGGCAATGTGAAAGAGCATGCAAATATTTAGGCATTGTGAAATTTAGGTGATATGAAATTTAGGCATTGTGAAATGTGGTGGTTTTAGGCGTTGTAAAATTTAGGACTTTAGGTCTTATGAAAGCGTCCCTTTTTGGATGATTGTAAAGTGAAGGTATATGCTTTGACCTTCAAAGGTATAAACATATAAGCTAGGCCTAGGCCCTACTAGCAAACTAATATACAATCCTTTGAAATAAACAAAGTTAGTTTGCCAACTTTTGAATTCTTTTTATTTGAAACTACCATTGGTTTTTATGTCTTATAATGTTTTATATGGTGATTGTCACTATTTTATATTTGAGGTAATTGTAAACCAAAAGGAATCAGGATTGAATCAGAAGGATGGTTATACAATGAAAATATCTGTTGTACACAAGGATCACCTATCATACATATTGTACATTGCTCTTTTTGGGAGGTGTTGTATTGTATATACTATTGTATAGTTGGTCCACACTATACAACAGCCATTATACAGGCATATAAAAGTTACACATCACAAAGCATATTCCTTGTTAACTGTAGTTACTCATTGACCATGGTACTGTTACTAACAGATTGCCAGTTTGACTCAAAACTTTATTCCAGCATGCATGAACTATAGCAGACTACAGTGCCAGCAGTGGCACTAATTACTAATACTAACTTACTGCATAAACTGGACTATTGTACAATGCTTATTGGCCTAGCATATATGGCCATATGGGTAAATTAAATTCAATCAAATAGTCATTAAATTGCCTAAAATTATAAATATAAACTAGGCCTAAAGTCTAAACTAGGCTTGTTTACTAGACTATTGCATAATATAATTGAGTAAAGTAGTATTTTACCTATTTTAATTAGGACCCCGGGCCCCAAGCCATAATAGCTAGTAAACTAGGTATTAAGCCAAGGACAAGGTATATAGCCAGGTTAACAATAGAAAAAATACTGCATGTATGATACATAATTATAATGCATATATTCATAGCATTTATTGTTTTTCACAAGTTTTTATTAGCGAAAAAATAGTAGTTCACTGTTTCCATGGTTTCGGCTGGTTTCATCTTCAGAATTCAGCTTAATGACAAAGATGCGATTCGCTCGAGCAAATAATGTTCGTGGAACGAAAATACTACAATTTAAAAAGTGTACCTCCAAGCAAAGTAACAAAACAGGATGCCTTCTGCAAACAGAGAGTTAAATAATGAGCAAAGATATTTACTACTACGCAAATAATTTACTAAAATTTTAACCTAAAAAGTAAGCCGCTTTATATTAGTCTGAAACTTGTTTATGGGGTTTCGGAGTTATTTTTAGTGCATCCTATTTTTTGTTTTTGAAGAAAAAGTACGTTTTTATTCACATTGTTACGCAAAACCGTAAGCCGAAAACAACGCAGTTATGCCGCTCGCCACGCACATTTAACTGCATTCAAATTCTGCTAAGAATTAGACTCAAAGACTGGTGACTATCATTGGTCCATCAAACTTATTAATTTTAAGTTGTAATAATTTTTACTACATCATTTTATTATTATATTAGGTCTAGCCACTACTTTAGGCCTACTAGGCCATATAAATTTCTTAGGCCCCCAAATACTAGCTTAGTTAGGGCAATCCTACACTTCCGTTCGGTAAATTATTTTGACATTTGAATTCGTACCACTGAGTCAAATGACGTCGATTGGCAATGTGTCTATGGCCAAAAGTTTGAGCGAACAGAGTTTAAGGGGGTGTCAGTTTAAGGGAGCTGTTGCTTGTGAGCTGCTTGTTTTTACCACGTCTCTACCCAACCACGTCTCGGTGAAGTGAACCATCGGCTGCACTTCGTAGATCCTGCGGACCCAATAGTCCACACCAACACCGTGGAGGGCACATGGGCCTACGCGAAGCGCAAGATCTGCAACATGTATGGCACACCGCACAAGCGACGCTCTCTTCGACGCACACATTGAGGAATTCCTCTGGCGTCGTCTGTATCCCCAATGTCCATTTGGGGCTATCCTGTACTGGATTGGACATTACTATCCATTGTAGACACCTTAATGACCTGCAGACACACTCTAAGTGATTATGCACTCTAACAGACTGCTACCATGTTCCACTGTTTCAGTTTTGTTTGGTTACATTGTTATTTAACACGCCTGTTCAAAATTCAGTGTCAAAATAATTTACCGAATGGAAGTGTAGGATTGCCTTAGTTAGTTATCCTTCTTAATCTTTGTATATTTTTATTTATATAGATTTCCCATTTACATGATAGTCCCTATTCATATAGCACTTTGTATTTTGATTTAAAGTATATAGGCCCCCTATCATTCTATATATTGGCTTAGTTATAATTTATACAAGACAAGCTGTTGAAACATATAGATTTTGAACCTACTTGATTGAATTCCAATCCAAAATCTTAAATTGCAAAAATTCTTAAATTTGAAGTCATACTCAAACAAAAACTTGGTGATAGTTACATTAGAAGTTTAGAAAAATTAAGTAAATTCACGTTCAATTAAGTCATTAAGATTTAAGACAAACATTGATCTTGTTGGCTGACATGCCATGCTAAATAATAAGTCTGTCTAAATCTGTTTGTCCAAAAGGATTACAGTCATTTTAGTAACAAGACGTTTTGGTGACAAGCAAAAAAAGTCATTTCCATAACAAGAAAAATACCTTTTTAAGTGATAGCCATTCTGTTTTTAAACAGAAAATTAGCTTGCAAATCTTAAAGGTTATGGAACCTAAAGTTGTATATATTTTTTAAAAGGTTAAGTTCTGCTTTATTTAATTTTGTTTATTTACACTTAAAGAGTTGCAGTCTTTTGAATTGTTTTTCAATCTAAACATGTAGTGTCCATTTCTGCTTTTTTCATGGTCAGCATTTCATGAGAATTCTCTATATAGGTTTATGGTTTATGTGTCTGAAAACTCTGGGACAATTCAAAATGATCTATACAGGAAGAAAACAACATAATTAGTTTTATTTGTTTTCCTAAATATATTAATCTTTCAACAAAAGTTTTTAAATATATAGGTATAAAGCATAAATCTTAACAAAATCCATCCAACTATATTAAAAATTGTCTGTTGGTATCTAGGTATATGATTGATTTTAGCAAAAATGGCTCAATCAATTTTGTTCGAACTTGCACTGTTCGATCAGAAATTTTCCCGTGATGGTACATGCAACATGGCTAAGAAATTGCTTGATGCTAAAGGGATTAAATATTCAAAAAACATGCTTTTTGCAAAGGTCAAGCAGTTCTTTCAACTTGAAATGCATTGTAAGAATGCTAGGAAAAAACTGATTGATTGAATTCTGATTCTGAAATAGATTGCATCACAATAGGCTTTTTATTTATCATCTGTGTATACTGGCTGAATTTTGACACTGAATTGAATTGTGTCACAATATTGTAAAAGCAGTGTGGAAGCATAGCACAATACTTGATTTATATTGCGTAACCATATTGCTTTAACTTTAATAGAGACTAGTACTGACTTGCCTAAGAAATTGATTATGTTATAACTGCTTTGTGTGACTTTTACTCAATTGACTTGGTGTGAGTGTTGAATTATAAGTGCTACAAATTCATTTATAATTTCAATGAGAGCTAGCCAAGATATAAACACACTAGATTGCTAACGCAGCATCCTGGGTTTGGATCTTAGTAGTGTATTAAAAAATAAAAGAAGCATAATTTTTTATTGAAAGCTTTTGTTCAAGGACTAATTAAAAAAGACCTGGATTATGGCGAAAATAAACCAAGGATTACTGCACTTGATAAACCAAGGATTATTTCACCTGATAAACCAAGGATTACTGCGCTTGATAAACCAAGTATTATTGCACTTGATAAACCAAGGATTATTGCACTTAATAAACCAAGGATTATTGCACTTGATAAACCAAGGATTATTGCACCTAATAAACTAAGGATTATTGCATTTGATAAACAAAGGATTATTACACTTGATAAACCAAGGACTACTGCACTTGATAAAGCAAAGATTATTGTGCTTGATGAACCAAGGATTATTGCATTTGATAAACCAAGGATTATTGCACTTGATAAACCAAGGATTATTGCACTTGATAAACAATGGATTATTGCACTTGATATGCCAATAATTATTGTACTTGATAAGCCTAGGACTATTGCACTTAATAAACCAAGGATTATTACACTTGATAAACCAAGGATTATTACTTTTGATAAGCCAAGGATTATTACACTTGATAAACCAAGGATTATTGCATTTGATAAGCCAAGGATTATTGCACTTTGATAATAAAGAATATTGCACTTGATAAACCAATGATTATTGCACTTGATAAGCCAAGGATTGTTGCACTAGATTAGAAAGGGCTACTGCACTAGCTGAGACATCAATTTTTGGCCTTGATGAGTAAAGGATTATAACACTAGCTGAGAAGCTGATTATTGTGCTTTTTAAAAAAGAGATTATTGCACTCGCTGAGATGTGGATTGTTGCACAACCTGCGAAAGTGATTATTGCATTAGCGGAGGTAACATTTGCACTAGCTACTTGCTATCTTGCGGATGCTTGCTATCTGGAGGATGCTTGCTCTTGAGGGGGATACTTGCTATTTGGGAAGGGGGTACTCGGGGTACTACATGTATGGGATTCTTTCTATCTAGGGATACTTGCTATTTAGGGATTCTTGCTATCTGCAGGATGCTTGCCATCTGGGTGGATGCTTCTATAATATCTGGGGGGTGCTTGCTATCTGCAGGATGCTTCTATAATATCTGGGGGGGAGGCTTGCTATCTGCAGGATGCTTGCTATCTGAGTAGATGCTTCTATCTGGGGGATGCTTACTATCTGAGTGGATACTTCTACAATATTTGGGGGATGCTTGCTATCTGGGTAGATGCAGCTTCTGTCTGGGGGATGCTTGCTATCTGCAGGATGCTTGCGATCTGGATGGATACTTCTATCTGGGGGATGCTTGCTGTCTACAGATGCTTGCTATCTGGGGTGATGCTTGCTATCTGGGGATGCTTGCTATCTAGGTAGATGCAGCTTCTATCTGGGGATGCTTGCTATCTGCAGGATGCTTGCAATCTAGATGGATGCTTCTATCTAGGGGATACTTGCTGTCTATAGATGCTTGCTATCTGAGGTGATGCTTGCTATCTGGGGTGATGCTTGCTATCTGGGGGATGCTTGCTATCTGCAAATGCTTGCTATCTGGGGTGATGCTTGCTATGAGCATTAGGGGATGCTTGCTATTTGCGGTTGCTTACTTTTGTGGGGGGTGCTTGCTATCTAGGGGGAAGTTTGCTGTCTTGGGAATATTTTCTATCTAGAGGGAGCTATATTTTGTTGTCTGGTTGTTAATTTTAAAGAAAAAGTGATTCATAGCCAACACCTTTGTCTGTGACAATTTTTCACGAATCAGGTGATTTTTAAAAGTGAAGAAGAAATTGGTTCTTAAGAAAATGTGCTTTTTTAATTGTTTTCCATTAACTATTTTTGCTCCTTGCTTATTGGGCGCCCGAAGGAGGGCCGCACTAGATTGCTAGTAACTATAAGCTAATATTATGAAATGCCTCTTATCACCAAAATGACAATACTTATTATATCTTTAATTTTTCATAAAAAATGAAGTGTGTCTATCACAAAAGCAACTTGTCACTGAAATGACTGGTACCCATCCAAAGCATATGTTGGCAAACTCTGACCTCTGCACTCTGCCTCTCTCTATCTCTTGGGTTCTTTGAAGCTTTTCTTCTTTCTTTGCTTTTCTCTTGCTTTTTTATCTTATTTATCATATTATATTTTCTTTCTTATCCCTCCTATTTTTATCTTTTCTTTTCTCTTATCTCTGTTCTCTACTCTCTACTGCTTTCTCTATTATCTCTGCTCTCCTTTTCTCCCTTGTTTCTTCTTTCTCTTCTCTCCTCTCATATCTCTCTTCTTTTATTTTCTCTCATCTCTATTCTCCTCTCTTTCCAATTTTTTCTCTCTTCTCTTTTCTCCCCCCTTCTCTTGTATCTCTCCTCTTTTCTTCTTTCCTTTCTTATGTCCTCTCTTCTTTTTCCTCTTATTCTTCTCTCTTTTTTTCTTTCTTTTTCTCTCTTATCTCTGCTCTCTTATCTTTCTTTTCTCTTTTTTGATCTTTTCTCATTCTCTCTTTATTTTTTCCTCTCTTTTCTTCTCTTTGCTTTCTACACTCTCTTCTCTTTAGGCCTATCTCTTTCCTTCTCCTCACTTCCTTCTTCTTTCCTTGTTTTTCTCTCCTCTCTTAAATCTTCTCTTCTCTTTTATCTCTACTTTCTTTTTTTTCTTTCTCATTTGTCCTCCTTCCTTTTACCTCTTATCTTTCATATTGAATCTTCTCTCTCTCTTCTCATTTCTTTTCTATCCTCTTTGCCCATATTTTCTCTTTTCTACTCTTTACTTTCATTTCTCCCTCTCTACTTTCTACTTTTATATTTCCCTCTTTACTTTATACTTTCATCTCTCCTCTCTACTCTCTTAATTCTCCTTACTCCTTTCCTTCTGTTCTCTCCTCTTTTATTTATTCTCTCCTCTCTACCTTTAGTTCCTCTCTCTTCTATACTCTATCTTCTCTTAGCTGTCTTCTCTATGCTCTTTCCACTCTTCTCTCTTCTCTACTTTTTCCCTTTCTCTCTCCTCTTTTCTCTTCCTTTTTCTCTCACCCCTTCTTCCCTCTCTTCTCTTCCCTCCTCTTCTCTCCTCTCTTTAATGTTTAAAGGTCTGTTTGGGTTTGTCATGTCCTTTTTCTGCACTTTGCCCTTAGTGCTCTTGAGCTGACTGTATTCTACAGAATTAATTGCGAGATTCAACTTTAAAGACCTGCTAAGTAGCAGAGCTAAAAAGTGCTTGGATTTGCATGGTAGTAAGTAGACCTGAGCCTTGTGCGATTGAAATATGTATTGCTCAATATTGCAATTGCAGACTGTGGTGTCTAAATGAATTAAGATAGTTAATTAAGATGCACATCACGCCGATCTTATTACCCCTGATGCACTTTTTCCTGTGCATGCCAGCACTGAGCTGCATGTGAGTCCCGGAGTCCCGCACACCTGCACGCATCTCGCTTCCCGCACCGCCATGGACTCCCTGTGCAAGCCCGACCCCGACTTCGCCGCCGGCAGCCTGGACAGCGACGACATGGACGACATGATCGGCCTGCCGCACCAGCTCGAGACGCAGTTTAGCGCCGAGTCTTGCGTCGACTTTCGGCCGCGCTCGTCCACCTGGCACTGCTCGGACAGGCCAGCTGAGCAGCTTGGCTCGGTCGCCCCGCTCACCGTCCACTGCCCGCAGTCGCCGTTTCCCAGCGGACTGTCCGGGACTCCTGAGCTGGGGCCGAGCGCTGAGAGGTGAGCAGAGCGGGACGGCGGAGTCTCTCTGAGATCAGATTTGGGTGCAGAGGCTTTCTGGTTGAAATGTCTTGGCTGCCGTGACAGCAAAATTGTTGAAGAAGATGTCGTGTCTTATCGTCAGCTTTGGTCATACAATGTTATCTTTTGTTATGATTCTGTCATTATCATCTCTAGCCGTGAATGATGTCAGATCGGGTCATTACTGTGTCAGATCGGGTTATTTCTGTGTCAGCTTGGGTCATTACTGTCAGATCGGTCGTGAATGTGTCAGGCTGCATCATGAATGTCAGATCGGTCGTGAATGTGTCAGGCTGCATCATGAATGTCAGATCGGTCGTGAATGTGTCAGGCTGCATCATGAATGTGTGTCAGATCGGTCGTGAATGTCTCAGGCTGCATCATGAATGTCAGATCGGTCGTGAATGTGTCAGGCTGCATCATGAATGTGTGTCAGATCGGTCGTGAATGTCTCAGGCTGCATCATGAATGTGTGTCAGATCGGTCGTGAATGTCTCAGGCTGCATCATGAATGTCAGATCGGTCGTGAATGTGTCAGGCTGCATCATGAATGTGTGTCAGATCGGTCGTGAATGTCTCAGGCTGCATCATGAATGTGTGTCAGATCGGTCGTGAATGTCTCAGGCTGCATCATGAATGTCAGATCGGTCGTGAATGTGTCAGGCTGCATCATGAATATGTATCAGATCGGTCATGGATGTGTCAGGCTGCATCATGAATGTGTCAGATCGGTCGTGAATGTGTCAGATCGGCTTATTGCTGTTTCAGCCGCTAGGCCTGCCACTAAACTGAGCTGCAGCTCCGCCCCCGCCTCCCCCGCAGCTCGGCCAGGCACAGCCCATTCCATCACAGCGCCGGCAGCGCCCGCAGTTCGCTCAGCCCGCGCCCCTCTGACGGCCAGTGGCAGCACCTGCACGCTTCGTCGGCTTCACAGAAGCGTCGCAACGCCTGGGGCAACCAGAGCTACGCGGACCTGATCTCCCAGGCCATCGAGTCCAGCCCGCATGGCCGCCTGACTCTGTCCGAGATCTACGACTGGATGATCAAGAATATCAGCTACTTCGGCAACAAGGGGGACACCAACAGCTCCGCCGGGTGGAAGGTGGGTCTGCTGCTGCTGTGTGCTCAGAGCGACTTGCAGCAACCAGAGTGCATAAATCTGTGCTGATAGAGTTAATGCACTTGCCGTGTGTAGATATTATAATCTCGTGTATATCTCATGGATTAGATGTTATAATCTCACGTATATCCCAGGGATTAGATATTAAAATCTCATGTAAATCTCAGAGATTAAATGTTTGAATCTCACGTATATCTCATGGATTAAATATTAGAATCTCCAGGATGAGATTCCAAAAATCTCATAGTAAAGCTCAGAGTTAACATTTCAGAGCCTCATGCGATCTCAAGCATCAGATTCTACAGTCTCATGCGATCTCAAGCATCAGATTCTACAGTCTCATGCGATCTCAAGCATCAGATTCTCTGCAGTCTCATGCGATCTCAAGCATCAGATTCTAGAGTCTCATGCGATCTCAAGCATCAGATTCTACAGTCTCATGCGATCTCAAGCATCAGATTCTGCAGTCTCATGCGATCTCAAGCATCAGATTCTACAGTCTCATGCGATCTCAAGCATCAGATTCTGCAGTATCATGCGATCTCAAGCATCAGATTCTACAGTCTCATGCGATCTCAAGCATCAGATTCTACAGTCTCATGCGATCTCAAGCATCAGATTCTACAGTCTCATGCGATCTCAAGCATCAGATTCTACAGTCTCATGCGATCTCAAGAATGAGATTCAAATGCCGCACTCGCTGACCTTTGTCCCCGCCTGACCCCGGTTGCAGAACTCGGTGCGCCACAACCTCTCCCTGCACAGCAAGTTCGTTCGCGTGCAAAACGAGCAGACGGGCAAGTCGTCTTACTGGACCATCGACTACGGCGTGCGCGACCGCGCGAGCTACCGGCGCCGCGCCGCCACAGCCGACGTCACCAAGAGCCCCGAGATGCTCAAGAAGCGGCATGCTGCCGTTGCTGCAGCCGCCGCCGCCGCCGCCGCTGCAACAGGCAGAGGAAACTGCCGACAGGCTAGCGGAAGCGGCACCGGCCAGATGTCTTCGTCGATGTCCTCGGATGCCGCGTCGCCGTCCTTGATGCCCGCTGCGGTGCCTATGGAACTGCAGCAGCCGCAGCCGATGCCGCCGCAAGAGCTGCAGGTTCGTCTTGATTTTTTTTGTTTCAGCCTCGCTTGTCGCTTTAGATCCGTGAGCCTGTCACATTTAAGCTGTCAGCCTGTCACATTTAAGCTGTCAGCCTGTCACATTTAAGCTGTCAGCCTGTCACATTTAAGCTGTCAGCCTGTCACATTTAAGCTGTCAGCCTGTCACATTTAAGCTGTCAGCCTGTCACATTTAAGCTGTCAGCCTGTCACATTTAAGCTGTCAGCCTGTCACATTTAAGCTGTCAGCCTGTCACATTTAAGCTGTCAGCCTGTCACATTTAAGCTGTCAGCCTGTCACATTTAAGCTGTCAGCCTGTCACTTCAAAGCTGTAAGCCTGTTACATTTAAGCTGTCAGCCTGTCATATTATTGCTGTCAGCCTGTCACATTTAAGCTGTCAGCCTGTCACATTTAAGCTGTCAGCCTGTCACATTTAAGCTGTCAGCCTGTCACTTCAAAGCTGTAAGCCTGTCACATTTAAGCTGTCAGCCTGTCATATTATTGATGTCAGCCTGTCACATTTAAGCTGTCAGCCTGTCACATTTAAGCTGTCAGCCTGTCACATTTAAGCTGTCAGCCTGTCACATTTAAGCTGTCAGCCTGTCACTTCAAAGCTGTAAGCCTGTCACATTTAAGCTGTAAGCCTATCACATTTAAGCTGTCAGCCTGTCACATTTAAGCTGTCAGCCTGTCACTTCAAAGCTGTAAGCCTGTCACTTCAAAGCTGTAAGCTGTAAGCCTGTCACTTCAAAGCTGTAAGCCTGTCACATTTAAGCTGTAAGCCTGTCACTTCAAAGTTGTAAGCCTGTCACATTTAAGCTGTCAGCCTGTCACATTTAAGCTGTAACCCTGTCATATTATTGCTGTAAGCCTGCTGTCATCCACCCCGGCCGCCCCACCCTGGCAGGTGGCAGACGTGCTGCACCAGCTGGTCCCACAGGACCGCCTGCTGGACCCCAGCCAGCCAATCGAAACGCTGCTCATCGAGTCGCTGACGGACGCCGTGCTGGAGAGCTGCAGCGACGGCGCTGCCACCGGCGTGGCCGGTCGGGAGGCTGCGAACAGCGGCTGCGAGGCAGCTGGCGATCCTTCGCTGCGCAACATCACCACCCAGCTGCACCTGATGACCTGCCGGCACGAGCTGTCCAACTGCCTGCCGGACATTCAGGAGGGCGGCGAGGCGGACGGGCCGTCGGCCATGGAGGAAGCGCCGTGAGGCTGCTGCCCGCGGGGACCAGCAGAGCTGGTGGCGTCATTCTGTAATATTTTTCATTCTCCATTAAATTTCAAACTAATTTTCCCACAGCTGGCTACTTGAAGTAGTCGGTAGCGGGGCGAGCCGCCACGCCAGCAAATCCTATCTGTTCTCTCACTACGGCATCCATGCACATGTTACTCAGCCTTCAATATCATATCGTGCGCTCTTACCAATGAGATGCCGCTTTTTACCCCCCCCCCGGTATTTTTCACCTTTACAGGCGCCATTTTCTTCAATTGAACGGCACATGTAGCTGTTGCATCGCATGCTGTTGTGATTCAGTTCACTATATACAGGATACGTTATTTTCGACACATGTCGGTAGATTTTTGCTAGTGCTGTGGTTCACCGGTCTACTGGTTATTGATATTTTTGGTAGTTCGAAAGTTTAGACGTAATGCTTCCCCGAGAGCCCACACTACTAACAGTAGCATAACAGCGAATCTGTGTCGGCATGCTTTGACCATGACCATGAATTTGAAAGCGAGTTTCTCTCTGTATTCAATATTTTTAGTTATGAAATTCGTGTTGATGTCGAACCCTGCCAGCACCTGGGGATGCTTTGCCACTGCTCCGTTTGTGTCAGTTATTTTCTGGTGCTTTTGCTGTTCCACTGCGACAAAAAAGATTCTAAAAGTACAAAAAAACTTTGTTTTCCGTGTCGCCCAATCATTTTGTTGCTGTTTGAATAGAGTACATGTATTTCCTGAATAGACTACTTACACATAAAACTGTAAGTAGTCTGCGAAGTGCGCCATTATAATAGATCAATGCGCCACGGAGCTTCAACACTGCGCCCCCTGCCTGCACCGCATCCGAATTCAACTCTCTGCTTTTATGTCGCTTTTTAACGGCGGGGAAACCCATGAGGATGAAAGGCTGCAAAGCGTCTCGTTAAAATCCAATAATTTTTTACCTGTTTGATTTCCGATTCTGTGCAGGTTTTGCACGCCACCAGTTGCTAACTATGAGGTAACTGGCTGCTCTTAAATAATTATTTTTTAACCCACTTCACCAACACGTTGATTTGTTTGTCTCTATTTAACAAACTTTGGCAGTCTGGCGCCATTTCAAAATTAGATTTTTCCAAGAACTTGAAAATAAAAGAGCAGACCGCAGTGAGCGAAGATGCCGGTAGTATGATGATGGTTTTCAGCCTCGTTTCGTCTATTTTTGCAGCAAATATTGATCTCAGCGATATCCTTCATTCTCTGTTGCTTATTTCTAACAATAAAAATGGGCAAACTGAATTTCATTTCCTCTTTGTGCGCTTTACCTTACAATTAAAATAGCTTACAATGTATTTCGTGTTCTCAGAAACATTGAAATCATCTGCAAGTCTCAGGGTAAATCACCCGCATGTATCAGGGTGAATCATCTGCATGTCTCAGGGTAAATCACCCGCATGTCTCAGGGTAAATCACCTGCATGTCTCAGGGTAAATCACCCGCATGTCTCAGGGTGAATCATCTGCATGTCTCAGGGTAAATCACCTGCATGTATCAGGGTAAATCACCCGCATGTCTCAGGGTGAATCATCTGCATGTCTCAGGGTAAATCACCTGCATGTCTCTGGGTAAATCATCTGCATGTCTCAGGGTGAATCATCTGCATGTCTCAGGGTGAATCACCCGCATGTCTCAGGGTAAATCACCTGCATGTCTCAGGGTAAATCATCTGCAAGTCTCAGGGTAAATCACCCGCATGTATCAGGGTGAATCATCTGCATGTCTCAGGGTAAATCACCTGCATGTCTCAGGGTGAATCATCTGCATGTCTCAGGGTGAATCACCCGCATGTCTCAGGGTAAATCACCTGCATGTCTCAGGGTAAATCACCCGCATGTCTCAGAGTAAATCACCCGCATGTCTCAGGGTGAATCACCTGCATGTCTCAGAGTAAATCACCCGCATGTCTCAGGGTAAATCACCCGCATGTCTCAGAGTAAATCACCCGCATGTCTCAGAGTAAATCACCCGCATGTCTCAGGGTAAATCACCCGCATGTCTCAGAGTAAATCACCCGCATGTCTCAGGGTAAATCACCCGCATGTCTCAGAGTAAATCACCTGCATGTCTCAGGGTGAATCACCTGCATGTCTCAGGGTGAATCATCTGCATGTCTCAGGGTAAATCATCTGCATGTCTCAGGGTAAATCATCTGCAAGTCTCAGGGTGAATCACCTGCATGTCTCAGGGTAAATCACCTGCATGTCTCTGGGTAAATCATCTGTTGTGAATTCGTAACTCAATGTATTTGCCCTTACTGTAGTCTCTCTATCTCTCTCTCTCTCTCTCCCTCTGCCAACCCTCCCCACCCTTCCATGCTTGCAACTTGCTGTGAGCTATTTTCTTAGAGTACTTTATTTATTTTTTTGGTGCCACTGCACTAGACCCAATCAATTGATGAACTATTATTGTAGTTGTTTATTTGTCCAGCCTATGTCTGCAACTTTCTCACCCCTGATTATTATTATCCCTCCCCCTCCGTGCTCTCTCATTGGCTGTCGCTGTTTTCTGTAATTCTGGTTTTCTACCCCCCCAGTCGCGTTTTGTGTGGCTGCAGCCAATCCCCGCTCGCTCTCTCTACGCACCCCGCCTTTTCTCTTACCCTGCGGCTTTTGCCCCACCCCATGTTGTGCTGGCAGATATTTATTGGCGTGCGCTCCTGTCCTCTCCCCCCCCCATGCGACCGCTTCTCCTCTGACTCCTTCGCCGCAAATAGTATATGACAATAAACCAAAAACAAGCGTGCCAACAATCGTGTTCAACATAGACGCCCAGCGCGCCAAGTATCCGCGCCACAGTAAGTATCGTTCTGTTCCTGTTATTTCGGGGTCAAGTGCCTCTAGGACTTTGTCACCGGGGCCTGTGCGTTCGCTGCGACCCTGGTTGCTGGCCTACTGCCTGCGCGTTTGTGCGACAGTGGGTTGGCAAGCAGCAGGACTGGGGCTGCGTTTTCCTGCTCGTACAGAGCGCAAGACGTAGCTGGCTGGTCCGTCTCGGGACACAACATTGGTGCCGTGACCAGGATAGTATTGTGCTTGAGGGTGTTTATGAGCTCGTGTTAGAATAGTTTAGATTAGTGCTGCTAGGGATCTGTTTGGAGGAGGGATTGCTTCCGATTTGTTAGTGTCGTTTTTACGTCGTTGTTTTTCTGTCGGTGTCGAGCATACGATTGCGCTGTCGTGATGGGAGACGAAGGTGTGAATAGACTGGTGGAGTTAATGTCGGCGTCAGTTCGTCGGGCGTTGCAGCAGGACATCAACGTGGCACAGAATGTACAGCGGCCAGCGAAGCCCCCGAAGTACTGCATTGGAGATAATTTCAGGCTATGGTTGCAGAGGTTCAATGCCTATTGTGAAGCATCGCAGATAGTGGAAGACGATCGCCGGCCTCATCTCCTCAGCTTCTTGGATCTAAATACGGCTTTCGCGGCAGTGGAGAATATTCAGCTGGAGGAGGGTACCACGTATGATGATTTCACCGATGCACTCCTAGAAAGGTTCCAGCAGCACCGCACGGCCGAGGATTTCAAGCTGGAGCTGGAGTCGCGAGTCCAAAAAGAGGGCGAGACGTATGAGACTTATGCGGATGTGCTGTTAGAGTTAGCAAGGAACGCGTACCCAGATGAAGACATGCCAGTCGGAATCATCAACAGCTTTGCCAGAGACCGCTTCAAGAAGGGCATCCGAGCACCGGAACATGTCAAAGAGTACGTTATGCTGCAGCAACCCGCCACCCTTACGGATGCGGTTCGTTGCGTGCGACGTAAGGAGGCCGCCGGTCGAGCCGCCAAGCCGACAGGTTCAGAACAGGTTTACCGGAAAATTGCTTCGACCGTTGGTGCGGTGAATACCGAGGCACCAGTTCAGACGGATTAGAAGAACTTCAACAGCGGATTCGAGACCTGGAAGGGCAGTTGAAGCGGCTGAATCAGGCACCGCCTCCTCAACGGTCTGCTGCACCCTTGTCTTCTGGGTCTGCGCATTCGCGCGGCCCGGGGCCCGGGTTGCAAGGTGGCAGAGGGGCCTGCGTGTATGGCGCGACCCCTAGTCATCTGGCAGGGCAGCAGCAGAGGCAGGCCGGTGCTTGCTTTCAGTGTGGAAACATCGGCCACCTAGCGCGCGAGTGCCCGAGTCGCTCCGGAATGATGCAGCAACCGCAGTCGAATCCAGCGGCGAGGACCGGCGGTCCGAGGCGTTGCTACGCGTGCAACCAGCCGGGTCATCTGGCCAAGAATTGTCGGTCGGGAAACTTCAACAGAGGTCCTGGGAAGGGGAGCTAGGGCCTCTAATCCAGTCAGCCAAACCTCCCCCGTCCAGTCAGCAGCCGGTCGACACACCAAGTCTGATGATGCATCCCACCAGTGTGTACGTGTCCTGTCAAATCGGTGGTCAGGTGGTCTCTGCATGTGTCGACTCGGGCGCTGCTGTGACGATCATAAATGAAGCTTTGTTTCAGAGAGTGAGAAAGACTTGGACAAAATCGCCACCGAGCATTCAGCCTCATAAATCAACAATCCATGCTGCCAACGGCAGCCCAATCAACATCAGTGCGATCTGCCAACTTCCGTTAGTGATAGGCGAGAGCGAATTGAGTATGACAGCTCTAGTATCTTCGTCGGTTTCCTACGAGCTGTTAATGGGAGCCGACTTTCTGCTTAAGCACAACTGCCGCATCGATTTTCAAGATGGTGTACTTCACCTAGCAGATGCCAGCGTTCCGCTACGTTTTCACCAACGGCCTGCGACTGTGTGTCGCATTCTAGCGTCGGAGCGAATTGTGGTTCCGCCTGGAGCAGAGAAGATAGCATCTGGTCGATTCTTAATGAAGGGTGGAAGAGGACGATACACGAGAAGCCCAGGAGTAATTGAGGAAAGTCAAGACCGGAAGCGCGCAGGTTCCGCGGTGTTAGCGAGGTCCTTAGTGATGCCCACGGAAGACGCTCGAGTCCCCGTACGGCTGGCAAACTTCTCGGAGGTTCCTGTCACCATCCGCAAGGGCGAGACAGTTGCGTGGTACCATCCGCTCGATCCGCTGCAGCCCATCGCGCTAGCAACGTTGAGTGAAGCCAAGGATGCAGCTCCGACACTGGAAAAGCCTCGCCAAGAAGAGAGTGAGGCGGCCGAGGAGCTCCTAGCAGGTCTGAAGAATTGGGGAAGTTGTGGTTTGTCGGCAGAGCAAGAGGCGAAGTTCAAAGCGCTAATCCAGTGCAACAGAGACGTATTTGCAACCGAACTTGCCGAGGCCACGGTAACGAATGTCAGTGAGCACCGAATCGACACGGGGACGGCAAGACCTATCAAACAGGCTCCACGACGACTGCCGCCACATCTTAGAGCAGAAGTTGACGAGCAACTTGATGAGCTTCTGGCGCAAGGAAAAATCGAAGAGGCAATGTCCCCATGGAGCTCGCCAGTGGTCTGTGTGCGAAAGAAAGACAATTCGCTTCGAATGTGCGTGGACTATCGTCGGGTCAACGACGTGACCGTTAAGGACGCCATTCCGCTACCTCGCGTCGATGAAGCCCTAGAAGCGCTACATGGAACAGCCGTGTACAGTTCCCTAGATCTGCGATCTGGCTACCATCAAGTTCCGGTGGCTGCAGAAGACCGAGACAAGACCGCATTTGCTGTGCCGCACCGCGGACAATTCCGATGGCTAGTGATGCCGTTTGGTGTCACCAACGGCCCAGCAACGTTCAGCCGCATCATGCAAACTGTGCTGCACCCATTGGCCTGGAAGATATGCCTCGTGTATCTGGACGACATTTTGGTTTTTTCCAACACCGTGGAAGATCATCTGGCCAGGTTGAGTGAAATTTTTCAGCGGCTGAGAAATGCAAATCTAAAGCTGAATCCGAAGAAGTGCGAGCTGCTCAGTTCCGAAGTGAGCTTTCTGGGTCATCGAGTCTCGGCGGACGGCATCGGAACTGACCCAGAGAAGGTCCGAGCAATTCGCGAGTGGCCGACACCATGCACTGTCAAGGATGTGCAAGCGTTTCTCGACACTGTTGGCTACTACCGGCGTTTTATTCAAGATTTTTCGCACACAGCTGAACCGTTGACGGAACTGACGAGATCTACATCACCGTTCCAGTGGGGATCGGCCCAAGAAGAAGCCTTCCAGCGGCTGAAAGAGGCGCTGACCGGAGAACAGGTCATGGCGTACCCGAACTTCGCTCCAGATGCACCGCCGTTCATCCTGGATACAGATGGCAGTTCGTCAGTGGGAATCGGAGGCGTCCTATCTCAGCTGCAACCGGACGGGTCGGAGAAAGTCATTGCGTACGGATCACGCACCCTGTCATCTGCAGAGCGGAATTACTGCACGACCCGCGTTGAGCTCCTCGCTGTAGTCACCTTTATTCGCCAATTCAAGTACTTTCTGCTCGGGAAGCACTTCATTCTTCGAACCGACCATAGCAGTCTGCGCTGGCTGCATTCATTCAAGAATGTGGAAGGTCAAGCTGCGAGATGGCTGGAGCAGCTAGCCTGCTTTGACTACACGATCATACATCGAGCAGGCCGGGACCATGGGAATGCCGACGAGAAGGCTTACTACCAGCGCATACGTCACGCACATCCAGACAAGGTGGGGCCAGGCGCTCGGCGGCAGGCACAAGAAATAAATGAAGCGTATCGAGTATTGAGTGATCCGTTTCTGCGAATCGTGTACGAACAGTTTGGTCCCGAGGGTGCGCAGGCGCCGAAAATGTTTCTGTCACGACTGAGACTGCCAGCTGGGATGGCAATACCGACTGAGTACTTTGAGCAGGTGGAAATATCGTCAGAATCTGAGGATGACACCGAGGATGAGCAGGAAAGTCGACTGCAGTTGATCGGGAAGCCGAGTGTGGGAAGCGAAGATGAGCCGGTGAATACAGCGGTCCGCAACAAATTGAAGCGCGCTTGTTTACGTGGGAACGCGTCGGAAATTGCGAGGTTGATGGCGGAAATCCGGCAGTTATATTCGGCGCGTCAGGCGGTAGCTGAGGTCAAGAGAGCGTTACTGAATGGGTTAAAGGATCTAGCGACGAAAAAGATCGGCCGCTCGAAGATTGTCATGAGCGTCGACGAGTACAAATCGACATCAAGAGCGGTGCGGGAAGCTGCTCATTCGCTAGAGTTCCGCTGTGTAGGAGTGTTATTAGCGTCAGTGCGTCGCTTTAGGCCCTTCCTGGTCAATAAGGTTTTTAGGCGGGCACCAATGGCACCCGGGACGGGGGAACCCAGCCGTTCCAGCCCTGCTGCGGACGCGGATGTCCTGGTGCTGGACGCCGAGGAAGAGGACCTGGATGACCTGGGCGAGGAAGCGACGAGCGGCGGCATGAACTCTCATGTCTCAGGGTAAATCATCTGCATGTCTCAGGGTGAATCATCTGCATGTCTCAGGGTAAATCATCTGCATGTATCAGGGTGAATCATCTGCATGTCTCAGGGTAAATCACCTGCATGTCTCAGGGTGAATCATCTGCATGTCTCAGGGTGAATCATCTGCATGTCTCAGGGTGAATCATCTGCATGTCTCAGGGTGAATCATCTGCATGTCTCAGGGTAAATCACCTGCAAGTCTCAGGGTAAATCATCTGCATGTCTCAGGGTGAATCATCTGCATGTCTCAGGGTGAATCATCTGCATGTCTCAGGGTGAATCATCTGCATGTCTCAGGGTGAATCATCTGCATGTCTCAGGGTGAATCATCTGCATGTCTCAGGGTGAATCATCTGCATGTCTCAGGGTGAATCATCTGCATGTCTCAGGGTAAATCACCTGCATGTCTCAGGGTAAATCATCTGCATGTCTCAGGGTAAATCATCTGCATGTCTCAGGGTGAATCATCTGCATGTCTCAGGGTAAATCACCCGCATGTCTCAGGGTAAATCACCTGCAAGTCTCAGGGTAAATCACCTGCATGTCTCAGGGTAAATAGGCCACAATTGTTTCAATGTCCTAAACCCAATGCACACCTGTGCTAGAAGATACCAGAAATTTGCCTTAAGGCCTGAAAAATTGCCTTGAAGACAAACATATTGAAACAGAATGCCGCAAACCTTGTGGTTTCGCTCCGTACTTGAATGGCATTGTTCGCATTGCACCGCCCGGTCAGCCCAATCTCCATTGGTCGCGCTAGATGCCATCGAATGGCTGAGGGGCATTCAAAACCCAATGCTAGCAAGCGAGTATTCCACTCGCATCAGAGCCGTCCGGCGCTTTATGGGTATTCTCCTTGCCGCATTTTGAAGCAAGTGGATCAGCGGCAAAATGCAGACTCTTAGATTGCCACTTATCGGCCTACTGCTCAGCTGCCTAAGCTGCCTCTTGTGGTCCGGTTGCGCCCTGGCTGCCGGCTCCTGGTGGTGAGTGGCTGGATCACCAGTCTGATGGGGAGTCACTCTTAGGCTAGGAAGGGGATCAGCTGCTGAACGGCAAAGCTACCTGTAAAGCCGTGAACTGTATGTAATATAGTACACTCACATGCAAGGCAGCTCATACATGTATAAAAGTCACCTAGGTACACGTACTGCAATCGCAAATTTCCGTCATCATCTGGAACCCGATTTCGCAGGAATCTGGGCCACCTCTCATGGCGGGCTGCCGCTCTCGGCGAAGCCGCCCCGGTCGCTGATTTGTGCGCCAACGTCGCCGGCCTCTCCGGCAGCCAGACCCGCCTCTGCCGGCGCCACCTGGCTCTGATGCCGGCGGTGACCGACGGTCTTCGACTTGGCATTCGAGAATGCGCCCGCCAGTTCAGCGGCCGCACCTGGAACTGCGGCGGCGGCGGCGGTGGCGGGGATGCAGCCTTCACACTCGGCATTGCGGCTGAAGACAGTGAGTCAGGTGTTTTGCATGTAGTCACGGCTTTGATGATGCAGACAGTGAGTCAGGTGTTTTGCATGTAGTCACGGCTTTGATGATGCAGACAGTGAGTCAGGTGTTTTGCATGTAGTCACGGCTTTGATGATGCAGACAGTGAGTCAGGTGTTTTGCATGTAGTCACGGCTTTGATGATGCAGGCAGTGAGTCAGGTGTTTTGCATGTATAGTCACGGCTTTGATGATGCAGACAGTGAGTCAGGTGTTTTGCATGTAGTCACGGCTTTGATGATGCAGGCAGTGAGTCAGGTGTTTTGCATGTAGTCACGGCTTTGATGATCCAGGCAGTGGACAGTGAGTCAGGTGATTTGCATATAGTCACGGCTTTGATGATGCAGGCAGTGGACAGTGAGTCAGGTTATGCAGTCACGGCTTTAATGATTCAGACAAAAAGGTGTAAAGTACAGTTAGGGTCATTATAACCAAGGCTACAAGCGTAGCACCTGCTTGACAGGTTATGGTACAGTTGATTTAAAGCGGTTCATGATTTACGAGATTCGACCTGATTGGTTTATTTGACCTAGAATCACCCAACTGGAAGCTGGAGAGCTGACATACAGGTAGGTAGGTAAGCGGAGGTCACAGGCATTAGACACTGACAATATTGTAACCTTGCTGTAAAACCATCAGCTTGTTTGTATTTCGCTATATCATGCTTTAACAAAGCAATTGGACTGCGCGCTTCAATTAACCTGTGAGGCTGAGCAGGACTTATAAGCATTGAATTGAGCTGTCAGGCTCGGGTCTGAGGCTTCTCTCGAGTGGTATAGGGGCTCTGCCGCTCCCGCCACTTGCCCGGCCTCTCTCAGAGACTCGCCAGAGTGTCACTCCGCCCTGAGCGAGTCGTTGTTAACAGCAGCTGGGGCTCCGGTGCTGCCACTCCAGACCGCTTGTGTTCCAGCGCCCATGACAGGCTGTGCTGCAGCAATCTGCCTCTCCTAGCACTGTCGGGGGCTTCCATTAACACTTTAAAACACTCCAGGGCGGAGCTGGAGGCGGCAGTCGGAGGGTAAGAATCAGAGCGCAGGGGAGCCGCGACTGTCCCGCCCTGCCCTGTGCTCAGAGCTTGTCTAACAAGCTGCAGATGGTGTGCAGCGGCAGCCACTTCAATGCCGACCTTTTTTCATGGTGCCAGCTAATTATGGCGAGTGAAATTGCAAAAACGTTTGGCCCAAATTCCAGACATTGATAGCTATTGATATCTTTTACAGCGTGCGATGTACACGGTGCTCACTTGTCAAATGAGTGAGTATACATCATATAAACTATTGAGCACTGTTTACTCGTTGTTCACAACATGCCTTAAAATCGTTATGCGCAGGGGTGTCGTAACCCTGGGGGCATGGGGGTCTGGAGCCCCCCCGCACTTTTTAGCATGATCCTACATGTGTGTTGGGGTTTTGGGCTTTGGCTTTTCTAAGTCTTGGGAGCCAAGGATGCAAGCTGGAGCGAGAGGGCACCTCTATGCACACCCTAGAGATCAATGTACATGTAAGAATGATGAATGTACAGCTTGGCCAGTGGGTACGGGTTTGCACATGGCTTGTGCTTCCTTCCGCAAGCGACAAGCCTTCCTTTCTTTTCATGCCCCCCTCCTAATCACCGCTTGGTTAAATAGTATAGGCTCCGTAACCCTCAATGGGGTATGTAGAAATCATAGTTCATGTTGTTCTCAATCCCATTCCACTACAGTTTTTTAATCTAATGTGCCTACGCCCAGTGCTTTTAGTGTTTTGCCCTTTTTCTTTAGCGTCTCTGATCGACATTCCGAGTCTGCCGCAATCCCCAAGACTTTAGCCGCTGCTGGCGCTGCAACCAAAATCACTAAAATGCCGTCAGCTAAAAGAATAAAGAGACAGCGCCAATAGGAACTGAAGGAGGCAGCCAAGAGATCCAGAAAATTAACTGATTGGTCTTGCCTAGGGAAGGCTATTTTGGGATCGGGATATCCCGGACTTTGCCAATCCCGGGATCCCGGCTCAATTCGTCGGAATCCTGGGACCCAGGGATTAAAAAAGTTTCTAATCTTTGTTGGTGCAATTTTGGTGTACGAAGCCATCTAATCTGATTTTAAATCCTTCCAATAGTAAAGCAGAACAGAACAAAATATTTGCAAACAAGAAACTGACAATGAGCTCTGAATTGGAGTGTGGTGTACGAGCTGGCGTAATAGACGTGCTTTTACATGTCGGTATCAGCTCAGGAGAATCACACTTGACTGTGATGTAACCTGGGGAGTGATAGCTTACAGAGCTAATGCCCGAGGTACTGATGCCAGGGTAGAAGAGGATCAGACCTCACCCTCCCAGGGGGCACCCGCCCTGGGGAGAGTTGGTAGCTTGATTGGGTTGTGGTCCGATAGCAAGGTCCCACTGTTCTAATCCCAACTACGGTCAAGGATGGTCAAGGCAGGGACTGCTTAAAGTAGTTTTGTCACCACCCCTATGCTGGGCATCTAAAGGGTGTCCTGGACAGTGCCGAGAATAAGGTCTTTCGAATAGGGGGCTGCTGATCTGCGCAAGGTCGAGACCCCCTGATTTTAGCTGGGTTTGAGATAGAGGGAGAGTTCAAATGAACAATGATTGACTCCCGTCTGGCAAGCAAGCGCTGCGATCGGAAACAATTAATGAGGAATTGGCCTCTATTGCTTTAGACTTTACAGGTTTAGATTAATAATTAGATTTGTCTTCAAGTCTTCAATGGTCAATCCCGGGATTATCGAATCCCGGACAATTGTGATCCTAGGATTATCGAATCCCGGACAATTGTGATCCTAGGATTATCGAATCCCGGACAATTGTGATCCTAGGATTTAGAATCCCGGACAATTGTGATCCTAGGATTTAGAATCCCAGACAATTGTGATCCTAGGATTTAGAATCCCGGACAATTGTGATCCTAGGATTTAGAATCCCAGACAATTGTGATCCTAGGATTTAGAATCCCGGACAATTGTGATCCTAGGATTTAGAACCCCGGACAATTGTGATCCTAGGATTTAGAATACGGACAAGTGTGATCCTAGGATTTAGAATCCCGGACAATTGTGATCCTAGGATTTAGAATCCCGGACAATTGTGATCCTAGGATTTAGAATCCCAGACAATTGTGATCCTAGGATTTAGAATCCCAGACAATTGTGATCCTAGGATTTAGAATCCCGGACAATTGTGATCCTAGGATTTAGAATACGGACAAGTGTGATTCTGGGATTCTAAACCCCAGGATTCGGGCATATTCGAGTTGCGCAATGTTTGAATCAGTTGAAAATTCGAGCATTTTCAAACTGTTGGCCTTCCAGCACAGAATTGAATATTGGCCTGGTTGTCACAACATCTCAAACAGACATAACATCAGGAATTAGGGAGCCCTTAGATTTACAAAAATGTATGTGCAATGTGCCCTCCCACCAATCGCCCTCTTTAAAATATGTTCCAAAACCGCATGGCTGCCGCATTGCGACAAGTACTTTATACATGTACCTGCTCAGTGCTCAGTAGTGAGTACACAAAGTACAGTATACCGATGTGAACTGAAAGATCGGAGGGTAGGGCACTGAAGGATCGGAGGGTAGGGAACTGAAGGATCGGAGGGTAGGGCACTGAAGGATCGGAGGGTAGGGCACTGAAGGATCGGAGGGTAGGGCACTGAAGGATCGGAGGGTAGGGCACTGAAGGATCGGAGGGAATTAGTGGAATGGGCGGCGACGCCTCCTCACTGTCAAGCCTGAGAAAAGAAATGCTCAAGCTAAATGTCTCAAAAGTCATTGTTCGCATCTTGTGGAAATGATCTGTGACTAAGAAGAGACTCTCATCGATATGAATTAACTCTGGCCATAGACGAAACTTCCAAGCCTTGTTTGTTCCTTGAATAAAATAAGGGCATTTTCGCACCCACTTTATGTATATGGTTTCAATCTTCTGAGCAACTGCTGGGGTGGTTGAGAGTTTGATCCAAGTTTGAGAAAAATATTTATTCTTACAAATTGTGTCTAGTTTCGTTTGGGCCACAAACGATTGCGTCGACGGAAATTGTGAACTAAGCAAATTTTTGCGCGCCTTTCAGGCATTGAAACAGGAATACAACAGATTGCTTATCTGCGAATAGTCTATGGTCAAGCCGCCCCCCATCTTTGGATATACCCAACGGGTTATATTTGGATATACCCATTTGCACATGAGCAATCTGTATATTCCTGTATCAATGCGTTTGCGAGGATTTTTTTTCAATACAACAAAGCTGAATAAACAGATTGTATACATACGAAAACGGTAACAGCCTGCAGCACAGCAGTATCCATTGCGGATACGTCAGCCGAAGAAATGTCTTTAGACGTTACACTCACATCGGCCGAATTGCATGGTTTGTTCCGGATGGGATCCTCGGGGCAAGCCTCTTCTTTGCTTGGCAGTGGTGGCAGAGCATCATCGTTACCGCATTCAATGAATCGGATGAACTCCATCAACTCTTCGTCATCCGCCTCGTCACGTCCACCCATACTCAAGTCGCTGAGAAAGTTGACCTCATTTCCATTCAAGCCGTCAATGCTTTCAATCAGCAAATTCGACCAACTTATCATTCGTATGAGTGGCATGAATAGAGGTTAGAGCAAACAGAAGAAACAGGAACATGTATCCTCTGCTGCAGAGTATCCACAACTTCATTTAACATGTTTCGTCTATGGTAATTTCAGACTGTTCCGCTTAATTTTTCGTTCCAGACGTTTAGTCTATGGCCATCATTTGGCTTGCGCCAAGTGGAAAATGCCTATGACTCAAATCCCTAGAATCACTCAGTGAACAATTCCCGTCTGGGAAGTTGTGTCCTAGCCGTTTTGAATTGGTTTAATCATACATTGTGAGCAGTTGCTCAGGCTTCTGATTTAATCACTCATTTGCGATTTCGAGGTTGGAGAATGGTTGCTGCCTTGCAGGCTCCGGAAGGAGACTTTAAGGCCAGGAGACGGTAAAGTGTAACAGCGGAGACACCTGAGCGCACACCTGAAATGGAGTTATGGACCGCACCAGTATACATGTATTATTGAACCGCCACAAAACATCGTACATTTATCTGATTCTCTGCTGACAGTAGAATATAAGGAAGAGAAGCTAAAAAATAATCTATTAATATTCTATAAGTCCAATGCTTGTACTGCTCAACAAAATCTATATATTTTTAATCACTACACAACAATTACGAGTACTGTGACCTACAACGAGTACGTCTGTTCAAGCTACTTAAGGCAAATCAGATGCAGCCGCTCAAAAGCCACTCTATGGCAAGGGGAGATTTCTAACCGCTGCGGCTAAAAGCCGATTAAAAAACTTTGCAGATCTCTAAAAGCACAACTTAATTTTTTTTAAATCCGATCAGTTACAAAACTGAATTCTCTCGGAAATGCGCGCAGAGCTGCGTTTCCTGTTCGTCTGCTTGCCTCTGATCAGTGCAGCAGCCGTGGACGCCGTCTCCTATACTGTCTCTAGGAGCGACCTGCTGCCGGCGCTGCAGCACCCATCCGTGACGCACAAAGCGCCCACTTACTACTTGCCGTCTGGCGAGGACTGGCGACCCAGCGGCACTCCGCAAGTCTCCGTGCTCATGGCGGGACAGCCGCTCAATTTTCGCACCGACCCGAGGGGGGCCAACGCGAGCCTGCAGTCAGTCCGACTGCTCTTCAAGTGTTCGTCCACGGACTCCAAGTTCAATGAGGCTCTGCTGGATGCCGGTGTGCCGAGTAGCACACACTGCAGGCCACTGAGGCCGTTCACGCTGGAGCGAGTGAGCCATGCGATGTACCGCCTGACTCTGTCGCAGGAGAACCAGGTACCGTTTAAGCAAGCGCTCAGGCACACTCTGGAGTTCAGACTGAGACTGAGTTTTCACCAGGGCGAGCTCGAGTCCGCCAGCCTGTTCGTCTTCAACTTTGACGCGCTGTCGAAGCTACCTAATAGGATCGTAGAAGGATATTGGGGGCCTAGGAAAATAGAAATCCACGCATTTACGACATATAATGGAAGAAAGTATCTGCGCCATCAGAACGTTGAAGTAGTGTCATCTGTTAATATTGAATGGAGAATATCGAACAGCAGCCTCCAAATACTTAGTAGTGAGCTCGTCAGCGTCCTGAAGCAGGCGGAGCCTATGGTGCGCAACCTGCTTTCCCTGAGCTTCTACTACAGCCGGAATTGCAGCGTTCCCAGCGAACCTCGAATTGTTGTGGCCACAGCTGGAGTGGGTAAAACTGTTAGCTCCAGCTCTACCAAAGCCTTCAGGAACTATTTACTCAATCCTGACAATGGCATGCTTCACTTCACATATACTTTTGAGGCGCGTAATGTGATACTTGACCAGCTTAGGAAACGTGAAGGCATTTTTGAAAGCTGCCTGAGCATCTCCGTCAAAGGCGGGATCTGGCCCTATTTCTCAACCTTTGTCTTGGTAAAGACAGTTGATTTTACACCATCTAAATATAAATCCCGAGGTCGCCGGGTTGCTTTACCGCCTGGTTCAGCTTTTGAGGAGCGAGATGCTGAGATGCTGAGCGGCATTTATGGTGCCACCTCCCCATTGGTCGAATCAACTGAGCGGGAAGCCCGACCAGCGCCGTATGTACATGGTGAGAGGCTGCCAAATATGAAACATTTTCTAGGATTAGACCGAATAATAGTCGTAGAACACGCCCTTTAACTGAACTTCCAGCTACGACAACCACTGCAACTACAACTACTACACCTGAGCCGAAAACAGTCGAGCCAATCCAAACAACACCGTCATCTAAAAGCAGATTTACTTATACCTGCTTCCTGCCTACGGACGAAACTTCCTCGCGGATTCTGCTGCCCGCCCACCTTCGCGGCATATCGCTGTCGTGTCCGGTGTTTTGCAACGATGATTTGCGATTTAAAGTCGGCTTCGAAGGCAGCCACTGCAGCAATGAAGGCTCCTTCTCCGAACACGCTGGACGTGCTGGCCGACCTCCGTGCTCCAGGTTCTTCTCGGTGTCGCCCAATTCGTGCGACATCGATCTGGTCGGCTTGACCTCCGAGATGCACGCTGGAAAGTACACCATTATTGCTGGGGTCATCAAGTACACCTACCACGTGTCAGTAGTCTCGCTGCCCTTGTTCACGGCCGAGTCTGTCAGCACTGAGACGCTGCACTTCGACCCGAAGTCGGAGCCGGCCTCGCTGAGCTGCGCGGTGACCTACTCCGGCATCGAGCCAGTCGAGCTGGTGCCCCGGTTCCGCCTGCTCGAGAGGTTCAAGCCTGGCCAGCACTGGGTCAGCGTTTCTCCTCTCAACTTCGGCATCTCCGTGCTGGACGGCGACCCCAGGGGCATCGCGCTGAGCAGCAACCGCACCGACTCAAGCAGCGCATTGACAGTTCGGGCCACGAGCAAGAAGGAGGAGGCTTGGTGGGTCTCGTGGAAGGCGTCCTTCGAATGTTCCGCTTCAGTGACCAAGTCCGAGGCTCGACTATTCGGCCTGCCGGAGTACCGGGTGCAGGAGACGTGGAGCCTGGCCTTCATTAAAGACCTGAGGCAAACGGAGCGCGCCGCCACTAGCGGGCCTCCATCTACTCTGAGACTGTGTGCAGTGCTCGTTCTTTTATCTGTCAGCTGCACTGTTCTCAGTGACTGCTTTGCATGTTAAGGACCCTACGAAATGCTTTGGTGTGTGTGCTCTAACTTTTTTTGTATCAGTCTTGAATCAGACTGCAATCGGTAGCTAATTTACGAAATTTGAGATTCTACTTATCACCTAATTAGCTAATTTTTGAAAAGATAGGTTCATTTATGTGTCACTTATAATAGCCATTGTTTTTCTATGACGGATTGTAACTAAAATTTAGCATAGATTTGACCAGCTATTGGTGAATACGCGCTGCCCTAAAATTTAATTCGATCCAAGTGTCGTACAAATAAATTTCAACGTTATGACAAAGGCTTCCTGTAAAGTGCCGGAATTCTCCCTGCGCTGGTGCCTATGTACTCATGTCTGTTGTTGATGCTATTGTGACAGGTTTGCAAGTCTATTTAAGATGAATGCCAGGTGTTGAATGAATGCAGAAATTCACTTACAGTGGGTTCGATCTTTATCTTTTCCAATCAGTTGGGTATCACAATTCCAAACTTGGAGTGCCTGCTCCTACTCGATCAGACTTTTCGGCAATCATTCATGGGAACTGGAGTGAAAATTCGGATTACTCAAGTTTATAATTTCTCTTATTTCTCTTTCATGACTTCTCTTGGTTAGTGAAGAACAGCTTCTTTAGTTGCCGGTGGCTCACCATTTTCATCCTTTCCCCTTGAATTAGTCCCGGAGTATTGTGTAGTTGCCGAATCCAGTCTCCTTGTTTAATGTAATTCTTCTGAATACAACATAAGTTGGCACCCAAATTTGCTGGAATCTTAGCTCCTATCCTTGAAATTTTCGAAGTTTCGATTTGCTCGACATCTTGGCATGGTTTCTGGCAGAGAGGTGCTTGCGCACTGAGCAACACAAAAACTTTTTCATCCCCACTGGAGCGCAGTACGGGCCAGACCAAACATCCAGCTTCACACAGACATTTTGTGGGATGCAGCTCCAGGTTCAGCGTGTTTTGTTTTCATGCTGGAGTGGCCGTGTTGCAAGCCGCAGTGCTCGGGTGGATTGCCACCCGGAGTGGCTCCACAGCGAGCCGTGCAAATCTGACGCCATCGAGGCTGTGTCGTTCTCTTCCTGGCGGTGGTCAGGACTATCCAGCTTGAAAACACTAGAGATGCATGGACTCTGGCGGACGCGTTCTAACAGAATGCGGATGTTGCATACACGTGTAGGCTAATGCACAGAGCTGATTAGATTGGTACGCAGGGTAAATACGGCATATCGATTGTTGCCCTAGAGACTAGCGCATACAAGCACACTTGCAACTCAGTACACGCGGGCCTGTTGAGCCTTTAAATTCAGGGAGGCAGTGAGCGACTTTATCGCTGCGCCGGTCTGCACCGTTGACCTCCTGGAGATTCACTGCGCCGGTTCCACCTGGCAGACCTTGAAATACGCCCTCCAGCTGGAACGCACGTACAGCCCACGGCTGTTTCAGGTGCTGCTGCTGCTGCTGTCTCTGATGAGACGTCCTTGCTATGGGGAAACACGCAAACCGAGTGTGGTTGCTAAATTTACATGCGGCATGCCCCACACTGCTCTCTCACTGTCTCACACTGAGCAATCACCTGCGAAACAGATTGTATTTTTAATGCATATCCTTTTGTCGAACGTCTTAGTGAAGCGACTTGGTGGGTAAAATTTGAACGCCTGCATGCAGTTTCCATGTGAACTCTTGCTAGATCAGACCCGGCCGTAGTGCGTCATTCAGCAGCTCCACCAGTGACGCAGTATCGCTGTCGCAGATATTGGGCGTTGATGTCAGCAGTTGTCGTGTGACCCTGATGCTCTCAGTGCAAACCGACATCAGCAGGCTGAACTTTTCCGATTTTCGCTTGTGCATCCCATTAGGCGTGGCCAGCACAATGAACTTCCGGTCTCCTGATGCACAGGTCCTGCTGTCCTGAGCTGATCTGCTGATTGTCGATGTTCGTGCTGCTGAGATCATTGATGCTGCTGACGGTGTGAGCCGAGCTACGTTGGTTGCCTTAGACCAAGGCCAGCGTCCGCAACGTTGGGGCCTCTCGTTGCCGTCCAGCCTCTGTCAGGTGACACGACCAGGTGACACGACCAGGTGACACGACCAGGTGACATGACCAGGTGACACAACCAGGTGACACAACCAGGTGACACGACCAGGTGAAACGACCAGGTGACACGACCATATGCCCAGCCTAATTCTCATTCCTAATCCTATGAGCATTTTCCTATGGCTCATACCGCAAAACTTTTTGAAGGTTCGGGTACGTGTAGTACTCGAAAATATTAGTTTTAGCCAGTACTCGGCCAGACGGGTTTTAAATCTGTGGTTTTGGGGTTCTTTATGAGGCTGATTAGAGAACTTGAGCGGATTTTGGAAGCGAATAAGTCGAAGAACGAAAACAAAGCCAAAAATTTGTTTTCAGACATGAAACGCAAAAGGAAGGCCTTCAGCGAACATGCTCAACCCAGTGGGATTCGATAGCCACCGCTCAATCGGGCACCGCTTCAGTTTGAGAGCCTTGAATTCACATTGAATCCCATTTTCTAAATTTCTCCCCTCCGGGCAACCCTCTTCGTGAAACATGGTCAGTGAAGGCTTGCACTTTCCCTTTCAAGTTTGGACAACAAATCTTTTAGCATTGGTTCTGTCCTGTGGCTTGTCGCTTTCAAGATGCACTGAGGTTCAACTACTCTTTCGGACCAGGACAGGGGGTACGAGGGAGTCGAGGATTCTTGAGTAGGGCCTGATTTAGCAACCTAATTTTCAACTTCAATTGAGGCCTACTATGGAACTATTAGTAGGTAGTTATAGGTAAGACAAGCTGTTGAAACCCGGAATTCCAATACCCGGAACTAATTTTCATGTATTCTGAAATCTGAGGCCATACTCAAACAAAGACTTGTTAATAGTTAGTAGGATAGAGGTAAACATAAAATGGAGTACAATCGTGTAAAATTAGGATTTGAGGCAAACATTTGATATTGTTGGCTGGGGTGCTGCGCAGAATGTCAGGCAATGTCTGCCTGACTCTAAAACATGTATTGGCAAACTCTGGCCTCTGCTCTGACTCTCCCTACGTCCCTTGGATCCTTTGAAACTTCTATCTTCTCTTCTGTTTCCTATCTCTCCTCTCTCGTCCCTCGTCTCTCCTCTCATCTCGTCTCTTTTTTCCTCTCTCCTCTCTCCTCTCGTATCTTCCTACTCCTCTCTATTCTTTTCTCTCTCCTCTCTTCTCTCTGGTCTGCTCTCTCGTCTCTCCTTTCTCCTCTGCTCTCTACTCTCTCTTTTTTCTCCCCTCTTCTCATTCTCACTCTCCCCTCTCTCAACTCTCTCCTTTTCTCTCTTATCTCTCCTTTGTTCTCTCTACTCTCCCATCTCTCGTCTGTTCACTCTTGTCTCTGCTCTCTCATCCCCCTCCCTCTTTTCATTTGTCATCTATTTTCTCACCTTTCTCCTCTGTACTCTTTTCTTCCCCTCTTTTGACTCCTCACATTCCTTTCTCCTTTCTTCTCTCCCTTTCTTGTCTCATCTCTTCTCTCTTCACTCTCCACTCTCCTCCTTTATCTCTCATCTCTCTTTTCTTATCTCTCCTTACACCTCTCTCATCTCTACAACCTTATCTCTTCTCTCTTCCCTTTACTTTCTCATCTCTCCTTTCATCTCTTTCCTCTCTCCTGTCTCCTCAGCTCTCTCCTCTCATCTGCAGCTTTCTGCTCCCCCATCTCTACTCTCTTCTCTCTCCTCTTAACTCGCTCCTCTCTACTCTATCCTCTCTCATCTCACTTCTCCTCTCTCCTGTTCTCCTCCCTTTTCTCCCCTCTCTCTCTCTCATCGTTCTCACTCCCTCATCTCTCCTATTATCTTTTATCTTATCTCTTACCCCCTCTCTCGCCTCTCCTCTCTTTTTGAATAGTCTATTCCTTCTTTCCACTCTCATCTGCCCCTCAGCCAAGAGCTGGATTCTTTATCTGGCCTTTGAGGTAAAATTCTGCCCATCCCTGCTTGGAAGACCAGTTTGTGGGACGTACTACTCTCATCGTTGTTCTCATGCTTTGATAATGTCATCTTTCTTGCCAATTTGCGACCCTGAAAGGAATTTGTGTATCTTCAGCTCCACTGCAAACAAACAACCAAGGAAATACGCATTTCTTAGAAGGCCATTTAAATTTTAAAGTAACCTTGATTGAAGAGAAACTTAAAATGTTTATGGTGGCTAAACGTAGCCTCTCCACGTGGGTGCATAGAAGGCTTTAAAAAAGTTATTCCAAAACACTGTACATTTGCTATGTACATTCAGCCCTATCGCCTGACCCTTGGTCTGGCTCTGGGGGAATGACTCGAATGAGTGAGTGAGTGGCACATACAACAGAAAAAGCAGAAAAACTTCGCATGCTTACAGTTTCTGTTATGATTGGGGTACAGAGTTGAAACTTTACATTTCGACAGGGAATGAGTCAATGAAGAATTGTGTCAAGTTTGAAGTGAATCGCTTTACGTAGAGCAAACTTATGGCAGCCGAAGTTAGTTAATTTTGAAACCTTTTTACACATCTGGGCCGCCCAGATCGGGAAAGAGAGGCTGACAAAAACAGCCTAACTTTAAAAGTGCACAGCGCCGTTCGGAATCAACTTTAAGACTCAAAATTTTACACGATTGTGTCAAAATAGTTGAAGATTGATTGTGTGAAATTTAAAGAGGATCAGTAGAAGTGGAGCGGCGCTATGGAGGATTTAGTGAAAAAATCGCGCTTTTTTGCACTTTTAGGTAGGAAGACTCAAATTGATATTTAATGGTAGCCTAAGACGTTCTCCGTGAGTTCGTAGTGATTTTAGGGTGGGTGCAAAATTTGGTGTTATTTGGCTGAGCAGTTTGGGAGTCCATAGCGATCAAAATTGTACACACACAGACACACAGACAGAGTTTTGATTTTTATATGAAGAGATTTAACCGATGGAGAGCGTGAAAGGATACTAGTGTGAGCATAAAATATGGAGCAGTCTGCAGAATAAAGGAACAAATGATGTCTTAGTAGGTGTGCACGCTTAATTGTCTTTTTTAAATTCAAAACTATTCGCCACGCTCACGATGCAGTTGCAAAGAGACAAACAAATCAAGTGAAAGAAGAAAGAATCAGCTAAAACCGTGTAGCGAATAACCGGAAAAATTTATCCAGTACAGGCAGATAATGTGATGAGCGAATTAAATATTACTCCCGTTTGAAAAAAACAACAGTCGTACGACAGAGCCATACAACAGAGCTTTTACGACAGTCCTCGTCAGCATACGACAGGCGTTTTTACGACATAATACGGCAGTGCCGCATCCCAACTTTGTTAGGTCAACCACCTTGACCCACCTAGATCTTACGACAGAGTACGACAGTATACGACAGTGCCCTACGACAGTGACCATACAACAGTACCCTACGACAGAGTACGACACTGCCCTACGACAGTGACCATACGACAGTACTGTACGACAGTCTACGACAGTGCCCTACGACAGTGCCATACTAAAATAGTTAATAATGTAATTTTCACGGCATATCAGGACAGTCATGCCTGGCTGGCTGGTTGGCTGCCCTCGTAAATTACTGATAGGAAGGCCGGTTGTATATACTTTCAATATGTATAATACATTGCAGTGCAGAGCACTAAAAGGTATGCACATAAATGAACAAAAATTAACTGTATCGGAATCGGACTGTGTTTAAAGCTTTTTTCATTGCAACATTGTCATATTGCCATGCCAAATATTGGCATATGGATGATTTGAACTGAATAAAATGCACGGGCTACTAATTAGGGGGTACGCACGGTATTCGAATACACGGTCATGATCGAATGTACTTGCGGTCATGATCAACTCAAAAAGATGAAAAACAGTATAATGGATCCCAAATCACCTGAACAAAGGGTGCGTCAGCCTGTAGAGAACTGGCGGCACTGTCAACAGTGTGAGGAACGTTGCCAGCCGTCGCTGTCAACGGCGGCGCCATAAGAGCGGCAGCGTTGGTGACCACGTTGATGCTCTGCTCCAGACTGAGACGAGTCCGCTTAACGACTCGGGCCTTGGCCTCCATAGCCTTGCGAACGCGACGCTGGAAATCCCGCAGCCCGTCAACGTCATTGGGATCATCCATGATTATTGCGTGTCGTAGGCTGTAATGGGTGACAGCATATGCGTAATACACAACATTTCATTCCTATTTGTAACTGTTGGCCGTACACCGTTTAACTCTCTGACTCTCAAGTGTACAATGCCTGCCCCGTCGCTCTGCAGCCAATCAGCTTGCACGCTTCTTGTTTATCAGGCGCAACTCCACCCCACGCAAATATCGATTTCTAAATGCTTAAATCTCTGACAATAAGAGTTTCGCACCACTTTGCCGCCACTAAAGCGCCATGCATACTAAAAACACTGTTGTGTTTCTTGATGGAACACAATAAACGAACACAATGTCCTTATGGTTGTGTTAGATATTATGTGCCGTGAGCAACTAGCTCCGGTATTGGTCCGTTGTGTTACCTCTTTTTATTTTGCAGCTGTGCCGCCAAGCATAAAGAATTGAGATGCGAGACCTGAACCTTGCGAATACTCTATAGCATGCAAATGCTCAAAATAAATTGACTCTGCTTGGGCTTAATTGCCCACAGCAGACAGTTGCCACCGTGGTCCAAACGAATGACTTAGGCGAAAATATTAATTGGCCGTTCAATGAATTATTAATCACGGATGACAAAAGTTTAGAAAAAAATTGAAAGACAACTTACGTTTACACAAATTGAATGGACTAACTATTGGCTGCTTTCTCCCCAAAGCTGGTAAAAACAATGAACATTTCATGGTAAAAAGAAAGTAACTAATGAGCCACTTATGCTGCCTTACTTCTAAGTAGATCTACTTAACGTTGAATTAACTGACTGCCCTTTTAAATTTACATTTGTCGCAGAGGAGTCCTCCATTGCAATTTACATACAGAAAGCACTAGGAAACCTTAAAAGAACTATAAAAGACTTCCATAACGACCCAGCACACCCTACCCATGTTCCGTACTTCTCTCCCCCATAACGAATTTATGTACCAGACGTTTACGGTGTGAAAATTGTATCCCACCACATGGTGCACAAATTTTGCAGCATGCTGTCAGGAATCCCCTCCTCCTTTTACAACCGGGCTTGGGACCGGCTTCGGTGGAGTTACGGCTCGTACAATTCAGATCACTATCACTTAAGATGCCATTGGGGGTGTGTTTGGGCACTGTCGTAAATCACTGTCGTACACTGTCGTATGACACTGTCGTATGGGAGGAGGGGTGGGGGTGTGTTTGGGCACTGTCGTAAATCACTGTCGTACATTGTCGTATGACACTGTCGTGGGTCAAGGTGGGTCCAGGTCCTTAGTCATTGACCCAGACCACTGTCGTTACTTGTCGTACACAAGTTTCGTGGGTCAAGGTCTCGGTTTACTGTCGTAAAGCTCTGTCGTAAACTGTCGTACAGCCATACGACAGTGATGACTGTCGTATAGTTTCTGTCGTATCACTGTCGTGCTTGTCGTGCCACTGTCGTTTCTGTCGTAAATTCACCATTTTGCCCTAAATCCCTTTTAACCGGGACTGTTTGCAAAAAAATTTCCTGGAATAAGTTATGACTGAATATCAGGTAACAGCTAGGTATATTGCGAAAGTTTCAAGAAAATCGAAAAATCAGGAAGTAACGCTCTACAGTCGGATCAAAAAGTCTCTGCAATGTATAGACAACTTAATCATTGTCTATGATCAAACCACATACGCATCAACATTGTCTCATAGATGTACTCTTTTGATCAGCGTTGAAAATCCATCATTGTTCAACTATAAAGCGAGTCTGATTGTTCAACGCTAAAAAGACGAGAAATTTCGGTTGCTTGAGGCCAAAGACAAGTTTTTTCTTGGTCAGATCGAAGCTTGTAAGAGCCTGTGTGTACTATTTAGACGATAACAGACAGACAGACACCATTGAGATTGCGCGGCCAAGAACACCTAAAAAGTCTACGAAGGAGAGATCTTCTCGTGGACAAAGTAGATTCTGATGGGCATCCCTATCTGGAGCTACCGACTCTGCCAACGAAAAACCAGAGCGCCGATCCAAATAAAGCTAAATCATTCGTCAATAAGCAGGCGAGAATCTACGGTAAGCAGAGAGAGCTGATTCTGCTGTACTCTGCGTCACTGCCCGCGGAAACAAAGGATGACACCTTTTTTCCGAGACCAATGCCAAACAAGGATACTGTAGTTCGCTTCTCAACAAAGCAGGTGCGTGGCATCAACTGGCTCGGCTCAATTATGCAAAGACTGAGCAAAGTGTGTCTCCTGTCGAGGACCTATACTAGTCATAGTATTCAAGTGACCCGAATTGCTGACCTGAAGGACTCTGGTTTTGTACTTAGTGACATAATGTGCATTACTGGGGGCTGCTAAACGAAGCAACTGTGCGACGGACGCTACCTATCACGGAAACGTGACAATGTCGTACGGGAGGCGTCATCGTCCATCGGCCAGGCTCTCGTGAAGTCTGCAAGCAGTGCTGGTCCGTCGTCAACTTCAGCATCGGCAATTGAGCCTACCTACGGCGAATCACTTGAACCTGCGGTTGCTACGTGGGCAGCAATCCAATCGATATCCAATCGATCAATCGGTGTCACGAGTTCCGTGGAATCTATATTCACAGAGTGCAAGTTCGAAAACTGCTCTTTTACTTTTTCTAAGTGATGGTTCACCGGCATCGAAAATTCAAACTGTTTTGAATGAAAAAACTCAAAACTGTTATCGCGTTTATTATTTTACCGTTGCTTTGTTAAATAAATTACGCCCACAACTGTCTATGACCGAGTCAGCAGCGTTAAACAACCGCAGTTATTGCCTTACGTGAAGCAATGCAAATATCTATAGAACAATGCAACTCCCAAGGCTGACCAAGTCAAGATTGTTCAAAGACAAGTAAAACTCGCAGCACCACTGGATGCATGCGCGATATTTTGTGTACACCTCTTATTTTCTATTCTAATTAATTCCGTGAGCTCACATTTTACGCTTAAAATTTCACTCCGCAGCTAAAACTGTCTGTGGCAACCAGCATTTTTTCTATACTTTGCGACTGGGAGCACTCGGCAGTGCCCAAATTTGGCATCAAACCCGACACTGCCCGCTGCCCAGCAGCTCGGAATTGAAATCAAAAACAGACGGCAAATACTTTCGTGATATCAACAAATAGAATGAGAGCAGATGACTTGCACCTGACAGCGCTGACTTGCCTTCTCGCCTGCTGGCTTCTGGCGCACCGAGTCCTCTCTGACGATGACCTGCTGCCGGCGCTGCAGCACCCGTCCGTGACGCACAAAGCGCCCACTTACTACTTGCCGTCTAGCGAGGACTGGCGGCCCAGCGGCACTCCGCAAGTCTCCGTGCTCATGGCGGGACAGCCGCTCAATTTTCGCACCGACCCGAGGGGGGCCAACGCGAGCCTGCAGTCAGTCCGACTGCTCTTCAAGTGTTCGTCCACGGACTCCAAGTTCAATGAAGCTCTGCTGGATGCCGGTGTGTCGAGCAGCACGCACTGCAGGCCGCTGAGACCGTTCACGCTGGAGCGAGTGAGCCATGCGATGTACCGCCTGACTCTGTCGCAGGAGAACCAGGTACCGTTTAAGCAAGCGCTCAGGCACACTCTGGAGTTCAGACTGAGACTGAGTTTTCACCAGGGCGAGCTCGAGTCCGCCAGCCTGTTCGTCTTCAACTTTGACGCGCTGGGCAAAGTCTCTACTGAGACCGTGCCGCCAGGGATTGAATATCTTGGCTTTGTGACACCCCGAGCGTTCAGGTATTTGACCTCTCGGAACTACGCGATGGCTAGGTGGGTTCATTATCCAAATATGAAGGCTCGTAGCCGCCTTGACTTTCTGCACAAGAATGTTCTTGAGGTCATCAAGCAGGCGGAGCCGATGGTGCGCAACCTGCTTACCCTGACTGTGTACTACAGCCGGAGCTGCGGTGCTGTCAGCCAGACTCTACCGGTAGTGGTTATGACCTCAGCTGGAGCCGGCGGAACCATCAGCACAAATAGGATTAAGAATTTGATAAATTATTTTCTAGACTTAGACACTGGCGTTCTACACGGCACCCATAGGTATGATCGTTTCTCATGGGATCCAGTTTGGAACGTTGAAGGCGGTTATGACGTATGCCTCAATGTTTCCGTCGTGGGAGAGCTGTGGCCCTACTATCTGACGTTTCACATTGGGAAAACCAGATCTATACTCGAAGGCCTTCATTCACATCGCTCGAAAAGATCAATCTCGACTAACCATTTGAGAACACTGGGACTTTTTGCAAATACCTGCTTCCTGCCTACGGACGATACTTCCTCGTGGATTCTGCTGCCCGCCCACCTTCGCGGCATGTCGCTGTCGTGTCCGGTGTTTTGCAACGATGATTTGCGATTTAAAGTCGGCTTCGAAGGCAGCCACTGCAGCAATGAAGGCTCCTTCTCCGAACACGCTGGACGTGCTGGCCGACCTCCGTGCTCCAGGTTCTTCTCGGTGTCGCCCAATTCGTGCAACATCGATCTGGTCGGCTTGACCTCCGAGATGCACGCTGGAAAGTACACCATTATTGCTGGGGTCATCAAGAACACCTACCACGTGTCAGTAGTCTCGCTGCCCTTGTTCACGGCCGAGTCTGTCAGCACTGAGACGCTGCACTTCGACCCGAAGTCGGAGCCGGCCTCGCTGAGCTGCGCGGTGACCTACTCCGGCATCGAGCCAGTCGAGCTGGTGCCCCGGTTCCGCCTGCTCGAGAGGTTCAAGCCTGGCCAGCACTGGGTCAGCGTTTCTCCTCTCAACTTCGGCATCTCCGTGCTGGACGGCGACCCCAGGGGCATCGCGCTGAGCAGCAACCGCACCGACTCAAGCAGCGCATTGACAGTTCGGGCCACTAGCAAGAAGGAGGAGGCTTGGTGGGTCTCGTGGAAGGCGTCCTTCGAATGTTCCGCTTCAGTGACCAAGTCCGAGGCTCGACTATTCGGCCTGCCGGAGTACCGGGTGCAGACCGGCTGGAATCTGGTGCAAAGCAAACAGGCCGAGGTGTGGAGGCTGCACAGCAAAGATGCTATTCGTCAGCACAGCCCAGCTCTTCACTTGTCGGCAATTCTCATCTGGATGTTCGTCATCTTCACTCGTACGAGCTGGACGTGCTGAGAAACCCACCGGCTACCAAATGTTATCGGATGGATTCAAGCTGTTGGTAAAAATACTGTGGCAATGACACTTTCTGATAAGCTGCAATGTCCGCGACGCAAATATACTCATGATAGACTTAGGTGATTCTCCTCTGATTTTATGACGCGTATCAAAACGACAATATTTTATTCTTTTTTATTGTCCTTTTACTGCTAATAATTTGTTATACTTATGTGCGTTGATTACTTAATACGAGCGCATTATTGTAAGTAGACTAGCAAATTTGAGCCCCCTGTTGTGGAAGCGGCAGTTTATTTTGTTAGAGTTAGTATACGCTGTGGGCGACCCTGGTGCACTTTAAGTGACATTGTCACTCAACCGGCGAGAGACACTACTGCCAGTCATACGCACAGGCACACACTCACACAGTAATGTACAGCGGCCCTGACTTAATTTATCGTTAGGCATGTACACTTCACTGTGCCTTGGGGGTTGGCCCTCAAGCTGGGCACGAGCAGAGCCAAACCGAGATTCCAATTTGTCTCAAACTAGTGTGACTGCACTTGGAATCGAGCAATCAGAGCACCGCGCTAGACCACTGGGCTACGGACCCCCATTTTGGTTTTGAAAGCAGCAACGGAAGAAACAAACCTTTACGAACGAAACACTGCTTATAAAAAGCTTTGCATAGTCACTAAGAAGTTTGAAGCAGACGGGCATCGCCCCTGATGAGCCCACGGAATCGAACCCGGGGTGCAGACGTTGAGCTGCATGCAACTCTGCACCCCTCACTAGAAGGCGACCTCTCACGATTTGCAAACGCATGCACCGCGACTTCTCCCGCTGCAGTGACCCGGGAGGCCGCCTTCGCCCACGCCATCACGGCAGCCGGTGTTTCTCACGCGGTCGCCCGCGCCTGCCGCCAAGCCGCCGTCGACAGCGACGAGGCCGGCCGGGACGGCAGTCGGCCAGCCGGTGCCGCCTGCGGCTGCTCAACGGCCCTGAGACCGAACAACCTGCCCAGGGACTGGCTCTGGGGCGGCTGCGGCGATGACCTGCTGTTTGGCTACACGTTCGCGCGCACTTTTGTGGACGCTCGCGAGACTGAAGGCAGCCATCCGCGACGGAGCGACCGTCTTGCCAGGGCGCTGATGAACCTCCACAATAATGAGGCCGGCAGGAGGGTAGGCTGCCTGACAGACTGGTGTCCTGACAGACTGATGTCCTCACAGACTGGTCCCCTGACTGGTGTCCTGACAGACTACTGTCCTGACAGACTGGTGTCCTGACAGACTGGTGTCCTGACAGACTGGTGTCCTGACAGACTGGTCCCCTGACAGACTGGTGTCCTGACAGACTGGTGTCCTGACAGACTGGTGTCCTGACAGACTGGTCCCCTGACAGACTGGTGTCCTGACAGACTGGTGTCCTGATAGACTGGTCCCCTGACAGACTGGTCCCCTGACAGACTGGTCCCCTGATAGACTGGTCCCCTGACAGACTGGTCCCCTGATAGACTGGTGTCCTGACAGACTGGTCCCCTGATAGACTGGTCCCCTGACAGACTGGTCCCCTGATAGACTGGTGTCCTGACAGACTGGTGTCCTGACAGACTGGTGTCCTGACAGACTGGTGTCCTGACAGACTGGTGTCCTGACATACTGGTGTCCTGACAGACTGGTGTCCTGACAGACTGGTGTCCTGACAGACTGGTGTCCTGACAGACTGGTGTCCTGACAGACTGATGTCCTCACAGACTGGTGTCCTGACAGACTGGTGTCCTGACAGACTACTGTCCTGACAGACTGGTGTCCTGACAGACTGGTGTCCTGACAGACTGGTGTCCTGACAGACTGGTGTCCTGACAGACTGGTGTCCTGACAGACTGGTGTCCTCACAGACTGGTGTCCTCACAGACTGGTGTCCTGACAGACTGGTCCCCTGACAGACTGATGTCCTCACAGACTGGTGTCCTCACAGACTGGTGTCCTCACAGACTGGTGTCCTGACAGACTGGTGTCCTGACAGACTGTTCCTCTGTCCAACGTCCTCTCCCAAGCCAGTCCCACACCGAGCAGGCCACTGGCAAGCGGGCCACCCACCCAGCTCTCCCCGCCGCCCACTGCAGGCCGTGTTCAACGCCGCTGAGGTGGCCTGCAAATGCCACGGGCTCTCCGGCAGCTGCTCTCTGCGCACCTGCTGGCAGCAGCTCGGCCAGTTCAGCCGCACAGGCGACCGCCTGCTGACTCTGTACACCGCGGCCGAGCGCGTCCGCCTTGACGCCCGCCGCGGCACCAAATTGCGTCGCCTGCGGGGTCGCCGACGCGGCAGCCGGAAGCCCGACGGCGCCGGCCTGGTGTTCCTGACCGAGTCGCCCGACTACTGCCTGCCGGATTCGAACCGGGGACTGCCAGGCACTCGGGGCCGGCGGTGCTGGCTGGACCGGCCCAACGGCGGCCCGCACAGCTGCCTGAGCCTCTGCTGCGGTCGCGGGTTCGAATCTCGGTTGTTCACCACGGCGGAGAAATGCGACTGCCGATTCAAGTGGTGCTGCAGAGTCCGGTGTGACTGGTGCCCCGTGACCCGGCTGGTCCACCTGTGCAAGTGACCCTGAGCTGGTCCACCTGTGCAAGTGACCCCCCTGAGCTGGTCCACCTGTGCAAGTGACCCCCTGTGCTGATCCACCTGTGCAAGTGACCCCCTGTGCTGGTCCCCTGTGCAAGTGACCCCCTGAGCTGGTCCACCTGTGCAAGTGACCCCCCTGTGCTGGTCCACCTGTGCAAGTGACCCTGAGCTGGTCCACCTGTGCAAGTGACCCCCCTGAGCTGGTCCACCTGTGCAAGTGACCCCCTGTGCTGATCCACCTGTGCAAGTGACCCCCCTGTGCTGGTCCACCTGTGCAAGTGACCCCCCTGAGCTGGTCCACCTGTGCAAGTGACCCCCTGTGCTGGTCCACCTGTGCAAGTGACCCCCCTGAGCTGGTCCACCTGTGCAAGTGACCCCCCTGAGCTGGTCCACCTGTGCAAGTGACCCCCCGTGCTGGTCCACCTGTGCAAGTGACCCCTGAGCTGGTCCACCTGTGCAAGTGACCCCCTTCCTCTGCTGGCTCAATTGTGTTAACAGCAAGTTTTTTTACCCACTGGCCATTTTCTGCTTCCAAAGTGAACTCAGCCGTCAAGACAGCATTTTTCATTAAATCGTCATGCCCACGATTTAGAGGCTTAAGAGCACTTCTATTTTGCATGCTCAAAAAACGTCTAAAGTCTCTAAAAACGCTTTTAACAAAACAGCATCTTTGTCTTCTTAAAAACAGATTTTCTGCGCTTTGTACGGCAACCAAAGAATTTGACTCAAATCTCATTAAAGTTCACGTTTTTCAAAGTCGGAGACTGAAATAAACCAATGCACTTTAATTTCCTACGAGTACTGATTAAAAAAATTTTTGCACTTGATGAATTCTTGCTTTGGAAATTTTCTCTGGCAGCGATTTTTCAGCGTCTGAACTCATGGCACTTTATGAAACAAATCTTTAGCTGACGGCTCCAATCCCACTCGCTGCTCCCGCCTCCCCGCTCCCGCAATCCTCCAATCTTCAGGCCTCCCCGCTCCCACCACCCTCTAATCTTTGGCTGAAGCTCCGAGCCCCCAGTCGGACCCCCCGGGGTCACATCATCCTCTTGGTGAGCGGGGTGACCAGCATGCAGGCGCACACGTTGGCCAGGGTCAGGCCGATGTACAGGTACATCAAGAACGCGTCCCGCTGCCGGCGCGATGCAGCCGCCTGGCTGCCGCTGCCTGGGCGCAGCTGGCTCCAGATGGCGCAGAAGGTGAGCAGGATGAGCACCGCCATCTGCACCATGATGTAGATGCCCAGCAGCGGAATTGTCTGCATGGACTTGGGCGAACTCGAGCTGCTGATCATGATGTACAGCGTCATGGTGAGCAGGATGGCGATGGACATGTTCACTCGGTCTCCGGGCTCGTCAGCCAGGAATACCAGGCAGGCCGTGATGGACAGCATGAAGAACGGTAGCACGATGACGAACAGGTAGTAGTAGGGCCTCCTGTGCAGCTCCACCTGCACCTCGAAGTAGTCCCAGATCTGCTGCACGTTGTCGTCGAAGTACTGCCTGTTGGTTTTGGGGTTTTGCGGCTCGGTGTCACTCCAGCTTTGAAGTTGTCACTCCAACATTGAACTCTAGATTGACGTCAGCTGTGTGATAAAACAGTTTTGTGGTATCGTGCCAGTTTGAGCATATACGAGCGTACTTTGTATTCACCGGGGCTTTGAAGCTGACACCAGAACTTCGGTGTCTCTGATCTCATTGAGAACCTACCGGTCTGTGCACGGCTCTAAGCCTAGCGTCTGTGCGCGCTATAGCCAGCGTTTCTGGAACTGCGCACTTATCCGGGCGAGATGGTGGCCACTGAAGGCCGCATCAGTGTGTCTGTCCTTATCCGGGCGAGATGGTGGCCACTGAAGGCCGCATCAGTGTGTCTGTCCTTATCCGGGCGAGATGGTGGCCACTGAAGGCCGCATCAGTGTGTCTGTCCTTATCCGGGCGAGATGGTGGTCACTGAAGGCCGCATCAGTGTGTCTGTCCTTATCCGGGCGAGATGGTGGTCACTGAAGGCCGCATCAGTGTGTCTGTCCTTATCCGGGCGAGATGGTGGTCACTGAAGGCCGCATCAGTGTGTCTGTCCTTATCCGGGCGAGATGGTGGTCACTGAAGGCCGCATCAGTGTGTCTGTCCTTATCCGGGCGAGATGGTGGTCACTGAAGGCCGCATCAGTGTGTCTGTCCTTATCCGGGCGAGATGGTGGTCACTGAAGGCCGCATCAGTGTGTCTGTCCTTATCCGGGCGAGATGGTGGTCACTGAAGGCCGCATCAGTGTGTCTGTCCATGGCTGTGGCAAATACGATGCTGCTCCCTGCGAGCTCCTCGTGGGACGGAAGCTGAGGAAATGATGAGCTGAAAAGCTGATGAACTTGGTGCCTTGGTGCCAGTTCCAGCTCATAGCATGCACCTTGTGAGAACTGGAAGTGTCACACGCTTTCTCGGGAAAAAACTTTTGCATGAAAGAAATTGCTCACCTGGCCTGGATATCGAAGCCCGCCAAGTCCCACTCGCTGACGAACTTGGAGATGTTGGCCATGCGCACCTTGGCCGGCGGCAGGTGGATCTGGTAGCCGCCGCGGTAGCTGGTCCACGGCCCGAACTGGAAGCGGCACAGCTGCGAGTCGAAGGGGAAGAAGGTCACGTCCACAGGGCAGGCCACGCTGGTCACCAGGTGGTAGTAGGTGTACACCGAACCGTCCGGGTACACCAGCGCCTCCAGCGCGCTCATCAGCCGAAAGTCGAACTGGTTGTCCTTCTTGGTGTTGCTGAGGCCGACATCGGGCCGCCAGATCCTGTCGGCGGGCAGCTTCAGCACCGCCAGCCCGGGGCAGCGCCAGGCCAGCCGACCGTCGCGCCACAGGAAGGCGGCCCAGACGCCGATCTCAAGGATCTCGCTCTCGTCGAGGCCGTAGAAGTGCAAAATCTGGAAGCTCATGTTCACTCGGAAGCCGCCGCTTGGCCCACCGATGTCCGGTTGGACAAAGCGGCCGGAGTCACCGTAGGCGGACAGCAGCCCGAACACCAGCTGGGCAGCTCGCTGCTCCGCGCTACCGGCTCCGCTGCAGCTGATTGGCGCCTCAGCGACTGCCGCAGCCGCCACTGCTGCTGAGAGGGCGATGGCAAATATCGAAATCCACTGCTGACAGTTCACGGACGGCATTGCTGCTTTGGGTCCTTGCTGTTGGCACGAAGTAGCCGCCTACTCTTGACTTCTGTGCGGCCGCTTTTGTCTGGATATTTATCGGGGCTGCCATTGGCTGGAAGGAGGCAGTCTTAGAGTCTGTCTGTCTGTCTGTCTGTCTGTCTGTCTGTCTGTCTGTCTGTCTGTCTGTCTGTCTGTCTGTCTGTCTGTCTTAGTGTCTGTCTGTCTGTCTGTCTGTCTGTCTGTCTGTCTGTCTGTCTGTCTGTCTGTCTGTCTGTCTGTCTGTCTGTCTGTCTGTCTGTCTGTCTGTCTGTCTGTCTGTATGTCTTAGTGTCTGTCGGTCTGCCTGTCTGTCTTAGTGTCTGTCTGTCTGTCTGTCTGTCTGTCTGTCTGTCTGTCTGTCTGTCTGTCTGTCTGTCTGTCTGTCTGTCTGTCTGTCTGTCTGTCTGTCTGTCTGTCTGTCTTAGTGTCTGTCTGTCTGTCTGTCTGTCTGTCTGTCTGTCTGTCTGTCTGTCTGTCTGTCTGTCTGTCTTAGTGTCTGTCTGTCTGTCTGTCTGTCTGTCATAGTGTCTGTCTGTCTGTCTGTTTGCCATCTGCTCTTGGCGTCTTCTTTGACGCTGGCACGGCTCGTACTTATTTTTTGGCCACTTTGCACTGAAAGGTTCATTTGATGGCTGGTGAACAATTCTCAAGTGTTGTGTGCAATCGAGTGCTGACTCTGACTGTCATACTGGAGCCAATCTGGCTCTCATTTCCACCGGACCCTGTGGAAAGTCCGCGCTTGTGACAACATCCCCTTCGGTGCACTGGAGCCAGCAGTTGATAGGAAGGCCTTCATTGTTTTGGCCCCTTTAAGTCCGGGCGAGCAGTTCGGGGCCACCGCTTCGATGGGAATTTCAAGTGCGCGCCGGTTGTCAAGCTTCCACAAATCCCCGCTAGCCGTTGAAAAATTTTGGTGGATTATCCGAGTCAGCTGCCCGGATAGAGCCGCAGCTTTGCAAGCCATCCATCGCGCCTCAGTGAGCCGCAGGATCTGCACAGCCCCTGAAATGTTCATTTGTCAGCTAAAATAATCCAGAGGTGGATTTCTGCGATTCAGGACAAAAGCTTGTCAGATTTGCAGCCTACGAATGCTTAGAGAAACACACCTTACTTGCTCAATCTGCTACTACAAGTAGATAGATAGATAGATAGATAGATAGATAGATAGATAGATAGATAGATAGATAGATAGATAGATAGATAGATAGATAGATAGATAGATAGATAGATAGATGGATAGATAGATAGGTAGATAGATAGATAGATAGATAGATAGATAGATGGATAGATAGATAGATAGGTAGATAGATAGATAGATAGATAGATAGATAGATAGATAGATAGATAGATAGATAGATAGATAGATAGATAGATAGATAGATAGATAGATAGATAGATAGATAGATAGATAGATAGATAGATAGATAGATAGATAGATAGATAGATAGATAGATGGATAGATAGATGGATAGATAGATAGATAGATAGATAGATAGATAGATAGATAGATAGATGGATAGATAGATAGATGGATAGTTGGATAGATGGATAGATAGATAGATAGATAGATAGATAGATAGATAGATAGATAGATAGATAGATGGATAGATAGATAGGTAGATAGATAGATAGATAGATAGATAGATAGATGGATAGATAGATAGATAGATAGATAGATAGATAGATAGATAGATAGATAGATAGATAGATAGATAGATAGATAGATAGATAGATAGATAGATAGATAGATAGATAGATAGGTAGATAGATAGATAGATAGATAGATAGACAGATAGACTGCAGACTAAAAGCTTTTTGATTTAGCGGAAAGTTGATCCCGTAACCGCCCCAATTTGCAAGCCAATGGAGACTTCGCTGGTATGAGGTGGCATGAAGCTTTCAGCTGCAGAAGACTCTGCCGCCACTCAGTGTTGCAGAGGCGAGTGGGAGAGTTCTATCCGGCTGGCAGCTGGGAAATTGGAGGAGGGCAAACCAGCGATTTCAATTTCCGGGTGCAGGGCGCAGTGTTCGACCCGGTGGCCGAGTCGCGACAGCGGAATGTGTCCAGCGGAGCCGGGCAGCTATCGATTGCGGGTGTCCGAGCGAGAGAAAATCTTGGGGCGTAGGGCGGCTTAGACGGCCGTTAGGAAATCTGATAGCTTGGCAACTGGGCCCCGGCACAGACCAGGTGAATTGGTGAACTGGTTAACTGCCTAACTGGTGAACTGGTGAACTGGTGAACTGGTGAACTGGTGAACTGGTGAACTGGTGAACTGGTGAACTGGTGAACTGGTGAACTGGTGAACTGGTGAACTGGTGAACTGGTGAACTGGTGAACTGGTGAACTGGTGAACTGGTGAACTGGTGAACTGGTGAATTGGTGAATTGGCATCACCTGTGCGAATGTGGATTTTTTTCCTATTAACTAAACGAGGTGAAATCTGATTGAGACTCAGATTGTTGCAAAAAGAGGCGGACAGCTGCTAAGAGTGGACTGGAGAGGATGATCGCTAATTACGAATATTGCGAAATTAGCCTTAAGAAATTTCAGCTGTTTGTTACAGCTGATACGGATTAAGGAGTGACGAGAAGGATAGGAGAAATAAGAGAAATGAGAAATGAGAGAAAAGAGAAATGAGAGAAATGAGAAATGAGAGAAAAGAGAAATGAGAGAAAAGATAAAAGAGAGAAAGGAGAAATAAGAGAGACACGAGGGATGAAAGGAGATGAGAGAGATGAGAGATGAGAGGTGAAAAATAAAAGATTAGAGACGAGATACAAAGATTAGAGATGGTATAAAGAGATGAGAGAGGAGAGATGGAAGGGGAGAGATAAGAAGTGAGGGATTATAGATGAGAGATAAGAGATGAGAGATAAGAGATGAGATATAAAAAACATGAGATAAGAGATAAGAGATAAGAGATAATAGATAAGAGAGATGAGAGATGAGGTGAGAGATTTAGTTATATAGATGAGAGATGAGAGATGGGAGGGGAGAGATAAAAGATGACAGTCGACAGATGAGATAAGAGATGAGAGATAAGAGATTAGAGATGAGAGATGGACATGGGGTGGAGAGGGAACAGAAGGGGTAGGAATGCAGAACACAGGGAGAGACACTGGGCGGAAGAATCGAAAGCAGGGATAAAGGTCAGGTAAGGAGGCGCAGTGTGTGAGTTGCTGGAGTCGCCAGTCAGAGTGAGTTGTAGCCGTTAATTAAGCGACTCAGCGCAGGCCACGGCGGCACAGCGTTGAGGCAAAGCCATGAAGTGAACTAAAAAATTCAAAGAGCATGAAGAGCGGGGACGGCGGGCAGGTGAGAGCCGAGCAAAGCAGAACTCGATCAGGGCGAGTTCGGTAAGGATGCAGACAGCGGAAGCAGGCAAAACGATTCGCGGAGCGCGGAAGAAGAAGTGCTGCGGAGCGGCGGCTGAGAAAGCCAGTGTGGAAATTAGATTTGTCCCAGCCGGGATTCCCAGACTCCCCCAGCTCAGCACCGGGGGGATTTCGCCGGTCGCCAGCCTCCGCCAAACTGCATTTCGGGCGCCCAGGTCAAATCCAAAAGCTAATTGAAAGTTGAAGACGAACGAACCGTGGGCTCCATCAGAGCTGGGGAAGCTGTGCAATCAAACAGGCCCTGCATCAGCAAATGAAAGGAGATTTGCACGAGTACAAGCTGAACTGGCTGGCGCAAACTCTGGCTTGAATTTCAATGCCAATCATGAGTCCTCTATTGTCTATTGAATCGCATTTATGGCCACACTTCATCGGGTTGGCTCTCGTGTTTTATGTCATCAAAGACGGTTCTCAATATTCTCTGCTTTAATTACTTGTCTGCTCGTGTTTTGCGGCATGGACAGCTGAAGCGACAGGACGCCACGATCAGTTTCTTAGAAATAAGGTGGAGGCCGTAAGGAGCTGGAGAGGGTGTTTTCCAGCATTAGCTGGGGTAATTGAAGGTGTGTGTGGCGACCCCCCCCCCCCCAGTCCTTTGGACTGAGCAGCCGTTGCACATCTGCCCATTAGGACAGGTGTAATCAACTATTAATTTTATTCTTATTATTAGCTGGGCATAAAAGTATATTTTGCAGCAGAAAGGATTTTTATTGTTTGGCTGGTTTAAAAATCAGAAGCTTACATTTTGAGCCAAGCAAAGTGTCTCTGTAACAAATCCAGCTTAAAAGGTAAAATAAAACTGGATCTGTCAGCAATAGCTCTTAAACAACGTTTTACGAGCGTAGATCAGAGACAGGGGGCTTTCTGCATCCTAGCGCACTGTAAGCGACATTGTCACACAACCGGCGAGAGGCATTACTGCCCATTTCGCCGACTCCCCTGAGCAGGCACACAAGCGCGCGGATACGTACGCAGTCATACGCACAGGTACACACTCGCACTTTATCTATCGTTAGGCATGCACACTGGGGTTGGCCCTCAAGGCCGTTAATTGCACAAGTAGAGCCAAGCCGAGATTCCAATATAGCCCCAATGGAATGTGACTGCACTTGGAATCGAACCTGGGCCGCTGGCACATCAGCGCCAAGCTAGACCTCCGGGCTACGGCCCTCCTCATAACCGACGTTATGATAGACCCTGGCCACAGGTCTCCTTGTCCCCTCCTCCTTCTCGCATCCCATTTCCCTCCCAAAACTTGCCCGCCCTGCCCTCTGATGCCCGACCGCCAGCGCCGCTCAGCCAATCCGGCCGCCTCGCCTCTCGCACAAGCCGGCCAGCCGAGCCTTCAAAATGCAGGCAGCCCTGCGGAGCGCCTCGCCGAGCCAGCAGCTGCCCCCGCCATGCCGCCGCCACAGCCGCCGCCGCCCAGAGGCCGCGGCTCCGAGCTGCGCCGCCAGTTTGTCCGCTTCTGCGAGAACACCACCATCCGGGGCATCCCGCGGATCGTCAAGTCCGAGTCCACTCGGCTGCGCCTGTTGTGGACCTTCTTCGTGCTGATGCTGTTCGCCAGCTGCCTCGTCTGCCTGAGCTTCCTCGTCGGCCAGTTCCTCGAGTATGACGTCATGCACCCGCCGCGCGTGCTGAAGGACGCCAGCTCGCCGTTCCCCTCGCTGACCATCTGCAACATGCGTCCGCTGTCCTCGCGCGGGAAGTCGCTGATCCGGCAGCGCGGCTGGAAGAATCCACGACAGTTCTCGATGGCGCTGGAGGTCGCGGCCAGGAGGCAGTACTTCGACAAGCCGGAGACGCGGCACAAGTACCACTACTTCACCGGCTCCTTCGGCCTGCCGGCCTTCCTGGAGAGCCTGCCGAGCGGCCAGGACAGCCAGCTGGGCCACGAGCTCGTTGACTTCATCGTGGAATGCAAGGTGCTGTTGCGCAACGGCAGCGCCCGCAACCAGTACTACTGCTCCCGCGAGTTCGCGCCCAGCCCGCTGGACCTCTGGGCCGGCCGCTTCCACGCATTCGTTCACGGCAGCTTCTTGAACTGTTTCACGCTGGACATCGACGAGAAGCTGCGGCAGAACGCGTCTCTGGTTGAGATGGCCGTGTACCTGGACAACGAGTGGAGCCCGGAGCATTTCTATTGCACCGACTGCTACCTGCAGGTGAGCTGCAGGCTTGAAGATCTATGTTTGACTACGAGACTAGACTAGTTAGATTGCAGACTGATTCGATTGCAGACTGATTAGATTGCAGACTGATTAGATTGCAGACTGATTAGATTGCAGACTGATTAGATTGCAGACTGATTAGATTGCAGACTGATTAGATTGCAGACTGATTAGATTGCAGACTGATTAGATTGCAGACTGATTAGATTGCAGACTGATTAGATTGCAGACTGATTAGATTGCAGACTGATTAGATTGCAGACTGATTAGACTGCAGACTGATTAGATTGCAGACTGATTAGATTGCAGACTGATTAGATTGCAGACTGATTAGATTGCAGACTGATTAGATTGCAGACTGATTAGATTGCAGACTGATTAGATTGCAGACTGATTAGATTGCAGACTGATTAGATTGCAGACTGATTAGATTGCAGACTGATTAGATTGCAGACTGATTAGACTGCAGACTGATTAGATTGCAGACTGATTAGATTGCAGACTGATTAGATTGCAGACTGATTAGATTGCAGACTGATTAGATTGCAGACTGATTAGATTGCAGACTGATTAGATTGCAGACTGATTAGATTGCAGACTGATTAGACTGCAGACTGATTAGATTGCAGACTGATTAGATTGCAGACTGATTAGACTGCAGACTGATTAGACTGCAGACTGATTAGATTGCAGACTGATTAGATTGCAGACTGATTAGATTGCAGACTGATTAGACTGCAGACTGATTAGACTGCAGACTGATTAGATTGCAGACTGATTAGATTGCAGACTGATTAGATTGCAGACTGATTAGATTGCAGACTGATTAGATTGCAGACTGATTAGATTGCAGACTGATTAGATTGCAGACTGATTAGACTGCAGACTGATTAGACTGCAGACTGATTAGATTGCAGACTGATTAGATTGCAGACTGATTAGATTGCAGACTGATTAGATTGCAGACTGATTAGATTGCAGACTGATTAGATTGCAGACTGATTAGATTGCAGACTGATTATATTGCAGACTGATTAGATTGCAGACTGATTAGATTGCAGACTGATTAGATTGCAGACTGATTAGATTGCATACTGATTAGATTGCAGACTGATTAGATTGTACACTGATATGATTGTACACTGATTAGATTGTACACAGATTAGATTGTACACTGATTAGATTGTACACTGATTAGATTACAGACTGATTATATTGCAGACTGATTATCCGGATCGATTGCAGGCTGATCGAGAGTGGCTTAGGTGACAATAGGGGATCTCCAACACAAATAGCAAATGAGGGATATGAAACATTATCTTTTTGCCTTTCATCGGTCTGAATTATAAATTGGCCGGTACGCTTCCGTCTTTATTGTTTTGCCTTCATGCTGCAAGTCATTCCGAGCACTTAGCGGGGTCCGCAGCGCAAGTCTGCAATAAATGATGCACAGTTGAAGCCACAAGCATCAACTGCGCCCGTCTGCACCAGAGGCTTTGCTAGACAGATGACCGCGGTTCAGATGATGCCTTTGAAGTTGAGCAAAGCTGAGGTGCCGCCTCTCAATAAGGCATTGAGGACTCGATTCCTGGCTCGCCCCGCCCGCAGGACATCAACACGCAGCTGTCTGGCGCGGTGCTGACCATTCATTCCGGCGACACGCACCCGGATGTGAACAACAACGCGGTGCACCTGAAGTCCGGCTCGCTCACTGAGGTCAAGCTCAAGCACGTGCTGAACGTCCAGAAGCAGCCGCCGTACGGGCGCTGCTCGCCGGATACCCCGCAGTCGCTGGGGCTGCAGGGCAGGGAGTACAGCTACAGCGAGGACGCCTGCAGGCAGATGACCATCCAGATGGACATCCGCGCCTCCTGCGGCTGTCAGGTGACCTCAGCGGCTCCCTGCTGACCCTTTGTTTCTTAGAAAATTCACCAAATCCTGACGGATCATCACAACTCACTAAAACCGCCAATAAAAGATCACCCGCTTGCTCACCTCAGTTACTTGAACCACCGCAACAGGCCATCGAGTACCCGCTGGTGCCCGAGGAGGCTGGCAGCAACATCACCTACTGCACCGGTCTCCAAGAATTTCTGCCCCTGGGCGCCTGCACAGCCGGCAACAGCAGCAGCAAAGTTTGCGAAGCGGCCCTGGATAGGGCGTACGAGCACATCCGCTGCAAGCAGGCCGTGATCTCCAAGTACTCCAAGGACGTGGTGGAGAGTTGCAGCATTCCGTGCGCCTTCTACAGCTACCAGACCGAGCGGTCGACCTCCGACTGGCCCACCAAGGCGTGGCAGCTGTACCTGCTGCAGACCCGCGTCTACAGCCGCCTGCAGCAGCGGCCGGAGATGCAGATCTACGCGAAGGCCATCGAGCTGGAGCGCGCGGGCCGACTGGACTCCGCTTTCCAGCTGGTGCAAAATGTCAGCATCCTGGAGCGGAACCTGCTGTCCATCCAGCTCATCCGACCGAACTTCGACCTGCACCAAGTAGAGGAAAAGGAGGTCCTGTCGCTGACATCATTTCTTAGCCAGGTCGGCGGCCTGCTGTCGATCTTTGTCGGCCTAACGATGATCTTCATCGTGGAGCTGATCGACTTCCTGGTGCACTGCTGCGACGTCTACGCCGGCCGGAGAGGCGGAGAAGGTAACAATGATGCCGAAGGCGGCCCCGGGGCCGCTCGGGAGGCCCTGAACCTAATCGACTCCGGCAAGCAGCTCAGGAACGAAGACGGGACAGCTGACTGCGGCTGAGTCAAGGCGTCGATCTGCGAACCCGTGACTTACTTCAAAAGTTGAAGCCGCCCTGAGGGCTGCAAGCTACGAGCTGACTTGAATGAAAACAGGCTGAGCAAATCTCATTGGTTGATAGGCTAAAGAATGTTGCTATTTTTAGAATTTTTGTGACAGCACCCTTTTTTGCCCCCACCACCCCAGCACGTGACTTCCCTGGGCCAATCAGAGCCCGGGCCCTATTTCTAAGCAAAAACTCTTATCCGTTCAAATGAATTCCGGATGCAAACTACGAGCTAAAACGGCTAGGGTGGAATGGCCGGTTTTCTTCCGGTTTCAATTCCAGCACTTTTCCGTAACAGCCCGGACCAAAGTAAAATAATTACAAGCGCAGCCTCACGTGTGTAGCGCATTCATTTTCATACCTAAGAGAAAGCTTAGTTTATAGTTTTGTATAATTTTGTTCCCTCTAGTCCACTCAAGGACCTTCTACGTTATACAGCAGGAACCGAACGGGTATCATCTTGCGGGGTCGATGCGAAATTGCTGCCTGCATGAGCTGCACCGCTTCATCTAAAGAGTAGTTGCTTTACTCAGCTAATTCTTGCAGATGACTGAGTCGGGGTTTACAGCCTCTGCCTTAACAGTTCTCTGAACTCTGAAGATCTGCTGTTCTCCCATCAGCTCTCCGAATTATCCCCCATTGCCGGCGCGTGTCCGATCTGGGCAGGCGAGCTCACCTGCTCTACCTGAGCGTCTCTCGGCTTTCACGCAGTTTTGGCAAGGAAAATTTCAAAGAACTTTCTCAGTGAGGAAACTTCATGCAGACTGGCTGATAGCTTGAGTGCGACAGCTGCGCATGCTCAGGCGACACACAGACAGAAAGACAGACAGACAGAAAGACAGACAGACAGACAGACAGACAGACAGACAGACAGACAGACAGACAGACAGACACTAAGACAGACAGACAGACAGACAGACAGACAGACAGACAGACAGACAGACAGACAGACAGACAGACAGACAGATAGACAGACAGACAGACAGACACACACAGACAGACAGACAGACAGACAGACAGACAGACAGACAGACAGACAGACAGACAGACAGACAGACAGACAGACAGACAGACAGACAGACAGACAGACAGACAGACAGACAGACAGACAGACAGACAGACAGACAGACAGACAGACAGACAGATAGACAGACAGACAGACAGACACACAGACAGACAGACAGACAGACAGACAGACAGACAGACAGACAGACAGACAGACAGACAGACAGACAGACAGACAGACAGACAGACAGACAGACAGACAGACAGACAGACAGACAGACAGACAGACAGACAGACAGACAGACAGACAGACAGACAGATAGACAGACAGAGAGCCAGACAGACAGACAGACAGACAGACAGACAGACAGACAGACAGACAGACAGCTCTCATCAGCCCGGTAGAGGCAAGCCGGTCGCCAGTCCCAGAAATCTCCGATTTCCGCTCCTGGAAGCAGCGGGCCTGAGACTGTCAAGTCGTGCCGCCGAGGGCTGCAGCCGGCCCGATGCGGGGCTGCCAGAGTCCATGAATCGGCTAATTAATTAAGTGAAAGCAATTGGCAGGCAGGGCTGCAGGAAATAAAAATTTCAATGAAATGCGGAGCTCCGCAATTGGAGGCGCAGCTTCAACACGCGAGTAAATTTTTCCCGCAGATATTTTCTGGGATTAAAACAAAACCAATCTGCTCCTGGGGCCGATCAATCCAGTTCAGGGCCCAGAGATCTCGGGATTTCACTGACTGGCGCAGATTCCACGGGAGAAATTCTTCTGAATCCGGGGAGACCCCCGGGGCTGTTTGCCAAATTGAATCCCTTCGGGCTTTGCTTTGGTGAGGCTTGAGCGGAATCTCCGCTACAGAAAGCTGGGCCATTGTTGCACTCAGTTTGGCGTTTTTAGGAGAAACTTGGGATCAGGGGAGAAAAATGACTGGTTTCAAAAAGATGAAGATAACAAAAACGGGGGCCAGACCCGCGGTGGCGCACTGCAGCCTATTCATCCCAGTGCTAACCGCGGCCAACTCTGCTTAACTTAGCTTTGCTCTGATTTCTGAATAGAGAGAAAAAAAGGAAAATGGATGAGGAGAAAAGGGAGATGAGGAGAGGAGCTGGCAGATAAATAATGGGTGGAGAGCAATCGGGGGGCGGGGTGGGGCTGATCCCATGGAACTGCGTTGCCGGATTAGTAAAACAGGAATGGGATGAAGATGCGAATCTCCTGAGAATTAAAACTGCCGGGTGCAAAGGCGCCAGAAAGGAAAGCAAACAGCGGGCGGCAGAGCCGGCAAGGCCGCGGTTTTTTTCTAAGAAATCTGCGTGCCCCGTTGCTGCGCTTCGCAACTGGCTGCGGGAGGCAGGCAGCCCGCTGTATCGGAAAGATCAATAAAAACATTGCTGTGTCTCTGTGATCTTCGGAAAGTCGTCTGCTTGGCGGCAGGAATAATTTCCTGTGAAATTTCCTGTGAAAGGTGACGAGAAATGCTGGAATCGACATTGCCAATTAATTCTCGGAAGGGGGGCTTGCCGAGTTTTAACCTTGACTGGGAGCCGGATCGCAGCTGGTTGCGAACCTGCTCGACTCGGGCGCGTTCAGAGCATGCATTCTAGCAAATATGCCGATATATAGATAGATAGATAGATAGATAGATAGATAAATAGATAGATAGATAGATAGATAAATAGATAGATAGATAGATAGATAGATAGATAGATAGATAGATAGATAGATAGATAAATAGATAGATAGATAGATAGATAGATAGATAGATAGATAGATAGATAGATAGATAGATAGATAGATAGATAGATAGATAGATAGATAGATAGATAGATAGATAGATAGATAGATAGATAGATAGATAGATAGATAGATAGATAGATAGATAGATAGATAAATAGATAGATAGATAGATAGATAGATAGATAGATAAATAGACAGACAGACGGACAGCAGAAACCGAGAATTCAACAGTTGTATAAAATGTTAAAGCTGTCTATAAAGCCCATTAGTCACTCCTGTCTGCACTTTCAAATCCCAGAACAAAAAAATTTATCTGCTCTTCGCTCCCAAGACGGTTCTGGTCAACAATGAGCCCGCTGGGTGCGGGAGCAGAGTGGCATCAAAGACCTGCGGTGGCTGCAGCCCAGCATTTGGCAATTACGTTCTGCCCTGAATTTCGCGCATGAATCATGCAGGAACTGCTGCTGACATCTGCAAAGAAAGCTTTTCTCACTCGTCTTCTGCAGCGCTTTCGGCCGCTAAATCGCAGCGATCGATCCAATTCCCAGCATTAAAACTGCAGCAACCTGCAGCAGGCCAACAAAAAGTACGAGCTAACTCGTACAGTTTCCCGACAGCAGCTCAAAGCTGCCTCATCAATAAACAAAAAATCGAATTAATGTTGTTTTAGCTTGTAGCACAGACGCTTTCGCAAAAAAATATAAATAAATAAAAATTGAGTTTGAGCAACTTAATTTCAAGCTAACTGCGGACTTTCTTTGCATTTCTGGCATCTCAATTGGTCTCTTAAATGCAGCTCCGGTCGGCAGGATAAAGTGCAATCTGATTGCTGATTTAGGGACCGCTTACGCGAAAATTCATATCAGATTTTTCTGCATGTTCTCCTTTTCTAATTAAATTCTAGATACGCTACTGTTTGCAAGTAGAATAGTATGGTTTTTATTGCTGGACTCATTTTCAGGGACTTGCATGCGTTTGCTTGGAGGTGCGTTCAAAAGTTCATTGAAAGAATTGTCCTTTGAAAAAATACAACTGTGAACTGGAGAGGGGGTTTCTTATCAATCTTCTCGAGCTCAAAAGGTATAAGAATAATTAGCATTAATATAATAAGCACAAGCACTACTTTAATTTTAGAAGCCCAGAATGTGAATGTACTAGCCGTGGTTCTTGATACGAGTGAATGCTATTGCTAAGGTTAGGATTGAACTTTTGAGGGTGCTGTTTTAATTGAACAATTACAATTACAATATTTTTCGAGGGCGACCAAAGTAGACTCTGTTTTGCTTTCAGGAGCAGCAAAAAATCGAAATTATATGTTTGAAGTATTTTTCTTAAGGTTTAAAAACTGATAAAAAAAATCAGTACTTTAAGCTTTTAATTTGATAAAAAAGATATCTGGCCATAGCACTGCGGGCATTGGAGAACGTCGACCAAGAGAGAATTGTACACTTCTCTATAGTGTACATTCATTACTGTATGTACACTTGGGAAGTATGTACATTGGGGGGTGTTGTCGCGGAACAGAGGGGTCGGGTAAGAAACTCCGCCCGCCACAATTAAACACGAGTCGGCCCTCCCCCAGCTCTTTGGGTTAGACTAGACCGAGAGAGGTTCGCGTGTATAGATAGTGTTGTTGCGTGTGTGCGTCCTATTAACCAAAACCAGTTCAGAGCCAGGTCAGGAGTCAGTTACAGAACACTAAACCACTTTGACTTTTCGAAACAATTTTATAGCATTTATTTACCTTTGCCTTGTGCTTAGTAAGTACGAGTATTAGACACTCAGTTTAGCATTATAAAATAGTGCAATAATAGGTCAGGCAAACTAATGTTAGTGCACAGAGTACTTCGCTCAGCTGCACAGCACTGATAGCACAACACAGCGAATGATGGCGGTCAGCCAGCGCGCTCTGCTATGCGTGCTCAGCTTCATGGGCTTCGCCATCGTGTACATGCTGCGCGTGAACCTCAGCGTAGCTCTGGTTGCCATGGTAAACGCAACGGGGAGGATATCGCCTGCGAGTTTGAATCAGCGATCGCCCAGCGCCCAGCGATGACGAGGTCTGCCCGCCTGACTCTGCTTCAAATGACACATCGGCTGCGAGGGTAAGCCGAGGGATTTGGCTCGATTTCTTTTGTTGCTTCTAAGCTATTCGAGTTCATCATATTTTGCTCAACTGATGCATTCTGACCTCCCCGATACATCCCCCCATGCATTTGCCCCTCATGCATTTTGCCCCATGCATTTTGCCCCCCATGCATTTTGCCCCCCATGCATTTTGCCCCCCATGCATTTTGCCCCCATGCATTTTGCCCCCATGCATTTTGCCCCCCCCCATGCATTTTGCCCCCCATGCATTTTGCCCCCCCCATGCATTTTGCCCCCCATGCATTTTGCCCCCCATGCATTTTGCCCCCCATGCATTATGCCCCCCATGCATTTTGCCCCCCCCATGCATTTTGCCCCCCATGCATTTTGCCCCCCATGCATTTTGCCCCCCATGCATTTTGCCCCCATGCATTTTGCCCCCCATGCATTTTGCCCCCCATGCATTTTGCCCCCCATGCATTTCCCCCCATGCATTTTGCCCCACCCCATGCATTTTACCCTCCCCCCCATGCATTTTCCCCCATGCATTCCCCCATGCATTCCCCCCATGCATTTTACCCCCCCCATGCATTTTCCCCCATGCATTTTGCCCCCCCATGCATTTTGCCCCCCCCCATGCATTTTCCCCCATGCATTTTACCCCCCCCATGCATTTCCCCCCATGCATTTTCCCCCATGCATTTTACCCCCCCCCCATGCATTTTCCCCCATGTATTTTACCCCCCATGCATTTTCCCCCATGCATTTTACCCCCCCCCATGCATTTTGCCCCCCATGCATTTTACCCCATGCATTTTGCCCCCCCCATGCATTTTACCCCCCATGCATTTTGCCCCCCATGCATTTCCCCCCATGCATTTTGCCCCCCCATGCATTTTGCCCCCCCCATGCATTTTGCCCCCCCCCATGCATTTCCCCCCATGCATTTTGCCCCCCATGCATTTTGCCCCCCATGCATTTTGCCCCCCCCATGCATTTTGCCCCCTACCGGTGCATTTTGCCCCTCCCATGCATTTTGCCCCCCATGCATTTTGCCCCCTACCGGTGCATCCCTGATCCGACGTTGGCCCCGCAGGCCGGGCAGTTCAGCTGGGACGAGCAGACCCAGGGCCTGATTCTGGGCTCATTCTTCTGGGGCTACATCGTCACGCAGATCCCCGGCGGCCTGCTGGCCGAGCGCTTCGGCGCCAAGTGGGTGCTCGGCATCGGCATTCTGTGGACCGCGGCCCTGACGCTGCTGACCCCCCTGGCTGCGCACTGGGGCGTGGCCGCCCTAATCTGCCTGCGCGTGCTGGAGGGCGTCGGCGAGGTCAGCGAGGGCTCTGAACTTCTGCATTTTTTTTCAAAAATCCGTACTCATAACTCTAAGTTCATCCCGATCTCGACAGGGCGTTACGTTTCCCTCCTTGAATGCCATGCTGAGCCAGTGGGCGCCGCCGGTCGAGAGAACCACCATGGCCGTCTTCATCATTTCAGGTACGCGAAAGTTTAAAAGTTAGTCTTAAGCACCCGCATAGCAACCGTCAGCATAGCTATCATCCACATAGCAATCATCCTCATAGCAACCATCCGCATAGCTACCATCTGCACAGCAACCATCCTCGTAGCAGCTATCAACATAGCAACCATTTGCATAGCAACATCCGCATAGCAACCATCAACATAGCAACCATCGGCATAGCAACCATTCGCATAGCAACTATCCATATAGCAACTATCCGCGTAGCTACTATGCGCATAGCAACCACCATTCCCCACCAACAGCAAACATCCGCATAGGCATAACAACCGTTAGCAAAGGAACCATCCGCATAGCAACCCTTAGCAAAGTAACCATCCGCATAGCAACCCTTAGCAAAGCAACCATCCGCAATCCGCATAGCAACCCTCAGCAAAGCAATCATCCGCGTAGCAAACATCTGCATACCCTGTAGCAGTCATCTACTAGTAAAAACCCAGTTACTACGCAGTTGCGTAGCAATCATCCGCATAGCAACTAACAGGAAACCAATCGCCAAATGATTCCTACTCGAGCAGGCAGCCACATGGGCACGGTGATTGGCCTGCCGCTCAGCGGCTACCTGTGCTCCACCGATTTCCTTGGCGGCTGGCCAGCAGTGTTCTACACGTTTGGTGAGTTCCCAGGGCCATCGGCATAGCAACAGTTCCAATAGCAGCAATCACGCATAGCAACGCTCGCAAACGATTATCATACTCCAGGTGCATCCGGCATCGCATGGTTCATCGCCTGGAGCATTCTGGCGCACAGCTCGCCAGCCGCCAATCCCTGGATCAGCCGGGAGGAGCTGACCTACATTCAAGAGAGCCTCAAGCACCAGGTGTTGGTGCGCGGGGGCGGCCAGCCTGCTGACAGGGTAATCCGTTTCTTCATCTGCTTGGCTTGGCTGACAGCTAACATGGTTTAAATAATTGCATGAGCGACAGATAGAAATACGCGGCAGATATGGGATAAAAATAACCAAGGACTACTCAAGTAGCACGGTAAACTATTGATTCTTGGAAACTTTAAGGAGGCCGGTTTTACCGAGAAAAGCACAAAAATTGTTATTGCTTTTGATAGGAGGCGGACCCCAGAGTGCTCTATCGATAGATGAACACCGGGCCTTCCTTAATTAACCAATTTTTGTGCAGAATAAAGGGAAAAAGTCCCCGTTGTCGGTAAAACTGCCTCCAGTTTTTTTATAAACGTTTCCCGAATCCCGTCCTTTTATTGTATTCGAGTAGTCCTTGAAATTAACATGGTGAATTTTAGTAGGCGACAAATAAGAGATAAGTGACAGATATGGGAGAAAACTAAGATGGCGAGTTTTAATAATTGTAAATTGTATAATTGGCAGATAAAAGTAAGCGACAGATTAGAGACGAGTGACAGATAAGAGACGAGTGACAGATAAAAGACGGGTGACAGATGTCGTGACAGATAAGAGATAAGTGACACATGGAAGAAGTGACAGATAAGAGACAAGTGACAGATAGGAGAGTGACAGATAGGAGAGTGACAGATAGAGATGAGTGACAGATATAAGTGACAGATAAGAGATACGTGACAGAAAAGAGATACGTGACAGATAAGAGTAACAGATAAGATATGAGTGACAGATAAGTGACAGATAAGAGATACGCTCGTAAGTGACTGCTAGTTTCAGGGCAGTGCGGATGTCGCTAATTACCTGGCCTGAGTGAGGCCAAAAATTAAACTAAATTTACTAAATGATTAGAATCAAGTTTTATTTTATGCCTAAATGTATGAGCTTAACTCTTACTATCAAGTAGACAATCTTTGAAAATCATTGCCATTCCTAGCGCGGATTTGCCGCGGTGCCGCTGAAGGCGATGCTGACCTCTGGACCGGTGCTGAGCATGATCGGCATGCACATGGCCTACAACTGGCAGTTCTACACCCTGCTGACCTGCCTGCCCACCTTCTTTGCCGATGTTCTGAGCATACCGCTGACCGAGGTGAGTCACGAATGCACCGAACGTTTGTAGTCAGTGTCTGCCATTTACCGGAAAGCAAGCAAGAGGCAGTGACAGAAAACCGGAGCAAACAGGAGTTCTACACGGAAAGCTTAAAGACAGGTCATATTGTCAATTCGTGAGGGCGTGAGGGGTGTCAAAACAGGTGTTAGGGGTCCAAAACAAGTGTAAGGTGTGCCAAAACAGGTGTTAGGGGTCCAAAACAAGTGTAAGGTGTGCCAAAACAGGTGTTAGGGGTCCAAAACAGGTGTAAGGTGTGCCAAAACAGGTGTTAGGGGTCCAAAACAGGTGTAAGGTGTGCCAAAACAGGTGTTAGGGGTCCAAAACAAGTGTAAGGTGTGCCAAAACAGGTGTTAGGGGTCCAAAACAAGTGTAAGGTGTGCCAAAACAGGTGTTAGGGGTCCAAAACAGGTGTAAGGTGTGCCAAAACAGGTGTAAGGTGTGCCAAAACAGGTGTGAGGGTGCCAAAACAGGTGTTAGGGTCCAAAACAGGTGTGAGGGTGCCAAAACAGGTTTAAGGTGTGCCACAACAGGTGTGAGGGTACCAAAACAGGTGTAAGGGGTGCCAACCAAAACAGGTGTGAGGGTGCCAAAACAGGTGTAAGGGTTGCCAACCAAAACAGGTGTGAGGTGTGTCAACCAAAACAGGTGTAAGGGGTGCCAAAACAGGTGTGAGGGGTCCAAAACAGGTGTAAGGGGTGCCAAAACAGGTGTAAGGTGTGCCAAAACAAGTGTGAGGGTACCAAAACAGGTGTAAGGGGTGCCAAAACAGGTTTGAGGGTACCAAAACAGGTGTGAGGGTGCCAAAACAGGTGTGAGGGTACCAAAACAGGTGTAAGGGGTGCCAAAACAGGTGTGAGGGGTCCAAAACAGGTGTAAGGTGTGCCACAACAGGTGAGGGTACCAAAACAGGTGTAAGGGGTGCCAACCAAAACAGGTGTGAGAGTGCCAAAACAGGTGTAAGGGGTGCCAAAACAGGTGTGAGGGTGCCAAAACAGGTGTGAGGGTGCCAAAACACAGGTGTGAGGGTGCCAAAACAGGTGTGAGGGTGCCAAAACAGGTGTGAGGGTGCCAAAACAGGTGTGAGGGTGGGTGCCAAAACAGGTGTGAGGGTGCCAAAACAGGTGTGAGGGTGCCAAAACAGGTGTGAGGGTGCCAAAACAGGTGTGAGGGTGCCAAAACAGGTGTGAGCGCATTAAAACAGGCGAGAGGGGGCTTAAAAACCAGTGAAATAAAGGGCGCCAAAAATGCACACGCCCAGCACAGCGACCCTCCACATCGTCGGCATCCGCGCCCCGCAGGACGGCCTGGTCTCCGCCCTGCCCTACCTCGTCCTGTGGGCGACCTCCAACCTGACGGCTCTCCTGGCCGACGCCACCCGCAGCCGCGGCTGGCTGGGGGTGACGGCCATTCGCAAGCTGAGCATCGCGCTGGGCGCGGTCGGCGGCGCGGCCGGCATCGCCCTGGTCGGCCACCTGGGCTGCCGCCGCGGCCCGGCCATCGCCGTGCTGACGGCCGCGGTCGGCCTGTCCGGCTTCATCGTCAGCGGCTTCGGGCCGAACCAGCTGGACCTGGCGCCGCGCTTCGCCGGCACCCTGCACGGCCTTAGCAACACCCTGGCAACCGTGCCGGGCATGGTGGCCCCCGTGATCGTCGGCGGCTTCACCAACCACGCCAGTGTGCGCTCCAACTGGCTGAAGGTGTTCTACCTGAGCGCCGGCATCGTGCTGGCCGGCTGCCTCGGCTACCTGGCTTTCGGCTCCGCCCAGGTGCAGCCCTGGGCCTCGGCAACTGCGGCTGAGGAGCAGCAGCGGCTGCTCGACGGCGAGGAAGAATGGACCGATGATGATGGAGGAGAGGATGCTGTGAGAATCCAGACCGGCTAGAATTTGCCAGTATTATACTTTAAATACGCTCGCACTGCAATCTCGTCGATAGTTGGACTTCTGAGCTTTAAGATCATTTTTAGACTAAGATTTCTGTCAAAAAACGCATTGGATTCCAGTTCCAGCTGTGAACACAAACCCAGTGGTCAGAGCGTCGTACTCAGGACTTGAAGGTCGGGGGTTCGATTCCCGATCCCAATGGAACAATTTGTGTCCATGAGCAAGACACTAATAACTCTGCATTGCTTGTTCACGCAGCTGTATAATGCAGGAATTAGCACAGGTAATTGAAGGTGTGTGGCGACCCCCCAGTCGTTGGAGTGAACAGCCGTACGCAGCCTTCAGATTGCACTATTAGGGCAGGTGTAATCAGTTATTATCATTATTTAATATCTTTTAAAGCAACTTCTCGATATTTTTTTCAATTTCAACTCCTGTAGCTCCAGTTGGCCGGGACTGAAATCTGATGCGCTTTTTGACAGGTAAAATTATCGATTTTTTATCGATATGCAGTGTAGCCTGGAGAGACAGTGCTAAATTTAGTATCCCAATAGATTTGCATAATATTTTCCCTCTGTTAAAACTGATTCACTCATTCTGGCGCTTTCAACAAATAAATTCACTCTTGCGATCGTCTCAGAGAAAATCTTTTGTATATTTCTAAGCTGCATTATTATGGTACAGACGCGAATATCGCAGTGTTTACTAATATTGTATAATCAGAGTTTGCAATAATAAGCATTACTGTAAGTAGCATGTGAGAGCGTATAACTCGGCATGTTCACCTGAAATCTACAGCAGAAAAGTATGCCAGCTCTGGGGGTCTTCAATCCATTGACACGGACAGCGCGCGACTTGGCACCAACAAGGAGTACTTTCTTAGCCAAGGACTTCAACTGGCCTGGATCTGTTAATTTAAATTGATATAGACAGGCTGACTGGCCATAGAAAGGCTATAAAATAAAATATTTGCTAATCAGCTACGGTATTCAGTTCCTGACCGTAAACTGTCAAAACTACATAGTAAAAAGAACGCACTACTGGCAAACAAGAACTGGTACATAACTTTATCCATCAAATATGAATAAAGAAATAAAATTTGATCACTGATGCCCTGAAACTGTCGGCAGTTGCTAAGCCAAAATATAGATTGTTACTAAGCTGTTGCTAAGCCAAATCTAGCTTGTTGCTATGCTGTTGCTAAGCCAAATCTAGCTTGTTGCTATGACTGTTGCTAAGCTAAATCTACCTTGTTGCTATGCTGTTGCTAAGCCAAATCTAGCTTGTTGCTATACTGTTGCTAAGCCAAATCTAGCTTGTTGCTATACTGTTGCTAAGCCAAATCTAGCTTGTTGCTATGCTGTTGCTAAGCCAAAATCTAGCTTCTTGCTATGACTGTTGCTAAGCCAAATCTAGCTTGTTGCTATGCTGTTGCTAAGCCAAATCTAGCTTGTTGCTATGCTGTTGCTAAGCCAAATCTAGCTTGTTGCTATGACTGTTGCTAAGCTAAATCTACATTGTTGCTATGCTGTTGCTAAGCCAAATCTAGCTTGTTGCTATACTGTTGCTAAGCCAAATCTAGCTTGTTGCTATACTGTTGCTAAGCCAAATCTAGCTTGTTGCTATGCTGTTGCTAAGCCAAAATCTAGCTTCTTGCTATGACTGTTGCTAAGCCAAATCTAGCTTGTTGCTATGCTGTTGCTAAGCCAAATCTAGCTTGTTGCTATACTGTTGCTAAGCCAAATCTAGCTTGTTGCTATGCTGTTGCTAAGCCAAAATCTAGCTTCTTGCTATGACTGTTGCTAAGCCAAATCTAGCTTCTTGCTATGACTGTTGCTAAGCCAAATCTAGCTTGTTGCTATGACTGTTGCTAAGCCAAATCTAGCTTCTTGCTATACTGTTGCTAAGCCAAATCTAGCTTGTTGCTATGCTGTTGCTAAGCCAAATCTAGCTTGTTGCTATGCTGTTGCTAAGCCAAATCTAGCTATGCGACAACAAAGCTTAAATTTTTGCTATTCTAAATTTGTTTATACTGAAATAATTCCCTAATAAATCCAGTTGCTATGCTGCCTATTACAAATAACTGCATCGAGTTTCATGCAAACAATCCGTTGCTGTGATTTTAAAGTCTGCCGGAGTTCTTCATTGCGCGAGCCTGGTGCCGCCGGTGTCGCGCCGCTGCCGCCAACGACGCCGCTTTTTCTGTCGAAGCCGCTTTTGCGGATGCCGACGAAGCGGCCAGCTTCGGCTTTCGCAGCGCCTGCGGATCGTCGGCGCCAAGGGTGGCGGAGCCATTGAACCGGCGCCGACTGCTCAGACGGACGGCCGTGTCCCTCAGCGAGTAGGACGGGCGCCGGCGCGGCGCTTCAGCAGCGGTTGTGGCGCTGCCGTTTAAGCACTGTTGGTGACTCGCTACCGGAGCTGCCGACTGCGGCAGCGACGCCGGCGGCACGGGCAGCACCGCAGCGGGCGAACAAGTCGGCGCCAGGGGCGGCGAGGCAGACGGGGGTGCCGGCTTGCTGGCAGCCGCGGCTGTTCGGGCGAAGGCGCCGCTGCCCCGCAGCTCGCAGGTTTCGCACTCGCACTGCAGGGAGGCGGGGGAAGCGGGTGAGACTTCTCAAGCCAAGCTGCACTCCAGATCCTTCAGGGGAGGGTCAAGCTGCACTCCAGATCCTTCAGGGGAGGGTCAAGCTGCTCTCCAGATCCTTCAGGGGAGGGTCAAGCTGCACTCCAGATCTTTCAGGGGAGGGTCAAGCTGCACTCCAGATCCTTCAAAAATGGGTCAAGCTCCTTCGGGAATTCAGTATCTCTCTGGATCCCACGGACAGCCATTCGTTCACCTGACAGTTGCCGGGGCCGAAGAAGTCGGGTCCATAGTATAGCAGCACCTCCTGGCCCCGCTTGATCGGCCGGATGGTTCTGTAGAAGTGCAACGCGGCGCCGCTGCCAGTCGCAGGCTGCAGCGCCAGCTCCACGTTGGGCTCGCAGTCGTGGTTGATGTAGGCGGCAGGGCCCAGCCACAGCTGCGAGCGCTGCCTCCTGCTTGAGTAGATCACTGAGAAATCGTTAACGCCCGGGCGCAGGTAGTGCAGCTCCTCGTCAGGCGTGAGCTCGGCCGCGCAGCCAATCAGCATGGAGACGGACTCGCCCGCCTGCCAGTCTCGGGTGGACACGATGCGAGCGCCCATGCCCTGCTCATGGCGGTAGCTGGCGGGGAGATTTATATTTGGGAGATTTCTGTCACTTTGGTCCCCTAAATTGGGAGATTTCTGTCACTTTGATCCCCTAAATTTGGGAGATTTCTGTCACTTTGATCCCCTAAATTGGGAAATTTCTGTCACTTTGATCCCCTAAATTTTGAAATTTGTCACTTTGATCCCCTAAATTGGGAGATTTCTGTCACTTTGATCCCCTAAATTGGGAGATTTCTGTCACTTTGGTCCCCTAAATTTGGGAGATTTCTGTCACTTTGATCCCCTAAATTGGGAGATTTCTGTCACTTTGATCCCCTAAATTTGGGAGATTTCTGTCACTTTGATCCCCTAAATTGGGAGATTTCTGTCACTTTGGTCCCCTAAATTTGGGAGATTTCTGTCACTTTGATCCCCTAAATTGGGAGATTTCTGTCACTTTGATCCCCTAAATTTGGGAGATTTCTGTCACTTTGATCCCCTAAATTGGGAGATTTCTGTCACTTTGGTCCCCTAAATTTGGGAGATTTCTGTCACTTTGATCCCCTAAATTGGGAAATTTCTGTCATTATGATCCCATAATTAGAAATTTTCTATCACTCTGTTCTTCCAATTGGACACCGCTGCCATATCAATACCCAATGGGAAATCTGCGATTTTTATCCCAAATTCTGAGGCCAACTCTTATTAGAC
>NIVC01000505.1:182500-195000 GCA_002269645.1 Macrostomum lignano | reverse complement strand
TTTTTTCGAGACACGTACTTTGGGTGTGCATTCTAGGGAGATATGCACGCGCCGTCCTAAGCTCGTGCTGGAGCTTGACTAGGTGCTGTGCGCACAGGCACAAGCGCACAAAAATCACAGTGACTTTACCGCGCAGGCAATTTTTACGGCTGAGACATATGCACGGAGGCAACTTTTTACGACTTATCCGGCGCAAAGTCAGGAAGCTTTATTTTCTCTAATATTTATTTTTCACGAAGTTAAAATGTTCAAACTTAAAATTTTTTAAATTTTCAGATACAAAATTCTAAATTTTTGCGATTAAAAATGGTAAAATGTTCCGATTTACGAGCGTAAAATGGTAAAATGTTCAGTAGCTAAGAATAGAACCAAATTTTATGCAAGTCTGAGGCCGGGTTTTGATGGTCTGTCGCTGGCTGCAGCTGGTAGTACAAACAATTCCGGCTGCAGCTGATGGTCCGGCACTGGCTGCAGCTGATGGTCCGGCACTGGCTGCAGCTGATGGTCCGGCACTGGCTGCAGCTGATGGTCCGGCACTGGCTGCAGCTGATGGTCCGGCACTGGCTGCAGCTGATGGTCCGGCACTGGCTGCAGCTGATGGTCCGGCACTGGTTGCTCTGAGGCCGGGCGAACGGTGTCCACCACCTTCTCGGTAACGTGGGACACGTTAATGTTTTAATCGCTTTCATGAGACTGTCCAGGTAGAGCCATAAATTAGGATGTCCGGTCTTAATCAGTCGTGACAGGCCCCTGTGGTAGTACTCAAAATCGCAGTTTGTGCGCTTGGTGAGTCCGTGTACTGAGAGGCGACTGCTTCCCACGCGCTGCAATCAGAAAGTGCCGATGTAGTTATGAACGCGGGACAGAGCGGTGTGCACTTCTCCTGACAGGCCGACCGGCAATTAACGATCCCATAATTAATGTCGACAGCACTGGCGATCTCATCCCCGGCCAGAAGCTTCAGCAGCCACTGTCTTACTCTGATCCGAAGCACTGCGGCTGATGAACTGCTGAAGATCGCATGTCTTAAACTTGCCGACGACAGCCTGGCAGAAGTGAAATCAGCAGCCTCGGACTTCAGTATCCGGAAATGTGGCTTCGGCGGCAGCGATTAGAGCCAGTTCGTAGTCCGTGACAAATAGTACACACGGCGGCGGAAGGACAAAGCGCAGATGCAACGTGCCCTAGTGCCACTGAATACAAGGTCCTTCGTTTTGCGGTTTATGAGTACATACACTGCCGGCCAGAAAGTGTCAAGCTCGACGAACCCTTTTGTGAGAAGCTGATAGGACAGCTAGCCGTGGCACCGTCTTGAAGGTACCATCCATGCACTATGTCGCCACACATGCAAGCCGGCGGAGCATGTCAGGGTCCGGAGCATCGAGAAGGGCCTCAAGTGACGTTGGCGTCCTCAGGTAGCGGCGGAATGATTCTGCGACACTGTCGATACATTGTGCTTCGATTTCCGCAAAGCCGATCCCAGTCAGGAAGCAGCTGTGCACTTTGCGTCCAATACCTCCAGACTGGCGCTGCTCACCTCAGCCTACCTCTTTAGTCGCGATTTGAGTTGCAGCATCTCCTTCTGTCGAGGCTCCACTGCACTTAGTGGTTGTGCGCGGAGGTACGAAATTGTTCATCCTGTTGGACAGTAGTGCGGCCCGGGCAGGTTTTCTGCGTGCATCGGTAGCCTCGCACTCCGTTGCGGTCACTGCATGTCCTTGCGATACAGGAGGCCTTTATACCAATAAAGGCACGAGGCCACGAGCGTCTTCTGTTTCCCTCGACTGGCTCCATTCTTGAACTATTTAGTGATTTAGATTGGTGCCATCGGATGAGCGTTCGGCTTTTAAGCTACACACACACAGACACAATTTCCCTCAGTTATTGCGCATCTTCAATGTGCATGTAGTTCGCATTACACTGATTGGATCAAGGGGACGACTTAAGTATAGAAGAGCTACAGGAAACCTCGTTTCTTGGAAAAATTTTAAGGCAGGCTTTTCCGAAAAATATACTCATTCATTTTCATTCAGTCTTCATTTTTTTCAGCACAAAAATTGTTATTGCTTGTGAGGGTAGGAGGCAGATCCAGTGTTCATATTTTGATATTTTGTGCCTTTTTTATTGCTCTATCGATATTTATAAAGCTTTTCGTTCAAAAGATTAGGATTCTATGTTGTGTAGACCTAAAATCACATATTTACACTTTGTGATTTTGGAACTTTATATTAAGGCCTAGGGCCTGACAAATAGCAAATTATAGATGGTTTTATCCTTGGTGCCGTTTGCTATCTTAGGTAAAAAACTATTTATAATACCAAATTAAAACTAGGTCCAGGAGTTAAATATAAAAAATTCTTATAGCCTAGGTGCCTAGACTCTTATCTTTCATCTTATTCTCTATATATATTGCTTTGACAGTTTGACTTTAGGGTCCTATAGGCCTTTGATTTGACCCAAGTCCCAAATTTTTTTATGTAGGCCTATTATATTGCTAATATATTGGAGTTTAAGGCCTATTCTGTTTTTGATCAACTATCAAATAATTTATTTTGTTTTAGGCCCCTAGGTTTTGATAAGTTGGCATCAATAGGCCTATATAAAAATAGTATCAATTTGGTATTGGGATCCTAATCTAGCCAAATTAAAGTTAGGATAGGCCTACCATGGCATTTATTATTTCAAAAACTTTTATTATAGGTTGGGGTTATGGGTTTTTATTATAGCTAGAATTACAAAACAGCTAGAGTATTTTAATTTTGGGCTTATTTGGGACTTATTTTAGGTCAATCTATCTATTTACTTTAAAAGTCCTAGATCTGCCATTGAATATTGAAAGATAGCCAACTAAACTTCAGAGCTTAACTTTAAAATTATATTATACAATATTTTCAAAAAGGCTAGTTAGTCTACTAGGGCTATTAGTAGCTCTTAACTAGGCCTAGTCTAACCAGAGGGTTTACCAATATTATTATTGCCAATCATCTTAGATACTAGCCTAATTAGCTAGGCCTATCATTAAATCTTGGCATTCTTGTGGTGGGTGCAACTCTGTTAGGCCTACCCTGAGGAAAGTACCCACCTGACTTAGCTATAGGGGACTCCAAGTGTTTGGAAAATAGAAAATAGGCATTGCCACCTATCTTGCTAACCTCTAGCAGAGGAAAATACCCAACTCCTCTATGAACAACTATCCAAGTTTAGCCAAAATACCCAAATAGTATCTTAAGCAGCAAGCCAACTTGCCTTTGTTTTGAAGAGCAAAATGGATAAAAATTATCTAGATCTTATCTAATAGTATATCCAAGTCTAAGGACCAATTATACTAAGACAAACCAGCTAGCCAAGGTAAATTGCAAGAATGCCTACCCAAAAATATAGAGGTAGACTACTAATTAGATGATAAGGCATTTAGGATTAATAATATAATATTACCATAATTATTTCTGTTGTTTATCCAAAATTGTTAATTTTAACTTTTGGGTTTCAAATAAGTAATGTTTTTTGTCAAAAGGTAAGTCACATATCTACATGTATGTGCAACCTTGGGAATCACCCAGCCATTTCTATTGGCAACAAATACATATAAGTTGCTATTGGCTGAGAGCAGTCACGTGATTAGGCCTATTATTCCATCCAATAGTGACTTACATGTATCTGTTGCCAATAGAAATGGTTGAGTAAATCCCAAGGTTGTGCCCAAGGCCCCAAGCATGCATATCCAGTGTAAATCAAGGTGTTGCACATGCATGATCAGAGTGATAATAGGCCTAACCTAGTTTAACTTATCACTTCTAAATAGCCTAAATAGGTCTCATTTGTATATACATTATATAAAATTTAATATATGCAAGAAAAATTGCCAAGACTATATTTAACTTAACTTTAACCTTTACTACCATATTTATACAAGGTGCATATGATATTGAAAATATGTTGTTTAATTCCCTGACCTGACCCCAGGGACTAGACCTATGATGCACTTTGGAAAAAAGGCACTGCAGACCTAAAACTCATTGGGAGGTATCTAGTATGTATCTACAAGTCAATAACTTCATGGTGTTTGACAAGCTCCTTGTGCATATTGTGAATGAATTAGCTGAAAGCAATTTGACTGTTTAACAATTAATTCATTAGCTAAATATACCAAGTTGTATTCAAATTGATAAATGTATTAATAAGATAAAAAGTTGAAATAATTGTCTGAATTTACTTTGATGACCCTGAATTTGATTTCATACTATTTGCATTGTCATTACTGTTTTTATTATTATTACTGATTTCTTGTTATTATTGTCTGGAGTTGCTTGCTATCGAGGGATGCTTGCTTGCTATGTGGGAATGCTTGCTATCTGGAAGATGCAAGCTTGCTTTCTGGGTGGATGCTTGCTTTCTGGGGGGATGCTTACTATCTGGGGGATACTTATAAGTTAGGGATGCTTGCCATCCATCTGGGGGAGATGCTTGCAATCTGGGGGATGCTTTCAATTTAGTTGGAATGGCTGTCATTAATATCTTTGTGAGGGCTTTATTTTGTTGCATCCTTTTGTTACTTTTTGAAGCAAGATATCATAGCAAGCATCTTTTTCCGTAATAATAGGGCGATTATAAAACTAAAGAAGGAATTGGTTCTTAAGAAAATGTTCTTTTTAATGGATTTGCATGAATAAATTTTGCTCCTTGCTTATTGGGCGCCCCGAAGGGGGCACTAGATTGCATGTATAAAAAAGCCATATTTATTAACTGTTTGTGAAAAAAACCCTAGGAAGTTTGGATGTTTCACTAGTATTGACCTCAAACTTAAGCCTATTACTAATTTTTGCATGCGTCCACTGCTTCAAGCCTGTCGGGCAATGTCTTTGAAAGGCGGCCCTAGTGCCACATATTTAGCAACCCTAACTAGGGAAGAGCTAATTAATCGGGTTCAGCAACTCGAAGCTCAGGTGGTTCAGCTTCGGCCATTGGTGTCACCTGCTGGTGTTGTTGATGTTAGCGAAGCTGGGGAAGAGAAACTGCAGCTGATGCTGCCACAGCCAGGCAAAGGAAGGCGCAGACAGCGTGAAGGTCGAGTAGATTTTAATCAGTTTAAACAGCGCCGAGTGGCACTTCGGATTGCCTATATGGGCTGGGCCTTTGATGGCTCCGCTTTGCAGGTAGGGGTTTTTAACACTGTCCGGGTGTAATATAGACACAGGGTTTCTCAGAAGGGCACACCCACGCTGGGTCTCCATGGAAGGTATCATACTGGGTGTCCATGGAAGGTACAATTAGACTAGGTGTCCATGAAGCTTACAATCAGACGCTGGGTGTCCCTGGAGGGTACAATCAGACACTGGGTGTCGCTGGAGGGCACAACACTGGGTGTCCAAGGAGGGCACAATCAGACACTAGGTGTCCAAGGAGGGCACAATCAGACACTAGGTGTCCAAGGAGGGCACAATCAGACACCGGGTGTCCAAGGAGGGCACAATCAGACACCGGGTGTCCATGGAGGGCACAATCAGACACCGGGTGTCCAAGGAGGGCACAATCAGACACCGGGTGTCCATGGAGGGCACAATCAGACACTGGGTGTCCCTGGAGGGAACAATCAGACACTAGGTGTCCAAGGAGGGCACAATTAGACACTAGGTGTCCAAGGAGGGCACAATCAGACACTGGGTGTCGCTGGAGGGAACAATCAGACACTGGGTGTCGCTGGAGGGAACAATCAGACACTGGGTGTCGCTGGAGGGAACAATCAGACACTGGGTGTCGCTGGAGGGAACAATCAGACACTGAGTGTCGCTGGAGGGAACAATCAGACACTGGGTGTCGCTGGAGGGAACAATCAGACACTGGGTGTCGCTGGAGGGAACAATCAGACACTGGGTGTCGCTGGAGGGTACAATCAGACACTGGGCACAATTAGACACTAGGTGTCCAAGGAGGGCACAATCAGACACTGGGTGTCGCTGGAGGGAACAATCAGACACTGGGTGTCCAAGGAGGGCACAATCAGACACTGGGTGTCGCTGGAGGGAACAATCAGACACTGGGTGTCCAAGGAGGGCACAATCAGACACTGGGTGTCGCTGGAGGGAACAATCAGACACTAGGTGTCCAAGGAGGGCACAATCAGACACTGGGTGTCGCTGGAGGGAAAATCAGACACTGGGTGTCGCTGGAGGGAACAATCAGACACTGAGTGTCGCTGGAGGGAACAATCAGACACTGGGTGTCGCTGGAGGGAACAATCAGACACTGGGTGTCGCTGGAGGGAACAATCAGACACTGGGTGTCGCTGGAGGGAACAATCAGACACTGGGTGTCGCTGGAGGGTACAATCAGACACTGGGCACAATTAGACACTAGGTGTCCAAGGAGGGCACAATCAGACACTGGGTGTCGCTGGAGGGAACAATCAGACACTGGGTGTCCAAGGAGGGCACAATCAGACACTGGGTGTCGCTGGAGGGAACAATCAGACACTGGGTGTCCAAGGAGGGCACAATCAGACACTGGGTGTCGCTGGAGGGAACAATCAGACACTAGGTGTCCAAGGAGGGCACAATCAGACACTGGGTGTCGCTGGAGGGAAAAATCAGACACTGGGTGTCGCTGGAGGGAACAATCAGACACTGAGTGTCGCTGGAGGGAACAATCAGACACTGGGTGTCGCTGGAGGGAACAATCAGACACTGGGTGTCGCTGGAGGGAACAATCAGACACTGGGTGTCGCTGGAGGGAACAATCAGACACTGGGTGTCGCTGGAGGGAACAATCAGACACTGGGCACAATTAGACACTAGGTGTCCAAGGAGGGCACAATCAGACACTGGGTGTCGCTGGAGGGAACAATCAGACACTGGGTGTCGCTGGAGGGAACAATCAGACACTGGGTGTCGCTGGAGGGAACAATCAGACACTGGGTGTCGCTGGAGGGAACAATCAGACACTGGGCACAATTAGACACTAGGTGTCCAAGGAGGGCACAATCAGACACTGGGTGTCGCTGGAGGGAACAATCAGACACTAGGTGTCTAAGGAGGGCACAATCAGACACTAGGTGTCCAAGGAGGGCACAATCAGACACTGGGTGTTCAAGGAGGGCACAATCAGACACTAGGTGTCTAAGGAGGGCACAATCAGACACTAGGTGTCTAAGGAGGGCACAATCAGACACTAGGTGTCCAAGGAGGGCACAATCAGACACTGGGTGTTCAAGGAGGGCACAATCAGACACTAGGTGTCTAAGGAGGGCACAATCAGACACTAGGTGTCTAAGGAGGGCACAATCAGACACTGGGTGTCCAAGGAGGGCACAATCAGACACTAGGTGTCCAAGGAGGGCACAATCAGACACTAAGTGTCGCTGGAGGGCACAACACTAGGTGTCGCTGGAGGGCACAATCAGACACTGGGTGTCCAAGGAGGGCACAATCAGACACTGGGTGTCCAAGGAGGGCACAATCAGACACTAAGTGTCGCTGGAGGGCACAACACTAGGTGTCGCTGGAGGGCACAATCAGACACTGGGTGTCCAAGGAGGGCACAATCAGACACTTGGTGTCCAAGGAGGGCACAATCAGACACTAAGTGTCGCTGGAGGGCACAACAGTAGGTGTCGCTGGAGGGCACAATCAGACACCGGGTGTCCAAGGAGGGCACAAACAATTTATAAACACAGTTAAGAGTATATTTAGACGATCAAGGTTGAAAATGTTTACGTAGAGTCGTAGACACACAAATAAATGACTAATCACTACCCCCCTGACCAGGACAACACAGACAACACGGTACTCGGCCGCTTGTGCGACGGTTTAAAACGCGTACAATTAATCGAATCGATAGACACTTGCAATCTAGTGTCTTGCGCTCGAACTGACAAAGGCGTCTCAGCCCTGGCTAATGTTGTATCGTTAAATATTCGCAGCCTACTGTCCGACTGCAACACCGGTTGCATACCGGACACTGGACCGGACATTGGCAAGAGGCGAACGCCTCCGTCTAGTGAGGACACGGAGGCTAACGAACTGGATCCTGTTGGTCCGCTTAATAGAGTGCTGCCGCGCGAGCTGCGAGTGCTGGCTTGGGCACCTGTGACGCCAGATTTCAGTGCCAGATTCGCCTGTAAAGGCCGGGAATACCTGTACCATTTTCCTCGGTCAACGTTCAATATAGAAGCTATGCGAGACGCCTGTAAACGCTTTGTTGGGGAGCACGATTTCAGGAATTTTTCAAAATTCTCCCCAGATCAGGCTAATTATTGTCGAACTGTAATGGAGTGCGATATTGAACCTGTTGATTACTGCAGTCAAGCATCAGATCATAATCAGATGTTCGCGTTCCGAGTTCGAGCTACGGCCTTTCTTTATCATCAGATTAGGAATATGTTCTCTGTGCTGGCTCTGGTTGGTCAAGGGCTTGAAGAGCCAAGTATTGTTGATAAACTGCTGGATGTGAATGCTACTCCTAGGTGAGTTTTATACTGGTCGACGTCTTTTAATGAAAACGTTACGAACGCCAAGAGGCGTTCAAAAGTCGTTGCAGATCACACAGATAGAATAGGAAAGACGTGACTCTTACAGGTAGACGGTATATGAGACGTGAAAGAGTCGCTGTAGAATCCGTCACTTTATGAATAAAAATCAACGAATGCCTAATAGGCAGATGTGCAACCGACAGCTCAGCCGCAATTGCGCGGCGCATCTGAAGGCTGCGTACGGCTGTTCAGTCCAAGGACTGGGGGGGGGGGTCACCACACGCACCCTCAATTACCCCAGCTAATGCTGGCACCCATTTTACAGCTGGGCGAGCTAAAGCAATGCAGAGTTACGAGTAAGTGTCTTGCTCAAGGACACAAATTGTTCCGAGTGCAGGATCAGGAATCGAACCCCCGACCTTGAAGTCGTGAGTCCGACACTCTAACTACTAGGCTAACTTAAACAACGACTCTTGGACCACTTCTTACGATTCTACAACTCACGTGATGCACTTGTGACTCAATTTTTTTTACACCAACCTTCACAGGAAGCCAGAATATGTGTTGGCCGATGGTCTCCCATTAATCTTATCTAAAGCCGAATTCGATCATCTCGATTGGCGTTGCTCAGCGGACGCCCGCGAGCATCTCAGGGTCACCTTGCAGCGTCACTGGACTGAGCTGACTGTCCGATCCTGCCTTGCTCGTCTAGCTGTCGATCATCTGCCGTTGACTCCGCCAACGTTGAATTGGTCTCATCTGAGTACCGGGCTGCTGCCCGAGCTGCGCTGTAGGCAGCACCGACCGCTGCTCAAGCGTCAGCTGCAGGCCAGCTTCGAGGAGATGCGCGAACGAGCGGACAGCAAGCGGCAATTGAAGCAGCTGGCTTCGACTGGTGACGGCGATGCCGTTCAAGACGAGAAGCGGCTCCGGTTAGAGGAAGCTTGCGTAGAGTGATTTGTCTGCAGTCTCATCGGAGTCTTTGTAACCTCGCGTGTCTAACTGGCTACTGGTGTCTAACCCGATGGGAAAAGGGCAGCCTCTAATTTTTACCCTAGCCTCAAACGCAGCCTCGAATGAACCTCAAAGTGGATTTTTTGAGGCTGGTTAGATGCTAGCCTCAAAAATAATCTTTAACCTCAAAAGAGATTGTATTTGATGCTGGATTTGAGGCTAGAGTAGAGGTTCAACTTAGAGTCTGAGATAGAGGCTAGATTCGAGGCTGGATTAGAGGCTTTTTTTGAGCCTGGATTTGACGTTTAATTTAGAGGCTAAATTCGAGGCTGGATTAGAGGCTTTATTTGAGCCTGGATTTGACGTTTAATTTAGAGGCTAAATTCGAGGCTGGATTAGAGGCTTTTTTTGAGCCTGGATTTGACGTTTAATTTAGAGGCTAAATTCGAGGCTGGATTAGAGGCTTTTTTGAGCCTGGATTTGACGTTTAATTTAGAGGCTAAATTCGAGGCTGGATTAGAGGCTTTATTTGAGCCTGGATTTGACGTTTAATTTAGAGGCTAAATTCGAGGCTGGATTAGAGGCTTTATTTGAGCCTGGATTTGACGTTTAATTTAGAGGCTAAATTCGAGGCTGGATTAGAGGCTTTATTTGAGCCTGGATTTGACGTTTAATTTAGAGGCTAAATTCGAGGCTGGATTAGAGGCTTTATTTGAGCCTGGATTTGATGTTTAATTTAGAGGCTAAATTCGAGGCTGGATTAGAGGCTTTATTTGAGCCTGGATTTGATGTTTAATTTAGAGGCTAAATTCGAGGCTGGATTAGAGGCTGGATTAGAGACTGAATTAGAGGCTGGATTAGAGACTGGATTCGAGGCTCAATTAGAGACTGGATTCGAGGCTCAATTAGAGGCTGGATTAGAGGCTGTATTAGAGACTGAATTAGAGGCTGGATTAGAGACTGGATTCGAGGCTCAATTAGAGACTGGATTTGAGGCTCAATTAGAGGCTGGATTAGAGGCTGTATTAGAGACTGAATTAGAGGCTGGATTAGAGACTGGATTCGAGGCTGGATTAGAGACTGGATTCGAGGCTCAATTAGAGGCTGGATTAGAGGCTGTATTAGAGACTGAATTAGAGGCTGGATTAGAGACTGGATTCGAGGCTCAATTAGAGACTGGATTCGAGGCTCAATTAGAGGCTGGATTAGAGGCTGTATTAGAGACTGAATTAGAGGCTGGATTAGAGACTGGATTCGAGGCTGGATTAGAGACTGGATTCGAGGCTCAATTAGAGGCTGGATTAGAGGCTGTATTAGAGACTGAATTAGAGGCTGGATTAGAGACTGGATTCGAGGCTCAATTAGAGACTGGATTCGAGGCTCAATTAGAGGCTGGATTAGAGGCACAGCACTCATGGAAGACAAGGAGAGGCTCCAGGCGGCATTGGATGAGCTTTCACGTGACCATGACACGGAGGCGCAGTCTGTCGAAGGAAAAGTATCCAGCATGAAGGCTGATTTGCACCAGCTTGCCCTCGAGTATCGGCAGACTTGTACTTCCTTCCGAAACTCGGTGCGGATCATCTCATCGGTTGATAAAATGCTAGAGGACGCGAACAAAATCCACGCGCGTGCACGCACCGAGCTCGCCAAGATGGCGGAATTCTGCTCCGACTCGCCAGCCACAATAGTTGACTCCTCCATGGCCACTGAAGTGGAGTCCTTAGGGATCACCTTGGCTGTTAACACTCGTGCGAGTGACAGTACGTCCGGTAGCACCACTATCAAAAAACCGGTGTCTTTGATACAGAAGGTCGCCCTCATTGACGCGTTCCCCACCGTAAAAGTGACGGACGACAGCATGCGCGGTATTGAAACAGCCATCAAGAGATACCACGATGCCAAGGAAGTTGCTCAACGAAAGCGCCTACTTGGCGTCGCTTACTCCACAATACTGCGGGCTGTCTTCTCTGAGGAGCAGCTTCAGACGTGTGTCTGGGAAGGACGAAAGGTAAAGAATGGCACCAACCGGTCGGCCGTCGACCCGATGCAGAAAGAGGCCGTCATTCAATTCGTTAAATCGAACGGCCTAGACCCAAGCCGCCTGTCACTTTACTTCAATCGCCTCGCCGCTTACGGCCGCAGTAAACTATCGGGCGCCGGTGGCGAGACGGAGGCCGGTGGCGGGACGGAGGCCGATGGCGAGACGGAGGCCGGTGGCGAGACGGAGGCCGGTGGCGGGACGGAGGCCGGTGGCGAGACGGAGGCCGGTGGCGGGACGGAGGCCGGTGGCGGGACGGAGGCCGGTGGCGAGACCGAGACCGGTGGCGGGACGGAGGCCGATGGCGAGACGGAGGCCGGTGGCGGGACGGAGGCCGGTGGCGAGACGGAGGCCGGTGGCGGGACGGAGGCCGGTGGCGGGACAGAGGCCGGTGGCGGGACGGAGGCCGGTGGCGAGACCGAGGCCGGTGGCGAGACCGAGGCCGTGTTGTAGTAGGCGAAACGTAAGAACTGATAACGGTACGAGGATTGTGATTCGCTGACAAATGTGACTATTAAACAAGTAAAAAAAGAAACTCTTAATAATCAATGTCACACTTCTCAACATAGTCACCCCGGAGCTGAACACATTTGTGCCATCTTTCAGGCAGCTTGTCGAGGCCCTGGGCGAAGAATTTTCTGGGGACACTTCGCAACCACTGGTTGATCGCAGAGCCAAAAGCAGAAAGGCTTCCATAGCAGTGACCACGAAGTGGCTCTTTAATTTTCTCTAAGAGCACCCGCTGGATGTTCTCATCAGAGGTAGATGCTAGAGGTAGAGGTGGAGGTAGAAAGATACAGGATTTTCTGTCTTATATGAAGGCTAGAAGTAATATTTTCCATAGACATAACTGTCATGAGCCCTAGAGTCCTAGGCTAAAGTATAAACTCAAGTAAAAAAATACAAAAGAAACTAGAGATGTTTGTCAGCAGATTTATGACACATCCCTCGTAAAAAGAAACCAGCCTCTTTCTTTCTTTCTTTCTTTCGTTTTATTAATCGTAGCTTATTAATAAATCGCCAGCCTCTAATTGAGCCTCT
>NIVC01000505.1:117500-177500 GCA_002269645.1 Macrostomum lignano | reverse complement strand
ATAGATCTCGCTAGAGTAAGATTCTCGGCTGATTCTAAGAATCTATATATATCTCGCTAGAGTAAGATTCTCGGCTGATTCTAAGAATCTATAGATCACGCTAGACTAAGATTGTCGGCTGATTCTAAGAATCCATAGATCTCGCTAGAGTAAGATTCTCGGCTGATTCTAAGAATCTATAGATCTCGCTAGACTAAGAAGATTCTCGGCTGATTCTAAGAATCTATAGATCTAGCTAGACTAAGATTCTCGGCTGATTCTAAGAATCTATAGATCTCGCTAGACTAAGATTCTCGGTTGATTCTAAGAATCTACAGATCTCTCAAGGCTAGGATTCTCGGCTGATTCTAAGAATCTATAGATCTCGCTAGAGTAAGATTCTCGGCTGATTCTAAGAATCTATAGATCTCGCTAGAGTAAGATTCTCGGCTGATTCTAAGAATCTATAGATCTCGCTAGAGTAAGATTCTCGGCTGATTCTAAGAATCTATAGATCTCGCTAGAGTAAGATTCTCGGCTGATTCTAAGAATCTATAGATCTCGCTAGACTAAGATTCTCGGCTGATTCTAAGAATCTATAGATCTAGCTAGACTAAGATTCTCGGTTGATTCTAAAAATCTATAGATCTCGCTAGGCTAGGATTCTCGGCTGATTCTAAGAATCTATAGATCTCGCTAGGCTAGGATTCTCGGCAGATTTTTCTGAATCTATAGATCACGCTAGAGTAAGATTCTCGGCTGATTCTAAGAATCTATAGATCTCGCTAGACTAAGAATCTTGGCTGATTCTATGAATCTATAGATCTCGCTAGAGTAAGATTCTCGGCTGATTCTATGAATCTATAGATCTCGCTAGACTAAGAATCTTGGCTGATTCTATGAATCTATAGATCTCGCTAGGCTAAGAATCTTGGTTGATTCTAAGAATCTATAGATCTCGCTAGGCTAGGATTCTCGGCTGATTCTATGAATCTATAGATCTCGCTAGGCTAGGATTCTCGGTTGATTCTAAGAATCTATAGATCTCGCTAGGCTAGGATTCTCGGCTGATTCTAAGAATCTATAGATCTCGCTAGAGTAAGATTCTCGGCTGATTCTAAGAATCTATATAGATCTCGCTAGAGTAAGATTCTCGGCTGATTCTAAGAATCTATATAGATCTCGCTAGAGTAAGATTCTCGGCTGATTCTAAGAATCTATATATATCTCGCTAGAGTAAGATTCTCGGCTGATTCTAAGAATCTATAGATCACGCTAGACTAAGATTGTCGGCTGATTCTAAGAATCCATAGATCTCGCTAGAGTAAGATTCTCGGCTGATTCTAAGAATCTATAGATCTCGCTAGACTAAGAAGATTCTCGGCTGATTCTAAGAATCTATAGATCTAGCTAGACTAAGATTCTCGGCTGATTCTAAGAATCTATAGATCTCGCTAGACTAAGATTCTCGGTTGATTCTAAGAATCTACAGATCTCTCAAGGCTAGGATTCTCGGCTGATTCTAAGAATCTATAGATCTCGCTAGAGTAAGATTCTCGGCTGATTCTAAGAATCTATAGATCTCGCTAGAGTAAGATTCTCGGCTGATTCTAAGAATCTATAGATCTCGCTAGAGTAAGATTCTCGGCTGATTCTAAGAATCTATAGATCTCGCTAGAGTAAGATTCTCGGCTGATTCTAAGAATCTATAGATCTCGCTAGACTAAGATTCTCGGCTGATTCTAAGAATCTATAGATCTAGCTAGACTAAGATTCTCGGTTGATTCTAAAAATCTATAGATCTCGCTAGGCTAGGATTCTCGGCTGATTCTAAGAATCTATAGATCTCGCTAGGCTAGGATTCTCGGCAGATTTTTCTGAATCTATAGATCACGCTAGAGTAAGATTCTCGGCTGATTCTAAGAATCTATAGATCTCGGTAGACTAAGACTCGGCTGATTCTTCGAATCTATAGATCTCGCTAGACTAAGAATCTTGGCTGATTCTATGAATCATAGATCTCGCTAGAGTAAGATTCTCGGCTGATTCTAAGAATCTATAGATCTCGCTAGACTAAGATTCTCGGCTGATTCTATGAATCTATAGATCTTGCTAGACTAAGACTCGGCTGATACTAAGAATCTTTAGATCACGCTAGAGTAAGATTCTCGGCTGATTCTAAGAATCTATAGATCTCGCTAGACTAAGAATCTTGGCTGATTCTATGAATCTATAGATCTCGCTAGGCTAAGAATCTTGGTTGATTCTAAGAATCTATAGATCTCGCTAGGCTAGGATTCTCGGCTGATTCTATGAATCTATAGATCTCGCTAGGCTAGGATTCTCGGTTGATTCTAAGAATCTATAGATCTCGCTAGGCTAGGATTCTCGGCTGATTCTAAGAATCTATAGATCTCGCTAGAGTAAGATTCTCGGCTGATTCTAAGAATCTATATAGATCTCGCTAGAGTAAGATTCTCGGCTGATTCTAAGAATCTATATAGATCTCGCTAGAGTAAGATTCTCGGCTGATTCTAAGAATCTATAGATCACGCTAGACTAAGATTGTCGGCTGATTCTAAGAATCCATAGATCTCGCTAGAGTAAGATTCTCGGCTGATTCTAAGAATCTATAGATCTCGCTAGACTAAGAAGATTCTCGGCTGATTCTAAGAATCTATAGATCTCTCAAGGCTAGGATTCTCGGCTGATTCTAAGAATCTATAGATCTCGCTAGAGTAAGATTCTCGGCTGATTCTAAGAATCTATAGATCTCGCTAGAGTAAGATTCTCGGCTGATTCTAAGAATCTATAGATCTCGCTAGAGTAAGATTCTCGGCTGATTCTAAGAATCTATAGATCTCGCTAGACTAAGATTCTCGGCTGATTCTATGAATCTATAGATCTCGCTAGACTAAGATTCTCGGCTGATTCTAAGAATCTATAGATCTAGCTAGACTAAGATTCTCGGTTGATTCTAAGAATCTATAGATCTCGCTAGGCTAGGATTCTCGGCTGATTCTAAGAATCTATAGATCTCGCTAGGCTAGGATTCTCGGCAGATTTTTCTGAATCTATAGATCACGCTAGAGTAAGATTCTCGGCTGATTCTAAGAATCTATAGATCTCGGTAGACTAAGACTCGGCTGATTCTTCGAATCTATAGATCTCGCTAGACTAAGAATCTTGGCTGATTCTATGAATCATAGATCTCGCTAGAGTAAGATTCTCGGCTGATTCTAAGAATCTATAGATCTCGCTAGACTAAGATTCTCGGCTGATTCTATGAATCTATAGATCTCGCTAGACTAAGATTCTCGGCTGATTCTAAGAATCTATAGATCTAGCTAGACTAAGATTCTCGGTTGATTCTAAGAATCTATAGATCTCGCTAGGCTAGGATTCTCGGCTGATTCTAAGAATCTATAGATCTCGCTAGGCTAGGATTCTCGGCAGATTTTTCTGAATCTATAGATCACGCTAGAGTAAGATTCTCGGCTGATTCTAAGAATCTATAGATCTCGGTAGACTAAGACTCGGCTGATTCTTCGAATCTATAGATCTCGCTAGACTAAGAATCTTGGCTGATTCTATGAATCATAGATCTCGCTAGAGTAAGATTCTCGGCTGATTCTAAGAATCTATAGATCTCGCTAGACTAAGATTCTCGGCTGATTCTATGAATCTATAGATCTTGCTAGGCTAAGACTCGGCTGATACTAAGAATCTTTAGATCACGCTAGGCTAAGACTCGGCTGATACTAAGAATCTTTAGATCACGCTAGAGTAAGATTCTCGATCTATCTAATAAACGTAAGTTTCGATCTTAATACTTTCCGAAGAGAGATTGAAAATTTAATCTTCTAAAACGATTTTTAACATCGATTTTATTGCACTAGCTAAACGGCTAATTTTGTTTAAATCCAAACTGACTTTTATTATTCTGCAGGAAGAAATTCTGAGGACACTTTAATCCCCATAGGATTTTTTTAGTGTCACTAGCTATCTCTTAATAGTACAGTCAGTGTATTAGCCAAATATTTCAACTTGACTTTGAGACCGCCATAGTGCCAAGTAAACTTATCTCCCTAATATCTTGGCAAGACATTATCATTTGCTGCACAAGCCGACACAATCCAGCTTTTATAGTTGAATTTTCTATCTCTCTGCCACTTGCTTGTTCGTCCCCACAGTTTCCATTTCTTTTTTCTCCTGATCTGTCTTGACTGGCTGAGCCTCTTAGTATGCAAATTTTTAGCAGAGCAGTCTGTTCTGCAGTTCCGCAGTGTTGAGTCCTGGCTGCTCAGATTCTAACTCTCCAACCCCCTCCACCCTGTCACCCTCGGGATCTTTGATTTCTAATTAGTGAGCTGGCTTCTATTTCGGCTGAGAGAAGTCTCATTGCGACTCTCCGCTCTTAGGAGTCGATTCGGCTTGCGCGTTTTTCTGGCAGCATGCCAATTGTTGAAATATATAATGCATGTCTTGTGCGGCATTTCTTATTCCTCATCTGGCTCTGCGTGTCTCCCCTGTACCCTTCTCTCTCCCCCTCTCCCTCTTCACTCCTCCCCTCTCCACTTCTCCCTCATCCCTCTCCACTTCTCCCTCATCCCTCTCCACTTCTCCCTCTCCCCTCTCCACTTCTCCCATTTCACTCTCCCCTTCTCTCTCTTTCCCTCCCCCTTCTCTCTCTCCCTCTCCACTTCTGCCTCTCCCCTCTCTTTCTCTCCCCTCTCTTACTCCCTCTCCCCTCTCCACTTCTCCCTCTCCCCTCTCCCCTTCTCCCATTCCCCTCCACTTCTCCCTCTCCACTTCTCCCTCTCCCCTCTCCACTTCTCCCTCTCCCCTCTCCCCTTCTCCCACTCCCCTCCACTTCTCCCTCTCCACTTCTCCCTCTCCACTTCTCCCTCTCCACTTCTCCCTCTCCACTTCTCCCTCTCCACTTCTCCCTCTCCACTTCTCCCTCTCCACTTCTCCCTCTCCCTCTCTACTTCTCCCTCACCCCTCTCTTTCTCCCTCTCCCCTTTCCACTTCTCCCCTCCCTCTTCTCCGCTCTCTATCTTCCCGTCTCTCTTACTTTCTCTCCCGTCCTTTTTCTCTCTCTCTCTCCTTCACCTTCTTTGTCTCCCTCTCTTCCTCCCTCTCTTTAACTATCCATCATTTATCTACCTCCCAGCCCCCTTACTTCCCACACACTAGCCCTTCATTCTTAACTTTTTCACTATTCTGAAAAACATTATTGATTAAAGAAGATATTTTTTCTGTATTGACTTTCCCTTCACACTAAAAAGTCATCAGTAGTAGTAGCAGTGATTAAATCTTGTCCATTTATCAGCATTTTAAAAAATATAGTTAGCGTTGTATATCCTGCTTACAATTTTAGTATAGAAAAATAAAAAAAATTGTATATACGAGCTAGTGTGTAAAATGCTGTGTTATTTTTATAATATCGATGCAGTTAAAGTCGCATCCGGAAGCCTTATGTAATACAGTATTAGGTAAATATCCATCTATCTAGAAATAACTTTGAAGGCATTCGCTTTGAGGCGGAGGGATAGATGATGGGTCACCCCCCTCTCGAGATGGGCAGGTAGAGGAAACTGAATCTCCATCTTGATCAGATTTGGGATTCCAAGGATACTACTGTCTGTCCGTCTGTCTGTCTACCCTTCCGTCGCCTCCCTCGCTTCTCCTTTATCTTAGCTTGGCTATCAATATTTTTCCACTAAAGCCACACACAGCGTGTCTGCAATGCCCCATCTGATGACGGCTGGATGACTAATCTGCAGGTAGTGCTTTTTCTATCCTATACAGATCTCATTGATTCGATGACGAATATATAATCAATAGATGGTGTTATTTTGTTTTCCATATTTATCGGTACACTGCAAGATGCGGCTTGATTATATTCATAAGTTTAATTTGATAGGTGAAAAATGTTTTAAAGTTTAAAAATGAGAGATTCGGGGGAAATGGCATTCCGGTCCGCTGACACCTGAGCATCTCAACTTATCGTAGCAACCCACCGAATCTGTTCAGTTGCTCTAGCAGTTTGTCAGAGGTGGCGATACAGATGCTTTCTCAACATCCACATGGGTCCTGTCATTTTGTTCGTCCCCGCTCAAATCAGTAAGCTGTCTCTCTGTCTGTCACTCAGTCCCCGGTTGCTAATGAATGCCCATCACGAGATCCGCAACGTGCAGCCGCGTCCCGGGAGAGAAGGGAAGTCTTCCTCTTATAGCATGGCGAATCACAGTTAGTTATAGGCTGACCGTTACAGAGCGAGAGCCTCGCCCACATCCGGGGAAGCGGGCTGGACAGACTGCGTCAGGAATTTTTTTAGAGTGGGCAGGTCTTAATAATAATAATAGTAATAGTAATAATAGTAAGCCACTGCATGCGACCTCATCATTAGAAGTGGAGTGAGCGCAATATTGGATCGTTGAACGGTGACTCGTCGGTCACATAAGCTGCTCTGCCAACCACGCCCAAGCGAGGAGAGGGTCAACGAGAAATGAAGAGAGAGAGAGAGAAAAAACTTATGGGAGGCTTCAATCAGGGGTCCCGTCTCGCGACCTTACTTCCTTAACTCCTTGAACATAACGAATCCGCCCCCTCATGCCCTGAATTTGGGATCCTCGGCTGTCTTTTCTCATTCTCCGCCTGCCTCTCTCTTCCCTGCTCAAATTCTTCGCGTCCAGTTGCCACTTGAGCGCTGGGCTCTCTGGGTCAGGCCTGAGAATCCACTTCAGCAGTGGAGAGTGTCGCATTTGGGTAGCGATATCGTCGCTGTGTGTTGATTTCCTGCCAAGCCAGTCCGATCATCAAATGAAACTTGCCGCCATCCCTAAAATCCCTAAAATCCCCAGCAAGCAGAGTGCAAAGCCGGGCCTTTTGTGATTCAGTTTGCACCACTTCTTCTTGCTTTGAGGACAGCGCGTCTATTGAATCTGATTCTGATCTCCATTTTCTATACATATCGTCTCTGTCTGTCTGTCTGTCTGTCTGTCTGTCTGTCTGTCTGTCTGTCTGTCTGTCTGTCTGTCTGTCTGTCTGTCTGTCTGTCTGTCTGTCTGCCTGTCTTTCTGTCTGTCTGTCTGTCTGTCTGTCTGTCTGTCTGTCTGTCTGTCTGTCTGTCTGTCTGTCTGTCTGTCTCTCCGCCTGTCAATCTATCTCTCAGTCTTTATCTAGCCATTTAATTACATTCTTTTCAACTAGATAAATGCTACGTATTGGTTGATAAGAAGAGCGATATAAAATCACCTTGACTTCGTTGACAATATTCCATATTCAGTCAACTCAATCAACGAGCATCTTTCGGTTTTCCAACCAAGATTAGGTGTGCTAAAATAGACTGTTATTAATTTATTCAAGCCAAGTCGCAGTGATACGCACTGTTGAAAGTACACATATAATTATAGAGCCAGGCCTCTCAGCCATCATTATAGCTACATTGAGAATGGGGGAAGAAATGATAATTAGTTAACTCATCACTGGGTGATTGCAATGCTGCATTCAACTGTATCGTTCTGTTTTGTATATGAGCGTGGTTAGCTAGTCTTTCTTACTGGGGTTAACTGAGGAGAGAGAGAATTGAGCCGTATATATATTTGGCATAATTTATTAGCGATGTTAGAAAGAGTTTGGTTATTAGGGAGTCAAAACAGTTGGTTGTGAAAAATTACAGGGAATTATATGACAGGTCAAATGAGTTTAGGAGCAAGAGAAAATCGATAATTAGGTACAAAGGTCAAAATGTTATCAGATGGTTTAATTAGCTGGATTAGTCGGGAAGTGTATTCGACCAATCCACCGATTAACTCAAGAAGCTCATTCAGCAGAGATGTAGCCTAGTGGTTAGAGCGTCGCACTTATGACTGAAGTTCAGGGGTTCGATTCCCGATCCCGCTGGAACAATTTGTGTCCTTCAGCAAGACACATAACTCTGCATTGCTTCTGTTCATTCAGCTGTAAAATGGGTGCCAGCATTAGCTGGGGTAATTGAGGATGTGTGTGGCGACCCCGCAGTCCTTGGACTGAACAGCCGTACGCAGCCTTCAGATGCGCCGCGCAATAGCTGCGGCTGAGCTGTCGGTTGCACATCTGGCCATTAGGGCATGCATAAGCCAATTAATTAATTAAGTAATTCAGTTCACAAACCAGTAGTTTCTACAGAAAAGTAGGTTTGTTGTGACCTTGATATTCTATATAATGCATGTAAACTGTATCAAGGCGACAATGTTCACAGGTAAATGACAGAAAATTATTTAAACAAGCAACAGTTACATCATCTGCAGTTGATAGATGAAAATTAATTTTAATTGCCTAAAAAAATAAAATACAATAGAGAGGATTGAGACGCGTAAGTTAATGAAGGGTAAGACTAAATGCATAGCCACTAGTTTGCTCATTCAAGACTCAACAAAGTGCTTCTACTGAAACTGCTTTGCCAAGAATAGCTACTCACTAACTAGTGAAGCATATTTCTAAGAAAGCGCTTGTTAAGAGAGTTTTCTTGTTTTAAAAAGAAAAGAACTGCCTTCTCCTTTTGTTAGAGTCTTCTGCTTGTCAAAAATAGTCATGCAACAATTGGTAGCTAATTGGTAGTTATTCATGTACCACACAGTTCCATTGTCCACCCTAGTAGTCTGGCCTTGAGTTAAAGCACTATAGAGCACTTTTGCTGAATCGTTACTTGCACTGGCTTGCTAGGGTTAATAAAGTGCAGAAGTGGCTGATGCTGCTGAAGAGGCTGGTTAAACATGAGCAGAGTGAGAATGGAGTTGAGTTGAAGTGTCAGTCTGGACGATTTTTTTGTCAGCATCAGTCGTCGGAGTCAAACGTGATGTGATGGAACTAGCTAAAATTATCCTGGCACTTTAGTTTTCTCATAGCTGGCTGAAACATGCTTCCTAACTGCATAGGGGCAACTATGCCGTATGCCGTACATGCTCATTACGTGTGGCTTATAATAAGCATGGGCGGAGTCAATGCTGACTATGACTATACACTTCTTTCTTTCTCCTTCCTCTTTAGCTAGCAAATCTAACAGAGAAGCACAAGTCTCTCTTTTGTTGTGCTGCTCAGAGCAGGTAAAGAATTAGTAAATGCACGTGTGAAGGGGGCGATGGGGTAAGCCTAATGGGGTTGGCCAATGCAGTGTAGCAGTGCGGAAAACTGTATGTTGTCCGGGTGGGGGCTGGGGGAAAAGTGGGAAGAGACAGGGAAATTGGAGGGGGTGGCTGGCTTACATGTAGAGACGGAGTAAGCATAGAATGAAGGTGGGTAGGGCGAGAGGGCGATTGAGACTTGAGGAGAGAATTATGAATCATATGAGCTTGAGTAAATTGGGCTAGGAAAAAAGTGTGTTTTTTGTTAAAAAAAAGCTTCAACCATGACGCATGCTTACTGTATATTGAACTCTGACTGGCTGGACATTGCAGTCAGTCACAAGCCAGTTTCAAGCGACCTTGTCGCCCTTTCTATCCAAAAGACTCTATGTATGCGCTTAGCTCGTATGTGTCTCTAGCTACTGTAATGTGCGGGCTTTTGTAGAATGTTCAGCTCACTTTCCATTGCACGGGTCGATTTGAGCTGAGCGACACTATACTGCTGGCAAGCGCGTGTTTGTCTCAAAGCAATTCAACTTCCCAACACTTTTAGGCGAGAGAGTGGATTCCGACTAACTGTGTTATACAGTTGGCATGTACGCGTACAAATATGAAGAATTAGCCTAATCCAAATCCTGCAGCAGCTGTCACCGCTATGGAAAGTGATTGATTGCTTTTTGCCAATCAGACAGTGCTATAGAAATGCATTTTTTCTATTCTAAACATCTATAATTAATTTCGGTTTAAGCTTGTCCCTCGTGTCTGATCTAAAGCTTCTCAGCTGACATGTACACATGCGCTCTATATTCGTAGTTTTGGAACTGCACTGCTGGCTGTTTCACTTTGGCCGACAAAGTTGGTCAGTTGGTGATATAACCATACGAAGATCCAAACCTTTATTTTATCATTTTCAGTTTCTTTTATTACAAAATTTGATTACACCTGACCTAATAGGCAGATGTGCAACCGACAGCTCAGCCGCAGCTATTCAGTCCAAGGACTGGGGGGGGGGGGGGTCGTCACACACATCCTCAATTACCCCAGCTAATGCTGGCACCCATTTTACAGCTGAATGAACTAAAGCAACGCAGAGTTAATTGTCTTGCTCAAGGACACAAATTGTTCCAGTGGGATCGGGAATCGAAGCCCGATGTTATTATGGTAATCACACGAAGCTGTCTACCGGTACAGCTCATCGACTTCGATTCAGGTTTGTCGACTTTGTTAGCGGAGTGAAATTGTACAAACTCGAAACCAGTGGTCAACTTTAATTCTCAGAGTCAGAACCCAGCCTTAAGTTAAGCAATTTACACATGGCTTTCGGTTCTTGTCTCAACTTTGGGTCACGCAATTTGCGCCACAAGACCCTGGCTTAGGCTGGGGAGGAGAGAGTGGAGAGTTATGGCTAGAGAGTCGTAACGCTTCCATTTGTTGACCCACTGGAATCGGGGTGTATGCATGCTTTCAGAAGAGTATTTCTCGACTCCAAGGTTGTCAATATCTCTCAAAACTCGATTTGATGCACTGCATTCTACTAGTTACCAAGAATCTAAGAATACAGAGTACTTTTTCTTTTTCTGTGTTTCCACCAGGTTTAGTAGATGGCAGCGCGTTATCCACCAGAATCTTTATCCTAGTTATGATAAAGCCTCGATGATGGCGTGATTAAACCCTGGGAATCGAGATCTGATGATTCACCATCTAATTGTATCATATCTTATTCAGCTTCAAATACTAACCGATGACTTGCACCGACCTGCACCCCTGTGTATTCGATCGGCCCAGACCCTAACCCCGAACTTGAATCGCGGTGGTGGCGTGATTCACGCGGTATTACGGTTCGCAGCAGTGAAGCCAGCTTCTTGCTTTTAGCCTGGCAATTATTAATCATTGTCGAGATTAAGGCAGGTAAGCCAGGTGCTACAAGCCGGCAAAGTTTTTGTCTTCATTCTCTCTATACGTGTGCGCCCGTTCAATGCCCCCCTCAGCACGGCACACCTTTTTTCTGTCTTGAAAAGGTGAAAGATAATTGAGGGCAGGGCAAGGATAGAAGAAGCGATACCCCCCGCGAATGCCTCTGAGGAACCGGCGTTTCCCAAAATTGCATTTCTGTTCCCCCCGACCGCTCCCTCCCTCCTGACCACCCTCCCCAAGTCTCAACTTTCTCTGTCTACACGTACAAGTCTCCCTAGGCGGTCGCTGGTTCCAATGCATGCCGGCCTCCAATACTGACGCGATTGGCTAAGAACGATACGCCCAGCTGTGTATAATATATCTGCCGGCCTCCGCTGCTCTTGTCCACAGTTGGACGCAAAACTACAAGGCTACCGAAATAGACAATTATTGCGCGTATGCCACTGCTTTACCGTCTGAGACGCTCTGCATCGTCGGACAGAGCTCAGCTGAGATGTCCGACTCTGCCTCACCAGCAGCAACGGCAGCAGTCAGACGCTGCCGCTCAGCCTCAGAAACAGCCGTCGACGCAACCGCCGCCGCCGACAGCGCCGCCTTACTGGAACCCGACTGACCCGTCGAGTCAAGTTAGAACATTCGCCCACGCTCCCAAGCAGCATCCAGCAACCAATCAGCCAGTTTCCACTAGCGACGCTTCATCCTCTGCGGGTCTCAGACGCGGCGTGTCGCTTTCGTCGGGTATCAGCGCAATGGCCGCCTCGAATGTTGCCGGTTCGGCAGCAACTTTGCGACATCAGCATCAGCAACAGCAACAGAAACCGCCGTGTCCTCAGCTGGCAGCCAGTGCCGATCCTATCCGAGATCTGATCTCCGCTGTGCAGAGAAACGATCTCGCTGTAGTGCACCGATTGCTGAGTAGTTTATCCGGTACTCAGCAGAGAAGTGAGTTATTATTCCATTTATTTTCGGGGGTTCTTTTCATTCTCAGTTTCGGAGGTTTGTTGTCGACAAGATTTTTCGGCTTTTAACTTGTTGTCCAAGCAGAACTCGATCACCCTCTGTTATTTCAATGCCTGTCATCTCCCTGTCTGTTAGCTCAGTGTCTGTTATCTCCCTGTCTGTTAACTCAGTGTCTGTTATTTCCCTATCTGTTATCTCCCTGTCTGTTATTTCCCTGTCTGTTGTCTCACTGTCTGTTATTTCCCTGTCTGTTATCTCCCTGTCTGTTAACTCAGTGTCTGTTATCTCCGTGTCTGTTGTCTCCCTGTCTGTTAACTCAGTGTCTGTTATCTCCGTGTCTGTTGTCTCCCTGTCTGTTATTTCCCTGTCTGTTGTCTCACTGTCTGTTATTTCCCTGTCTGTTATCTCCCTGTCTGTTAACTCAGTGTCTGTTATCTCCGTGTCTGTTGTCTCCCTGTCTGTTAACTCAGTGTCTGTTATCTCCGTGTCTGTTGTCTCCCTGTCTGTTAACTCAGTGTCTGTTATCTCCGTGTCTGTTGTCTCCCTGTCTGTTAACTCAGTGTCTGTTATCTCCGTGTCTTTTAACTCAGTGTCTGTTATCTCCGTGTCTTTTAACTCAGTGTCTGTTATTTCCCTGTCTGTTATCTCCCTGTCTGTTATTTCCCTGTCTGTTGTCTCACTGTCTGTTGTCTCACTGTCTGTTGTCTCCCTGTCTGTTATCTCAGTGTCTGTTGTCTCCCTGTCTGTTATTTCCCTGTCTGTTGTCTCTCTGTCTGTTGTCTCACTGTCTGTTGTCTCCCTGTCTGTTATCTCAGTGTCTGTTGTCTCCCTGTCTGTTATTTCCCTGTCTGTTATCTCCCTGTCTGTTATCTCCCTGTCTGTTAACTCAGTGTCTGTTATCTCCGTGTCTGTTGTCTCCCTGTCTGTTAACTCAGTGTCTGTTATCTCCGTGTCTTTTAACTCAGTGTCTGTTATTTCCCTATCTGTTATCTCCCTGTCTGTTATTTCCCTATCTGTTATCTCCCTGTCTGTTATTTCCCTGTCTGTTGTCTCACTGTCTGTTGTCTCACTGTCTGTTGTCTCCCTGTCTGTTATCTCAGTGTCTGTTGTCTCCCTGTCTGTTAACTCAGTGTCTGTTATTTCCCTATCTGTTATCTCTCTGTCTGTTATTTCCCTGTCTGTTATCTCCCTGTCTGTTATTTCCCTGTCTGTTGTCTCTCTGTCTGTTGTCTCACTGTCTGTTGTCTCCCTGTCTGTTATCTCAGTGTCTGTTGTCTCCCTGTCTGTTATTTCCCTGTCTGTTGTCTCTCTGTCTGTTGTCTCACTGTCTGTTGTCTCCCTGTCTGTTATCTCAGTGTCTGTTGTCTCCCTGTCTGTTATTTCCCTGTCTGTTATCTCCCTGTCTGTTATCTCCCTGTCTGTTAACTCAGTGTCTGTTATCTCCGTGTCTGTTGTCTCCCTGTCTGTTAACTCAGTGTCTGTTATCTCCGTGTCTTTTAACTCAGTGTCTGTTATTTCCCTATCTGTTATCTCCCTGTCTGTTATTTCCCTATCTGTTATCTCCCTGTCTGTTATTTCCCTGTCTGTTGTCTCACTGTCTGTTGTCTCACTGTCTGTTGTCTCCCTGTCTGTTATCTCAGTGTCTGTTGTCTCCCTGTCTGTTAACTCAGTGTCTGTTATTTCCCTATCTGTTATCTCTCTGTCTGTTATTTCCCTGTCTGTTATCTCCCTGTCTGTTATTTCCCTGTCTGTTGTCTCTCTGTCTGTTGTCTCACTGTCTGTTGTCTCCCTGTCTGTTATCTCAGTGTCTGTTGTCTCCCTGTCTGTTAACTCAGTGTCTGTTATCTCCCTGTCTGTTATTTCCCTATCTGTTATCTCCCTGTCTGTTATTTCCCTGTCTGTTGTCTCCCTGTCTGTTAACTCAGTGTCTGTTGTCTCACTGTCTGTTGTCTCCCTGTCTGTTAACTCAGTGTCTGTTGTCTCACTGTCTGTTGTCTCCCTGTCTGTTAACTCCCTGTTATCCCACTGTCTGTTATCCCACTGGCTGTTAACGCGTACTGTATTTTACATTTCTGCTGCTTACTGTTCACTATAATTATTCTCGTATATCCCAATCTTGCTGGTTCTCACTCTCCCGTCTCTCTCTCTCTCTCTCTCTCTCTCTCTCTCTCTCTCTCTCTCTCTCTCTCTCTCTCTCTCTCTCTCTCTCTCTCTCTCTCTCTCTCTCTCTCTCTCTCTCTCTCTCTCTCATTCTCATTCTCTGTGTCTCTCTGTCATCTCATCTGCCGCAGCTGTGCCAATTTACCATACAGCCAGTTTAGCAGCGCGACCCAGTGCATGGGCCATGGGCACGCATGTTAGCTATTAGATATTTTAATTGCTATCAGCAAACACCAATTATAACAGGGTGGCAGCTGCTGATCATTAAAATATTTTATTGTACACCAGCGGGGGGTCAGCTGCGGCGGATGACTTAAAATATTGTGTAATAAACCCCACACACACAAGCAGAGAACCAAGTCTTGCAAGTCCAACAACAAAAGCAAGTCCAATCAAATTTTTTTGACCAAGGACCGCTATGAATATTTACCATGGTTTAAAGACGTAACAGTCGCGTATTGGTATAGAGTTTGTACGCTGAGAAAAAAATTGAAAAACTTCATATAATCGCCATAATAGCAGAAGGCAAGAGATCCATTTCGAGCTCGCTATAATGCACTTTTAAGCAACATTTGGTTGTTAAATAAATTTCTCATGGGGTTCGACTGTTTACGGCCTTGGTGCGATTGCCATCTTTTAACGGTAGAGATTTTTGTGTTTCTACCGATGAAATATAAAGTTGGTCAGTCTCATCTACTTAACTATTCCAGTAAATTTGATTTATTCTCTAATGTTGTCTTAAGATAGAATATAGTAAAGTATAGCGTTTAGCGTATCATTAGCATTTTGAAATTGTACTTTTTATAACTGTGTAGGAAAAAATATTGAATTAGAGTTGAGAAATACAGAGAAGTGGATAATGCGAGAGAGAGGTAGAGTGGAGAAGGGGAGAGAAGTAGAGTGGTGAAGGCTAGATGTAGGTTGGAGAAGGAGAGGTGGAGTGTAGAAAGAGATAAAAGTAGAGTGGCGAAAAGGAAAAGTAGAGTGGTGAGGAGAGAGAAGTAGAAGTAGTAGAAGTAGAAAAGGAGAAGTAGAGTGACGAAGGAGAGAGAGAAGTAGAGTGGCGAAAAGGAGAAGTAGAGTGGCGAAAGGAAGAAGTAGAGTGGCGAAAGGAAGAAGTAGAGTGGCGAAAGGAAGAAGTAGAGTGGCGAAAGGAAGAAGTAGAGTGGCGAAAGGAAGAAGTAGAGTGGCGAAAGGAAGAAGTAGAGTGGCGAAAGGGAGAAGTAGAGTGGCGAAAGGAAGAAGTAGAGTGGCGAAAGGAAGAAGTAGAGTGGCGAAAGGAAGAAGTAGAGTGGCGAAAGGAAGAAGTAGAGTGGCGAAAGGAAGAAGTAGAGTGGCGAAAGGAAGAAGTAGAGTGGCGAAAGGAAGAAGTAGAGTGGCGAAAGGAAGAAGTAGAGTGGCGAAAGGAAGAAGTAGAGTGGCGAAAGGAAGAAGTAGAGTGGCGAAAGGAAGAAGTAGAGTGGAGAACGGGAGAGGTAGAGTGGGAAGTGAAGAATTATAGTGAATAATGGTAGAGAATCAGTTATGTTTGAGTAGAAAAAGTAGTATAAAAAGTTGCGATAAACGATACAAGTCCAACCAAAGGACGCATCGAAGTATGCAGTTATTAATTATTAATAACCAAAAAGTAACCAGGAAAGCAAAAACTGACTGCGAGCCTAGCATGTATAAGCATAGATCATGAAGATAGAATGTGAAAAAATGTAACAGAGAAACTAAACATACAAACGGAAGACATCAACTGAGTTACGAGGCTCTGTGGTGAATACTGGATTTAGCCATGTTTTCAGACTGTCTCTGTCCTTGTGTGCTTTGAAAATTTCGGTCAGATATATTATCATGCTGGTAATATAAACTACCCGCAAATATTTGTTATGCAGCTGCAGAGGGCTTTTCAGAAAGGCGGTCCTGCCCTGAAGCTGTTACCGAAAATCAGACTTTAAATGGTGCATTGGAATGTGAAAAGTGCATTTTTAGTCGCTGCAATGCTTGAAATGGCTAAAAAATTGTAAATCGAGATTAAATGGCAAATTTTAGTGCAATAATAAAATAGGTGATTTAATCTCCTAGCAGATCGTGCTTGGAAACAGAAAATATGACTCCATGCTTAACATTTTGTTCAGCTTGGTTGCTGGGAGGCCGCACCGAATCAACCTCCAGATTCCGATAGATCTGGTAAACGATATTTGGTCACTGGGGTTTTCAAAAAGTGCAGACTTTACATTATCTCTAACATTGCATGAGACTCTTCTGTCTAACATGAGACTACAGTGTCTAACATGAGACTCTTCTGTCTAACATGAGACTCCAGTGTCTAACATGAGACTCCAGTGTCTAACATGAGACTCTCCTGTCTAACATGAGACTCCAGTGTCTAACATGAGACTCTTCTGTCTAACATGAAACTCTTCTGTCTAACATGAGACTCTTCTGTCTAACATGAGACTACAGTGTCTAACATGAGACTCTTCTGTCTAACATGAGACTCTTCTGTCTAACATGAGACTCTTCTGTCTAACATGAGACTCTTCTTTCTAACATGAGACTCTTCTGTCTAGCATGAGACTCTTCTGTCTAACATGAGACTCTTCTGTCTAGCATGAGACTCTTCTGTCTAACATGAGACTCTTCTGTCTAACATGAGACTGTCTAACATGAGACTAGTGTCTAACAGTAGACTCCAGTGTCTATCAGGAGACTCCAGTGTTTAACTTGAGACTCCAGTGGAACTCATTATAAACAGTTTCAGAAACAATCGCGACTGAATTGCTGTGGCTTAAATGCAGAAATTTCCATCTGCATGTGAAATCCCATCAATCCATTGGGTCAGAGAGCCGGTCAGGGTGGGCCTCTGTGACGTGCGGACGCCCGGCAGAAAGGTTTTTCCGGGCAGTGTACGACCATGGCCACGGGATAAAAAAACTGCTTTTCTCATTTAGTGGGAGTGGAGATAGGAATTTAGCAACTGGTGAAGGGGATTTTTAGCGAGGGTTTTAACCATCATGGTCCGCGAGCGATTCTCATTCCAACGCTTGCAGATGCAGTACCGCCACCACCACATGGGCTGATTGGTCTGGCGGTGGTTTTGTGTTACAGTTTTTACGATGCGTTGACGTAGTTTCCATGTTTTTCTTTTAGGACAGTAATAACGAAGGAATGAAGCTTATACCCCTTTCGAAGTGGTAAACTTATCCAAACTGAAATTTCGACCAGAAATGAGCTATTAATAGCTTTGATATCGTTAATAGCTCGTACTTGTAGTGTCTCTTTTTAGTCAAGACTGTAAGTCCTGTGGTGAAGATCAAGAAGGCCTTGTACCGTAACACGCTTGTCTGTGATGACTTTTTTAGATTAGACTCCCCTGAGCGGGGTGCTTTCACAAGGTCGAAAATTCACAACGTCGAAAACTTAAATGGCAGACACTTTCACAAGGTCGAAACTTCACAAGGTGGAAATTTCACAACACCGAAAACTTTAGCAAGAGACTTCATAAGGTCGAAATTTCGCAACGTCGAAAACTTAATATAACAAGAACTATGCAGTAGTTTTCTAAGTTGTGAAATTTCGATCTTGTGAAACCCCCCCCCTTGAGCAGGCACACAAGCGCGCGGATACGTACGCAGTCATACGCACAGGCACACACTCACACAGGAGTGTACAGCGGCCCTAACTTTATTTATCGTTCGGCATGTACACTTCACTGTGCCTTGGGGGTTGGCCTTCAAGGCCGTTAATTGCACGAGCAGAGCCAAGCCGAGATTCCAAATTAGCCCCAAATTAATGCGACTGCACTTGGAATCGAGCCTGGGCCGCTGGCGCATCAGAGCGCCGCGGGAAGCTCTACGCTCTTAGTTGCCTTTCTTAATAGTTCCATTTGCTTGAGTTCCGGTTTTCTCAATTCTACTTTATATACTTCTATTTGTCTAAGTAATGAAGCTGAATGAATGAAGGAGCATGAGACCCCAAAGGTCAATTTCTTGACCAATTAATAAATGGTAAAAAGTACATGTTAAGCTTAATTTTGCTGGCCTTCCAATTCACTCAGTGTTTCGTAAACATTGAAGTAGAAATTGAGACTAAATACTGTAGACGACCAAATATTTTTTATCTTGCATTAACGACTCTTTTAATGCAGTCGGGGGTTGCAAAAAATTTTAACGTCAAGAGCCAGATGAAGAATCTAGCTGATGGCTGCGACCGAGATAAGAGAGCAAATGAGAGAGAAGAGAGAAGAGAGGAGATGTGAGACAGGAGATGAGATGAGATATGAGATGAGAGAAGAGAGATAAAAGATAAGAACGAGGAGAGAATAGAGGAGAGTGGAGGAAGGAGAAAAGAGGAGGAGAGGAAGAAGGAATCGAAGAGTAGAGAGAAGAGTACTCGTAGAGAGGAGAGAGGAGATTAGAGAGAAGAGTATTCGTAGAGAGGAGAGAGGAGAGGAGATTAGAGAGAAGAGTACTCGTAGAGGAGAGAGAAGAGGAGATTAGAGAGAAGAGTACTCGTAGAGAGGAGAGAGGAGAGGAGATTAGAGAGAAGAGTACTCGTAGAGAGGAGAGAGGAGAGAGGAGATTAGAGAGAAAAGTACTCATAGAGGAGAGAGAAGAGGAGATTAGAGAGAAGAGTACTCGTAGAGAGGAGAGAGGAGAGGAGATTAGAGAGAAGAGTACTCGTAGAGAGGAGAGAGGAGAGAGGAGATTAGAGAGAAAAGTACTCATAGAGGAGAGAGAAGAGGAGATTAGAGAGAAGAGTACTCATAGAGAGGAGAGAGGAGAGAGGAGATTAGAGAGAAAAGTACGCGTAGAGGAGAGAGAAGAGGAGATTAGAGAGAAAAGTACTCGTAGAGGAGAGAGAAGAGGAGATTAGAGAGAAAAGTACTCGTAGAGGAGAGAGAAGAGGAGATTAGAGAGAAAAGTACTCGTAGAGGAGAGAGAAGAGGAGATTAGAGAGAAAAGTACTCGTAAAGAGGAGGGAGGAGAGAGAGAGAAGGGAGAGGAGAGAGCGGGCCGGATTGCTATTGTGAAGTTTCGAAGGACTCAATGGCCGGATAGGGGGGCTTCGCTGGCCCGCGGGCCAGTGTTTTTCGACCTCTCGTATAACTACTAGCGCTACATTCTACTTAGCACCAGTAGCATATATAGTAAAACTCTTAGCAAATTTTTCCCAGCGTAATGATGGTTTTCTATTTCAAATTCTAGAATATCTAATTGGATCATCGAAGTCGCGTAACAGACTGGGCGTGAACCAGCAGCTGAGGAACGGGTAAGTGCTGCTAGACTGCAAACATACTCGGGCTGAAAACTGGGACAGGACGCGAAAAGTGGGAGACTGTAAAACTCTAATGAGAGGCGTAAGACTGTTCAATTGCAGTGTAAAATATGCAAGCGTGGGTCTGCATTCATTTTGCTCGAAGTGCACGCAGTTTTCCAATTTTTTGCGAACTTGTTTTTTGTAGAAATTCTATACTTTCTATTCTATACGTTCCACTGCTGCTATTGAGGTTTAATAAGCATTATTTTATATTTGTGCTGACAGGGTGACTTAGTCAGATATGAGACTCGTCTATCCAACACGATACTCTTCTATCCAACACGAGACTCTTCTATCCAACAGGAGACTCTTCTATCCAACACGAGACTCTTCTATCCAACACGAGACTCTTCTAACCAACAGGAGATTCTTCTATCCAACACGAGACTCTTCTATCCAACAGGAGACTCTTCTATCCAACACGAGACTCTTCTATCCAACACGAGACTCTTCTAACCAACAGGAGATTCTTCTATCCAACACGAGACTCTTCTATCCAACACGAGACTCTTCTATCCAACACGAGACTCTTCTATCCAACACGAGACTCTTCTATCCAACAAGAGACTCTTCTATCCAACAGGAGACTCTTCTATCCAACAGGAGACTCTTCTATCCAACACGAGACTCTTCTATCCAACACGAGACTCTTCTATCCAACACGAGACTCTTCTATCTGACAGGAGACTCTTCTATCTAACACGAGACTCTTCTATCCAACACGAGACTCTTCTATCTGACAGGAGACTCTTCTATCCAACACGAGACTCTTCTATCCAACACGAGACTCTTCTATCCAACACGAGACTCTTCTATCCAACACGAGACTCTTCTATCCAACACGAGACTCTTCTATCCAACAGGCGACTCTTCTATCCAACACGAGACTCTTCTATCCAACACGAGACTCTTCTATCCAACACTAGACTCTTCTATCCAACACGAGACTCTTCTATCTGACAGGAGACTCTTCTATCCAACACGAGACTCTTCTATCTGACAGGAGACTCTTCTATCTAACACGAGACTCTTCTATCCAACACGAGACTCTTCTATCTGACAGGAGACTCTTCTATCCAACACGAGACTCTTCTATCCAACACGAGACTCTTCTATCCAACACGAGACTCTTCTATCTGACAGGAGACTCTTCTATCCAACAGGAGACTCTTCTATCCAACACGAGACTCTTCTAGCCAACACAAAACTCTAAGATGAGACTCCAGTGTCTAAGATGAGACTCCAGTGTCTAAGATGAGACTCCAGTGTCTAAGATGAGACTCCAGTGTCTAGGATGAGACTCCAGTGTCTAGGATGAGACTCCAGTGTCTAAGATGAGACTCCAGTGTCTAAGATGAGACTCCAGTGTCTAAGATGAGACTCCAGTGTCTAAGATGAGACTCCAGTGTCTAAGATGAGACTCCAGTGTCTAAGATGAGACTCCAGTGTCTAACATAAGACATTATCTAGGATAAATTTCTATAAAAATGTAAAAGCATCAAAACATTTCCAACAGAATGTTAATTTATGCGCAGTAGATTTTCTTGACCTCACGATTCAGTAGAGGATGGGGCCGTGAACTCAAGGCTTAAGCTATAGACTCAAACTGCATGAGCACTGCATGCATCTCAACAGCTGCTCAAACCGGATTCCAATAAATCGAACCCTGTTGATCTAATCTGTTGGCCTTGAACCCAGCCTGCTGGCTCTGCTTCATTTCTCTCTCTTGCATGCTTGTTCTCCATTTTCGTTCTTTGCATCCATCTTGTTTGGGCTGTTAAGACTCTGACACACCCTACGGCTACAGGCCTCGCCATCAGTCTTCAATGATTGCCTTGTCATCGCCTGTTCCTCTGCGGGGCTCTCCTCTAGGAGGAGACGTTTCTGGCCCTTGCCAGAGCTGCCGGCATAGCGCTGGGCGGAGTATTGTCAGAGATAAGCACAGGAAATGCATGGATGGGATGAAATGCGAGACAGACAGGCGGGATGATGGTGAGATACTGGGCCAAGCATTCAGCATTCGTCGGCCAACATTGACTTGCGGCTTGGCTTGGCCTGCGGCCAGTGCTAGAAAGCAGAAACTGTGTCAGAAATTAGAAAACACAACTCATGCATTTGTACAAGCAATTAATTTGTTCTATGTGGCTCAGATACTCCAAATTATAGATTGAAATAAGCTCAGATGGATAAACATATTTCCGTGATCCAGTTAAGACTATATCGGGTTAAAGCTTATTTTCCTAGCAAATATGACACACAACGGATCTGTTTAGCGGTTTGCCTGCAGTCTGCAGATGGTGTGAAAGACCCGGAGAAGATCTTACTGGCAATATCCTCTAGGCCTGCTAGATCCTCATTGGTTGAGAACCCTCGGGGACACGCAATGAGGCTTCAACTCCCATTTATGGGGACGAAACCGAGGTTTTGAGTAGGATATTTGAGCACTCTCCCGCAGCTCATTCTCCGTTGCTGGCTAAAAATTCATTCTCCAACTATTTGCACAGCTATCCACATCATTTCCTCCACTGAACTACAGTTCGTACAATTCTTCATCATCTGCTATTCTCTCTCCCAACACATTTTTTTCATCTGTACTCGTCCCATCAGTTCCCAAAGCTGACATGTCCAGGACTGTCGGCAGCAGCAGCAGCAACACGGTTGCAAACAAAAGGAAGCCGTGTAATTGCGTTTGCAATAGTAGAAAATGTCACCAGGCTCGCTTGCTGGGTGGCGCCATAGACAGCAGGACTCGGTGAGCATCATTGCTACTCAGGTTGTAACTCAGCTCTTGTTGAAGGATGTAGTTAAGGACTTCTTAATCCAGTGATAAAGTTACTGAAAAGTCTTTGGTTGTAGGTTGTAGTCAGTAAAATTCTATGGTGCTTAAACTGAGGATTCTATGGCGCCTAAACTGAGGATTCTATGGCGCTTAAACTGAGGATTCTATGGCGCTTAAACTGAGGATTCTATGGCGCTTAAACTGAGGATTCTATGGCGCCTAAACTGAGGATTCTATGGCGCCTAAACTGAGGATTCTATGGCGCTTAAACTGAGGATTCTATGGCGCTTAAACTGAGGATTCTATGGTGCTTAAACTGAGGATTCTATGGTGCTTAAACTGAGGACTCTATGGCGCTTAAACTGAGGATTCTATGGCGCTTAAACTGAGGATTCTATGGTGCTTAAACTGAGGATTCTATGGCGCCTAAACTGAGGATTCTATGGCGCTTAAACTGAGGATTCTATGGCGCTTAAACTGAGGATTCTATGGTGCTTAAACTGAGGATTCTATGGCGCCTAAACTGAGGATTCTATGGCGCTTAAACTGAGGATTCTATGGCGCTTAAACTGAGGATTCTATGGTGCTTAAACTGAGGATTCTATGGTGCTTAAACTGAGGATTCTATGGTGCTTAAACTGAGGACTCTATGGTGCTTAAACTGAGGATTCTATGGCGCTTAAACTGAGGATTCTATGGCGCCTAAACTGAGGATTCTATGGCGCCTAAACTGAGGATTCTATGGCGCTTAAACTGAGGATTCTATGGCGCTTAAACTGAGGATTCTATGGTGCTTAAACTGAGGATTCTATGGTGCTTAAACTGAGGACTCTATGGCGCTTAAACTGAGGATTCTATGGCGCTTAAACTGAGGATTCTATGGTGCTTAAACTGAGGATTCTATGGCGCCTAAACTGAGGATTCTATGGCGCTTAAACTGAGGATTCTATGGCGCTTAAACTGAGGATTCTATGGTGCTTAAACTGAGGATTCTATGGTGCTTAAACTGAGGATTCTATGGTGCTTAAACTGAGGACTCTATGGTGCTTAAACTGAGGATTCTATGGCGCTTAAACTGAGGATTCTATGGTGCTTAAACTGAGGATTCTATGGCGCTTAAACTGAGGATTCTATGGTGCTTAAACTGAGGATTCTATGGTGCTTAAACTGAGGATTCTATGGTGCTTAAACTGAGGATTCTATGGCGCCTAAACTGAGGATTCTATGGCGCTTAAACTGAGGATTCTATGGCGCTTAAACTGAGGATTCTATGGCGCCTAAACTGAGGATTCTATGGCGCCTAAACTGAGGATTCTATGGCGCTTAAACTGAGGATTCTATGGCGCTTAAACTGAGGATTCTATGGTGCTTAAACTGAGGATTCTATGGTGCTTAAACTGAGGACTCTATGGCGCTTAAACTGAGGATTCTATGGCGCCTAAACTGAGGATTCTATGGCGCTTAAACTGAGGATTCTATGGTGCTTAAACTGAGGATTCTATGGCGCTTAAACTGAGGATTCTATGGCGCTTAAACTGAGGATTCTATGGTGCTTAAACTGAGGATTCTATGGTGCTTAAACTGAGGATTCTATGGCGCTTAAACTGAGGATTCTATGGTGCTTAAACTGAGGATTCTATGGTGCTTAAACTGAGGATTCTATGACGCTTAAACTGAGGATTCTATGGCGCTTAAACTGAGGATTCTATGGTGCTTAAACTGAGGATTCTATGGCGCCTTAACTGAGGATTCTATGGTGCTTAAACTGAGGATTCTATGGTGCTTAAACTGAGGATTCTATGGTGCTTAAACTGAGGATTCTATGGTGCTTAAACTGAGGATTCTATGGTGCTTAAACTGAGGACTCTATGGTGCTTAAACTGAGGATTCTATGGCGCTTAAACTGAGGATTCTATGGCGCTTAAACTGAGGACTCTATGGCGCTTAAACTGAGGATTCTATGGCTCTAAAACTGAGGATTATATGGCTCTAAAACTGAGGATTCTATGGCTCTAAAACTGAGGACTCTATGGCGCTTAAACTGAGGATTCTATGGTGCTTAAACTGAGGATTCTATGACGCTTAAACTGAGGATTCTATGGCGCTTAAACTGAGGATTCTATGGTGCTTAAACTGAGGATTCTATGGTGCTTAAACTGAGGATTCTATGACGCTTAAACTGAGGATTCTATGGCGCTTAAACTGAGGATTCTATGGTGCTTAAACTGAGGATTCTATGGCGCCTTAACTGAGGATTCTATGGTGCTTAAACTGAGGATTCTATGGTGCTTAAACTGAGGATTCTATGGTGCTTAAACTGAGGATTCTATGGTGCTTAAACTGAGGATTCTATGGTGCTTAAACTGAGGACTCTATGGTGCTTAAACTGAGGATTCTATGGCGCTTAAACTGAGGATTCTATGGCGCTTAAACTGAGGACTCTATGGCGCTTAAACTGAGGATTCTATGGCTCTAAAACTGAGGATTATATGGCTCTAAAACTGAGGATTCTATGGCTCTAAAACTGAGGACTCTATGGCGCTTAAACTGAGGATTCTATGGTGCTTAAACTGAGGATTCTATGACGCTTAAACTGAGGATTCTATGGCGCTTAAACTGAGGATTCTATGGTGCTTAAACTGAGGATTCTATGGCGCCTTAACTGAGGATTCTATGGTGCTTAAACTGAGGATTCTATGGTGCTTAAACTGAGGATTCTATGGTGCTTAAACTGAGGATTCTATGGCGCCTAAACTGAGGATTCTATGGTGCTTAAACTGAGGATTCTATGGTGCTTAAACTGAGGATTCTATGGCGCTTAAACTGAGGATTCTATGGTGCTTAAACTGAGGATTCTATGGTGCTTAAACTGAGGATTCTATGACGCTTAAACTGAGGATTCTATGGCGCTTAAACTGAGGATTCTATGGTGCTTAAACTGAGGATTCTATGGCGCCTTAACTGAGGATTCTATGGTGCTTAAACTGAGGATTCTATGGTGCTTAAACTGAGGATTCTATGGCGCTTAAACTGAGGATTCTATGGTGCTTAAACTGAGGATTCTATGGTGCTTAAACTGAGGATTCTATGGCGCTTAAACTGAGGATTCTATGGTGCTTAAACTGAGGATTCTATGGTGCTTAAACTGAGGATTCTATGACGCTTAAACTGAGGATTCTATGGCGCTTAAACTGAGGATTCTATGGTGCTTAAACTGAGGATTCTATGGCGCCTTAACTGAGGATTCTATGGTGCTTAAACTGAGGATTCTATGGTGCTTAAACTGAGGATTCTATGGTGCTTAAACTGAGGATTCTATGGTGCTTAAACTGAGGATTCTATGGTGCTTAAACTGAGGACTCTATGGTGCTTAAACTGAGGATTCTATGGCGCTTAAACTGAGGATTCTATGGCGCTTAAACTGAGGACTCTATGGCGCTTAAACTGAGGATTCTATGGCTCTAAAACTGAGGATTATATGGCTCTAAAACTGAGGATTCTATGGCTCTAAAACTGAGGACTCTATGGCGCTTAAACTGAGGATTCTATGGTGCTTAAACTGAGGATTCTATGACGCTTAAACTGAGGATTCTATGGCGCTTAAACTGAGGATTCTATGGTGCTTAAACTGAGGATTCTATGGCGCCTTAACTGAGGATTCTATGGTGCTTAAACTGAGGATTCTATGGTGCTTAAACTGAGGATTCTATGGTGCTTAAACTGAGGATTCTATGGCGCCTAAACTGAGGATTCTATGGTGCTTAAACTGAGGATTCTATGGTGCTTAAACTGAGGATTCTATGGTGCTTAAACTGAGGATTCTATGGTGCTTAAACTGAGGACTCTATGGTGCTTAAACTGAGGATTCTATGGCGCTTAAACTGAGGATTCTATGGTGCTTAAACTGAGGATTCTATGGTGCTTAAACTGAGGATTCTATGGTGCTTAAACTGAGGATTCTATGGTGCTTAAACTGAGGACTCTATGGCGCTTAAACTGAGGATTCTATGGCGCTTAAACTGAGGATTCTATGGTGCTTAAACTGAGGATTCTATGGCGCTTAAACTGAGGATTCTATGGCGCTTAAACTGAGGATTCTATGGCGCTTAAACTGAGGACTCTATGGCGCTTAAACTGAGGATTCTATGGCGCCTTAACTGAGGATTCTATGGTGCTTAAACTGAGGATTCTATGGTGCTTAAACTGAGGATTCTATGGTGCTTAAACTGAGGATTCTATGGCGCTTAAACTGAGGATTCTATGGCTCTAAAACTGAGGATTATATGGCTTTAAAACTGAGGATTCTATGGCTCTAAAACTGAGGATTATATGGCTCTAAAACTGAGGATTCTATGGCTCTAAAACTGAGGATTCTATGGTGCTTAAACTGAGGATTCTATAGCGCTTAAACTGAGGATTCTATGGTGCTTAAACTGAGGATTCTATGGTGCTTAAACTGAGGATTCTATGGCGCTTAAACTGAGGATTCTATGGTGCTTAAACTGAGGATTCTATGGTGCTTAAACTGAGGATTCTATGGCTCTAAAACTGAGGATTATATGGCTCTAAAACTGAGGATTCTATGGCTCTAAAACTGAGGACTCTATGGCGCTTAAACTGAGGATTCTATGGCGCTTAAACTGAGGATTCTATGGTGCTTAAACTGAGGATTCTATGGCGCTTAAACTGATGATTCTATGGCGCTTAAACTGAGGATTCTATGGCGCTTAAACTGAGGACTCTATGGCGCTTAAACTGAGAATTCTATGGCGCTTAAACTGAGGACTCTATGGCGCTTAAACTGAGAATTCTATGGCTCTAAAACTGAGGATTCTATGGCTCCTAAACTGAGGATTCTATGGCGCCTAAACTGAGGACAAGACTATCTTCAGAGGGATTAGAACTAGAACTTTCACTATTCCCAACTAAGGTTAGCATACATACCTCATCCAGTGCCCACTTGCTCATTCATAGCCAATCGGATTGTAGCAAATACTTCTGATTGACAGCTCACATTTATGCTTGCTTTTTGCTCTAGAATTTCTGCAGAATGAGAATTTTTTGCAAGGAAGGCAAGGAAGACAGGGTTAACTTGGCAGATGAGGAATAGCAACCAGTGAAACACTTCAACCAGAGCAAACTTACTCGCTTCTAGAGATCAATACATTTCCAGTTGGCTACTGGAAGACGGACTTGGCAGAACTCTTTCTGCCTTGCAGAAGCTCTGTAAGACTGCTTTTTTTCTCGTGTGGCAACTTGTAGCTCTTGTGTAATGAAGGTTAATTGAGTACAGTAGATGGAGCAGTTGGTTGGCGAACATTCAGCTTATTGCAGTAGAAAGATTTGAGATTATAATGAGATGGGGTTTAAGAGATCGAAATGAGATAGAGATGAGAGATTTATATGAGATAGAGATGAGAGATTGATATGAGATGGAGATGAGAGATTGATGATGTAGAGATGAAAGATTGATATGGGATAGAGATGAGAGATTGATATGAGATAGAGATGAGAGATTGATATGAGATGGAGATAAGAGATTGATATGAGATGGAGATGAGAGATTGATATGAGATGGAGATGAGAGATTGATGATGTAGAGATGAAAGATTGATATGGGATAGAGATGAGAGACTGATATGGGATAGAGATGGGAGATTGATATGAGATGGAGATGAGAGATTGATATGGGATAGAGATGAGAGACTGATATGGGATAGAGATGGGAGATTGATATGGGATAGAGATGAGAGACTGATATGGGATAGAGATGAGAGATTGATATGGGATAGAGATGAGAGATTGATATGGGATAGAGATGAGAGATTGATATGGGATAGAGATGAGAGATTGATGATGTAGAGATGAGAGATTGATATGGGATAGAGATGAGAGATTGATATGGGATAGAGATGAGAGATTGATGATGTAGAGATGAGAGATTGATGATGTAGAGATGAGAGATTGATATGGGATAGAGATGAGAGACTGATATGGGATAGAGATGGGAGATTGATATGAGATAGAGATGGGAGATTGATATGAGATAGAGATGGGAGATTGATATGAGATAGAGATGGGAGATTGATATGAGATAGAGATGGGAGATTGATATGAGATAGAGATGGAAGATTGATCAGGGATAGAGATGGGAGATGGACATCCCAGGTGAGAGATAGATATCGGAGACAAAGTCAAGAACTAGATTAGAAAAGATGAGACACAATCCCAGCATCAATACAAATTGAAGCGCTTTTCCGATACATATAAATAATTGAAACGAAATAAAGGTTGAAACGATTCTGTAGTGACCCTGTATTGCTAGCAGCAGTTCAACCCGGATGGCCCGGTGACTCACACACCACTTTTAACTTTCATTTTCGGTGGCGCAGAGGATAAGCATATTGTTGTGTTCATTTTTCCCATCCAGCAATGATGTTGCATGGTTTCAACCATGAGGAATTTGTATCGAAAATAGCTCGAATTCCATGATGACTTTCCGATGGGGAAGTGCTGATGGACAGAAATTCTCCCTAAATTATTTCTCCCTAGAGAGGCTGGGAGCTGCATATATATATTTAGATATACATTCAGCTTCAGTCTGCTGCTGTATATTGCTTCTTGACTAGTTTCATTTTCTCGTTTCAGTGTCAGCCAAAAGTTAAGTAACCAGTAACCATTGCATTAATAGAGCTGTGATGTGGTGAAGCCTGCAATATTTAGTAAAATTTTTGTAAATATATTATTACTTAAATCCATGGATATCTGCTGATTGATGATGGGATATCTGCTGATTGATGATGGGATATTTAATGATTGATAATGGTATATCTGCTGATTGATGATGGGATATCAGCTGATTGATGATGAGATGTCTGCTGATTGATGATGGGACTTTTTTGACACGCTTTACGGAGTCCTATACAAGGCTGGCATAAATTCTTAGTGATAATTTGTCACCTATTTTAAGACAGTTTCAAATCGGTGGCTTGAATTCTGAGTAATTACTATATTGAGCTGGATTAGCGGTTCGATCAGCTCCATCAGCGAACAAAGCTTAATGCCTAAGTCGCATTCACTAAAATCCATTAGCACTCTCGAGTCACAATCCGATTTCAGTTAGGAAAAAAAGTTTAAAAGTACACAGGCTTCTATTTTCAAAATGACAGAAATGAAAAGTTTTGCAGTATGCAATTTTAGTTTTAATGTTGATGAAGCTTTCAAATCCTCAGAATCCAGATTGAAGACCTAAGCGCATGATATGGTGAAAAAAGACCAAGGAATGAAAGACTTGCAAGCAAACGGATTGGTTACCAGCCCCATGGTTTCTGGTTGGCCCTTCAAACCGTTGTATTTTTTTACAGTTTGGGCAGAAATCTTGTGCTGCTATGCAGATAAAAATCTGCAACTTTCTCTGACAGATTTATAAGTTCTAACAAGCTAATTTATGTTTATCGATCTGGTCCCATTGCAGCATGTCAGCTCTGCATCAGGCCGCTTTCACTGGTAGTCCTCAGATGTTGCAAGTTCTGCTTGAGCACGGAGGCAGAGTGGAACTGCAGGATTCCAGAGGTATGAGCCTGTTTCTGTACGTTTTAGCACCTTTAATATTTGTGTAAAACATAAGACAAGAGCCAGACAGGAAGGGCCACATCATCGAAGGAATTTTTAATATAAATTTTCTCGAAAACGCATTGATACGCGAAAGTACAGTGCTGTGTTTTCTAGGCTGAATACATCAATTGGAGAGGTTTCACAACAGGCAACGGCAACAAAAGACATTGTCAGTCAGTCAAGAGATTTGAGAGAGACAAAGAAAACTTCACATGTAACATGTAAAATGCTGTCTTTTATAGGTTTTGCCCAATGAAGATTGAGAATCTTAGGACAAAGAAACAATTTAACTACGTAAAGCGAAAGACCTTCCCAACCGTTTGCTGTTATTCAATGAAATTAGTGCGGAATGTCTTATCCAGAATAAGCAGAACTTTTGGCTAGGTTCGTTGCAATGTATGATTATCAAGAGGTTACCGGCCTCGACGCTATGATAGTTGTGTGTGAGGCGTGAACTCTCGATAGTGAAATTGTGTCTAGTTTCGTCCAAAAACCAATTCAAAACGGCTAGGACACAACTTCCCAGACGGGAATTGTTCACTGAGTGATTCTAGGGATTTGTGTCATAGGCATTTTCCACTTGGCGCAAGCCAAATGATGGCCATAGACTAAACGTCTGGAACGAAAATTTAAGCGGAACAGTCTGAAATTACCATAGACGAAACATGTTTGGTTTGAGCGATAGACAAATATATAATCCGGATTCGAACGAAGCAAAGGAACATGCAGCAAAGAAACAAAGTACGCGAGCATGGGTGACAACTTGCCCAGAACAGGGTCAGTAACGCGTATAGCAGCCACGTGCGTGCAGCAGAGCGCTCACTCTCCGGGGCATCCCCAGAACCAGGCGTCGCAGAAAATCTTGCGGTAGTTGTTGCCATGCAGTTCTACAGTGATTCGCGCAGTTGGGCAACGTTTTGCGGCGGGTTGTCGCACCGAATCGAGCGCTTCGGGTTATCTCAAACGTGCTCTATGGGATTCATGTCCGGTGATCGGGACGGCCAGCGCAAGGTTCAGGTGCAGCAGCTCCTTCAGATGCGCCACAGCGGCTGCGCGATGCGGTGGGGCGTTGTCGTCTTGGAGGACGCTGCTCCCCACGCCACCACATGAAGCATCAATGACGCAAGTGCGTGTTGACGAAATCATCAATCGTCTATGGCACAAGTCTGGCGACAAAAACCAGTTTTGAAACTCTAAATATACACGGCTGGCGCGAGGGTGGAAACTTTTCAATGTTGCTGAGTGTATATATATTGAGACGAAAAAACATGCAGATTTTAAGACTCGCTGATTGAACCTATAAATAAACTGTTCATCAAAGGAAGGCTTTGTGGCCTAGTGGTTAGAACTTGGAGCACCGTACCCATTCGGAACAATTTGTGTCCTTGAGCAAGACACTTAACTCTGCATTGCTTCAGTTCACCCAGCTGTAAAATGGGTGCCAGCATTAGCTGGGGTAATTGAGGGTGTGTGTGGTGACTCCCAGTCCTTGGACTGAACAGCCGTACGCAGCCTTCAGATGCGCCGCGCAATAGCTGCGGCTGAGCTGTCAGCGGAATGTAAATTATTGCTTACTAATCAATTCAATAATTAATAACTGCATTGTAAATCGGCAGGCCTGACCCCACTTCACGTGGCCAGTTATCAGGGTCATTTTGACTCCGTACACCTACTGCTGAAATGGAACAGCTCCATCAACGCGGTGGCCGCTGGCGGCCAGACTCCGCTGCATCTCGCTTGCCAAGGTGGACACTACGATGTGGTAAGAGAATTATTGATCACACCGCAGACCCCCTTTGATGTTGTCGATATGATCTTTGCTTTAAATACCTAAGACGGGAGTTAAAGCTCTATAAATTGCCAAATACAGAAAGACTATCACTATTATAGTATGCAACATGGATTGTAACAATAGCTAATAACCAACAAACAACCAACAGGTGAAGCTACTATTGTGCAACAATGCCGATCCGATGCTGCGAACAGAAGATGGCCGAACAGCATTTGATGCGGCTTGCGAGTTTGGGCATTTTTCGGTGAGTCTTGTCTAACTTTCCTTGCCTTTTTTACTTTTTTATAAGGTACTCTGTCTTGTGAGTCTTCTGTTTGGTGTCACATTGTCGTGTAGGTCTTCTGTCTACTCATCTGAGATGTCTGTGTGTATTCCTTCTGTATGTCTCAGTAAGTTCTTCTGTAAGTCCTCTGTATGTGTCTCAGTGTCTTGTAAGTTTTCTGTAGGTGTCTCAGTATACTGTAACTCCTGTGTGTCTCAGTGTCCTGTAAGTCCTCTGTAGGTGTCTTGGTGTCCCGTAAGTCCTTTGTGGGTGTCTCATTGTCCTGTAAGTCCTCTGTATGTGTCTCAGTGTCCTGTAAGTCCTCTGTAAGTGCCTCAGTGTCCTGTGAACGCGTCTAGATCTTATACGTTTTAAATGACTTAATTTCGTATTTTAGCTTTATAGATCTTTCATATTTAATAGTAAAATTATTTTCAGATTTTCAAGCCACGAGAAATTACGTTTACGTTTTTTTCTACGCAGCATAAAGCTTTACTATCCAGGCCTCACCTTCCGCATAAAGAAAGCGAAGGAGCTATAAAATTCGAATTATAACCTGCTCCGCTGCATGCACTGAGTAGATTCAGATGAGAACTTCCTGTCTTTGCCGCAGTGGGTCCTCTGGCTTTTACAACCCCATGTGTGGTTTCTATACGGAAATTCGTAACTTTAGTAGCAAAGTGCCCTTGTTTTTTTCTCGAACCAACACAGATCGCCCAGCTGCTCGTGTCCATGAAGTCGGTTACCGGTCTGCTGTACGAAGATTGCCACTTCTTTACTGCCGCCGACGACGCAAAAGAGGGCACAAAGCGGCAGCAGCAGAATCTGCCGTCTTGTCTGCATTTGACGGCTAGGAATGGCCACACGGATGTGCTGCGGTGAGGCACTGATCTGGGAGACTGACAGCACTGCTCCCCTGTGCTCCTGTGCCTCTACCGCCTCCCTCTCTACCTCTCTCCCTCTAATTCCCTGTCTGCCTCCCTCTCTACCTCTCTCCCTCTACTTCCTTGTCTGCCTCCCTCTCTACCTCTCTCCCTCTACTTCCCTGTCTGCCTCCCTCTCTACCTCTCTGTACCTCTCTACCACCTCACTCTCTACCTCTCCACCTCCCTTTCTGCCTACTTCACCTAATCCTCTAGCTGCCTATCTATATCGCACTCTATCCAATTTCTGTAATATAGATCTGTATCCCCGTCTTTCCTCTCATTTCTTTTTATCACTGGATTAATCTTGCTAAAGCAGGCCATTTTGAAATATAGATTTTCAACTAGTTAAAATATATATTTTAACTGTTTTTTTTGTAACTCGATGACTCCTACTAATCCCAATTCCCAAGTGCCACTTTAGGAAGAACAAAGTGCTTTCAATTTTTTTTTAATCTCCCAAAAAAGCCTTGCTTTTATCTTCAACTAGCTGGTTATCATCAATTCATAGAAACAAAGCTGTAAAAAGGGTCAAACCTCTGGTTTATCAACGTTTTGTTGTGAGAGAAATTCTAGCGCTATCCATTATCCTCTGAACAGTATTGGCACTGCTTCTATACATGTTAACTACCGCATGGCCGAGTGATATAATTGCCCATGCGCACACGCAGCACCTCTTATCGTCGTTACATTTTAAGGACGTGACCCCTCAGTTGCAGAGGTTCCTCCAGTATGGTCTTTAGATATCGTATATATATATATATAGGAAACAGAGGGCATCCTTGACCTCTCGCTTGGAGTAGTTTCCTGAACCCCCACCTCTCACAGTCTTATCTATATGCATTCTGGGTCAGTGTTTTATGGTCAACTCAAATATTTAGGATTTTCGTTTGCGGAGTTACTGGCTAGCTTGGTAAAATATATATACGAAGTAGTATAGTGGATAATTAACATAGGATGCAAAAGTTTTATTATATCGTATCTTTCTCTGTTAAAACTAGACTTTCCGAATTCCAAAATTTTCAAATTGACTTTCTCTGAGCACTGATTGAGAATCGATTCGTCTAAAGTTTGTTGTTTTACCAAATTTTCAGACTGCTACTGAATCAATCCGGTGTTAATGTGAACCGTCTGACTGCTCAGGGCACCTGTCTGCACCTGGCTGTGGCACATGGTCATCTAGATGCTGCTCGACTGCTGCTTGAGGTGAGCTTGAGCTGCAACGATTCGGAGCTTAAAGACTTGATGCTCTCTTGTTTTGGGGCCACAATGTGCACTCTCTGAAAATGAGATAAGATGCATGCATGGGATAGGGGGCCGTAGCCCAGCGGTCTGGCGCGGCTCTCTGATGTTCCAGCGGCCCAGGCTCGATTCCAAGTGCACTCACATTAATTTGGGGCTAATTTGGGATCTCTAATTAACGGCCGCCTTGAGGGCCACAGTGAAGTGTACATGCCTAAAGATAAATAAAGTTAGGGCCGCTGTACACTCCTGTGTGAGTGTGCCTGCGCGCTTGTGTGCCTGCTCAGGGGAGTCGGCCGAATGGGCAGAAATGCCTCTCGCCGGTTGTGTTACAATGTCGCTTAACGTGCGCCAGAATGCACACAACCCCCTGCTTCTAATAAAAAATGTACTGGATAGAACATGTTCATAATCTGATTAAGTGTCTATCTTATGTTTTGCGCAGTTCTCACTAGCTAATCTAAATTTGTTATTTTGATGCGGGCTAATTATTTTTAAAATTCGCTTCAACAGACGTTAATTTCGTTTAATTTAGAAATTAAAGTCACCCGTGTAGCAAGACAGAGCCGAAACAGCGCAGTAAAACAAAGATGATTCATTCTGTTCAAGGCTAAAGTCGCTAAACTTCAAAAGAAAGTATTCTTCAAGGAGAAATGCCTCCAAGGAGAAGCACGACCTCAGAAATCTCAGTAATCTTGCTACACAATATTATTTTCGAATTACCGAAATCTTGGCGAAGATTCGAAAGTGATCGACATGTGTATACTCCTCGAAAACCAGGGGCTGGATTTAATCTATTCTAGTTCTCACGGCTGCAGACAAGATGATAGAGGAAGGAGAGGAAATAGAAGATAGAGGAAGAGGATATAGAGAATAGAGTTGAGACGAGACATTTTCGGATTGCTACTGTGAATTTTCAAAGGACCCGAGGGCCGGATAGAGAGGCTTCGTTCGGACTTTGCCGACCGCTGAGCTGTAAAACTTCATCTCTATAGGGCGCAGCACGCATGAGTCATCCAGAGTCCGTTCATCGACAACTCAAATAATAAAACAGATTCGACCATTTCGACTCTCTGACCATGAGTAGACGGGGTCGAACTCTCCCCTCCCTGCATGTATCCATGATGCACAAGGGAGCAAATTGAATTTCTGTTGGCGAACAAGTCGACCAGTAATATGGAATGAAAGAGGGAAGAGAGAAGATAAGGAATGGGAAGAGAAACGCTTGCTATAGTCAATGGTCAGGCGCAAGGGCTCGTAGCTGCTGCAGGGGAAACATAACGTCGATGAGTCATCGTGGATTTCGGACTCATTCTGATCAACGAGTATCTCTATTCGCGGCTAAAGCTTATATACGAGTTGTAGAAGGGAAAGTTGTATAGGTACCATACTTGAGTAGACTCCAATTTTATAGTTTTCTAAGCCAGCTGTGTTTGATCAGGAACAGCGTGCAGAAGGCGTGACTGACAGGCCAAAACTTGATTCAGTTAAAAAAAAAATTTACACTTGCCAACAATTTGAAATTATTAAAATAGCACGCCCTACTAAAAAAATCTAAGTGGTTAATTGCATGCAACAATTATTGCAATAATAGGGTGGGCCCTTATTTTTACCCTGCATCTCCATTGTGCCCGTATATGGGTACTTTTTCAGCTTTTGGGTCTGAGATAAAAATCTCAAAGAAGATGCTGGGGACTTGGGCACGGTGTGCGGTTAAAGTGGATTGCACGAGTATAGAGGCTGCTTGCACAGACTGGAGAAAGCTATCATTTAATTGTGAGCACTATTTTTTCGAAGAGTTTAGAGAGACAGTTGATGTAAACGCACCTAGCTGAGCTCGAATATAATTCGAAGAAAGATACCTGTTCAGATGCGACCTGGCTAGCTAGCAGACATCTACAGAGCACCAAGGGACAGGTTTATATCTCATATACCCATGAGCAACTGCGTGGTTGAGCGCAATTTGCTTTTCATCTCGGCTTCGCTCTCTCGCCTCTCTCGCCTTAAGTTCTCTCTCTCTCTCTCTCTCTCTCTCTCTCTCTGGGCCCTAGCGTGTACATTGCTGGCGAACTTGCACAAGCCCAACTCATGGTAGTTGTCTCATCGTTAGATGAGAGAAGAGAGCTGAACAATGCAAAATTTCGAAAACCTGCCCTGTCCTCCACTCTTGCCCAAAAATATTATGCTTATTTTTCGACGCAACTCTGAGATTTAAAAACCGTAAAGCTCAAGCGATACAAGCAGCTTGTTTAGAATTAATTCCTAAAAACTGCACACAGACAGGCTACTGTTGGTTGTCACAGACTTTGACGTTCCGTTTAAAGATACTTCACCTTGTCCTTAAACGCTGGAAAGACTTGCGCTATCATGCTACGAAGCCAAGCCTAATTGAATAGCGAGTCATAGAAAAGCCACTTTAACACTGAAATGCTGGGCAGCAAAGTTTACTCAGTGAATCCGGAAGCGCTTCCGCCTCCACCGGCCGAGTTTCTGGACAAATCGGTGTCCAAATCGACGACTGGTAGTCGACAGACGCAGCCGTCACCGCCACCGCCTCCGCCGCATCGACGACCGTTGACAACTCAGCCTCCAGCGTCTCCGACATTGTTTCGATCGCAGCAGCAGCAGCAGAAGCAGCAGCAGCAGCAACAACAACAACAACAGCAACAACAATTAGCTCCGTTGCCTTTTGAGATTCCCCCTCCGTTGGGCCCGTTACGCTTGGACACTGTCAAGCTCAGACTTCGCACAGCAGCCGAACGAGCTGCTCAAGGCGTCCCAGCATTTGTAGCTGGTCGACAGTCACACAGTAGCGGCAGTAGCATCGGCAGTTTGGGAAACTCAGTCGGTGGCAGCAATGGCAGTGTATTCATGCCTGCGGCCGGGGGCCCGGCCATTGTTTTGCCTTATAGACCGCCGCGATCGAATAGTTTGAGTTTGAGCTGCTACGGCAGTGACTCGTTGCCAGTGAGTTTCGATTTGTGGAGCAGTCAAATCAGGGTGAACTGGAGAGAGGTTAATTAAGCAGGCTCTTTATCTCTCATCAAGTGTACATGTACCTAACCTAATGAATTGCTTCAGCGCATCCTTGATCAGTTTTCGCAAAACTATTGGGCATATGCTATACAACCAGAACAACGTTGCATTCCAGTTTTGTATATCTATAGATAGCCATATAGGGAATTCTGGTTCTTTAAAGCCTTTTACGATCCCCTACAGGCGAAGACTCTCAACTATCAGAGAATTTGTTTATCTTCTTTTCGATAGCGCGCGGCTAAAATACGGGAACAAGATCAAGAGAGAAAGGCAGGACGCGCCGGCTGCATATTTTGTGTTGTGCAGGCAATATGGCCTCGATTCCGGCTTGCAACTAAGAACTAATTTATGAGGCGACTTCAGGCCTGTGGGCAATGAGTTAGTGCAAAAACCGATGGGTTTGGTAGCAGCATCATAATTAAACAATTTCTATCCTGATTTGGATTCCATGTAGTATTTGGGTGGTCCAATATTGTAATCTTGTAGAATTCAGCCTGTCCATTGCAACTTTACCATGATTGAATATTTAATTCTTGGCAAATGTCCAAAAAAGTTAATTCAGCCAATATGCCTGAGATGTTGGTAGCCAACTAGTATTGATCCGAAGGACGCCTTACACACACATCCTCTCGTTCTCCTCTTCTCAGCTCGATCGATTTTGTTATAATCCTTTCCTGTTTTCGAATTGCAGCGAGGCATTGATCCGACACTGCAGAACAGCAACGGGCAGACTGCAAAAGATTTGATAACGAGAGACACGCCGCACGCGAGGGAGCTCAATCAGATGCTGTCGGGTGAGTAACTTCAATCGAATTCGAAAGTTTTAATGGCTGGTGGAAGTTTTACAAAATTTAACAAAATACCTAAATCAATAGTCAGATTTAATTAGGGGAAATGTATTTTTATTGGTTGATAAATTTTTCTGAGAAATCAAACTGCAGTTAAACAAATCTTTAAAAAATACAAAAAAATATTTTGCGTAGTTTATATGATGTTGGTTCGTATATAGAATAATAAACACTCTAATTTGCCTTTCGTGAATGGCTACATAGTTTTTTTGTTTTAATAAACAAGCTCTGAATGGACACATGCAATGCAATGCATAACGAGATACTCGTAGATAGATTGATATCTAACAAAATTAATTACTCGTGGTTTAACTTTCTGCCTTTCGAAATTGTATTTATTACTCAATACGCTCAGTATTTGTACTTGTGCTTCATGCCATAACTCGCAAAACGCAAGATCATAAAACGACCAAACTGTAGCCCAAAAAAGTTTTGGTCGTTAAGACTTATATCGTCGTTCAGACTTTTAGGGCGCCGAGGTCGCTGTGGTTATGATATTTTTTACAGCTTCGATCCGCGTGTGTCATGGAGGCTTCTTTGCATTACATGCCAAATGGGAGTCGCTAGCTATTCCTGGATACAAGCTAATTCGTGCACTTTTTGTATTCAATTCCTTTCTCCTGAAAATAGACTTTTTTACATTGAAGCCGCTGAAAAGTACTTTGGAATGTCACAAATGGTAAAATGCCACCAAACATAACTAAGATACTGACTGGCAAATATTTAGTTTGGTAATGACTTAAGATACAATATTTTTGTACTTAGACAACAATATTGGCTACCCTGACTACAATATTAGCTGCCCTAGCAACATGATTGGCTCCCCTAGCAACATAACTGGCTCCCCTAGCAACATGACTAAGCTGCCCTAGCAACAAGACTAGCTACCAGAGCAACATAACTGGCTTCCCTAGCTACAAGACTAGCTCCCCTAGAAACTATATTAGCTGCCCTAGCAACAGGACTAGCGCCCTAGCAACAAAAATAGTCGCCCTAGCAACAGGACTAGCGCCCTAGCAACAAAAATAGTTGCCCTAGCAACAGTACTAGCGTCCTAGCAACAAGACTAGCTCCCTAGCAACATGACTAGCTCCCCTAGAAACTATATTAGCTCCCCTAGAAACAGGACTAGCGCCATAGCAACTAAACTAGCTCCCCCAATACTAGCTAAAAGAGCAACTGGGAAAAACTACAACCAGCAACCGAATAAAATACGGATTCTATAAGCATAAAATACTTTCAATTCCCGCAATAGCTATCATAAATCAAAGAGCAGACGGCAGACAGCCGCATCGTGATTCGGAAATAATGAATATTGTGGCTATCAGTACTGGGTGTTAGCAATTTATTTAGTGAATCAATTGTTTGTTGCAGTCGTTTCGCGAAAAAATGCTTTTGAAACTGAAAATAAATTGATCCGATTTAAATTGACCCGACATCTGCTGTCTTTAAATTTTTTGCTCCAATCAATAAACGTTTTAAAAGAATTCACGAAAAAGTGCAATGAAACTTTTCATCCGATATGTATCGAAAAACAACTTTATAAAGGTAATTATTGCACAAGGCATTAGACGATCATACATACTTTCGATTTAATAAAATTGGTTAAAAACAAAATCAACAGACGAAATGTCGTTTATTTTTAATCTGGAATTCATTAAACCTTTTATTTTCTCAAAAATCTCTTCATAGGTAATGAAACATGGAAAAAGTGCTTTTTTGCCGATATGTTTTGTATACTGTTTAATAAAGCAGAAATTTACATTATTTTAATTTGAAGCGGAAATCTGTCGTTTACCAACATGCAACTTCTGCAGAACGCCTATCAGCGGTCGAGGCCGTCGCTGTTCGCGATTTCTGCGATCTAGCCGACCCTAAAAGCATCGCATTTCGGTGCGGTGAGAGACTCACCGTGCTGGAGCGCGCCGGTGACATCTGGAAGGGCTACGTCACTAGCCAGGGCCTGTCCAGGGCTGGCTACTTCCCAAGCAGCGCCGTGCAAATCCAAGCTAGTCGACATCAGCCGGAGCAAAGACCGCCATCAGGATCAAATGACGCATCGACTGGCGGCAGGAGTCTGTCGGTTGGTTCAACTTCGCATCCGCCTCTGCCAAGTCACCTCCAACAGGCCGGCACAGGTTATTTTAACCACCAAGCCGGCCGGCATTCGGAGGGCCTCGTGCCTTGCGCAATTCCGCAGCTGCCAATTTCAACACAAACTTCGGCTGCGTCAACGAATTCGTCGGATTCTGCCGTTGTTGGCATCGGGGCGCCGTCGCCTCCGGGAATCAGTGGCGGTGGCAGCGGCAACAGGAACAGCGCGGCCAGCCTTGATAGCGGTCGGAGCAGTTCTCACACGGCAACCAGCTGCGATTCTAGGGTAAGAAAAAATTACCCGAATGAAAGCCAAACTTGAAATAAAAATCTGAAAAAATATCTGGCCGGGGAGGGGCTCGAACCCTCGACCTTCGCGTTATCAGCACGACGCTCTAACCAACTGAGCTACTCGGCCTTGCAAAGTGGTGTGTAAAAGAGCTACTATAAAGTTTAGGATTACTTTTGTCTCATTGCAAAGAATATTCCAATAACACTGAATTTTCCATATGTATCATAGGCCATGGTCCATGGAAGTCCATGGAGCGCCACTTTTGAAGTCGGGGGCCGGGGCATCAATGGGTACCACCTGCCCCCCACTTTTTCAAACGTTCCGACGCTTGTCATGTGCATAATCTACGCTGGTATGATCCATAATATTTTAATATTTATTGGTAGAACATGTACCGTAAAAAGGCAAGAAACGCTATCTTTTAATTTAGAGCGGAAAACCTAATGATTGTCACAATTTCTTCTACCAATCGATTTTACCTGTTTTCCATGAGGTTTTTGATTAACCTCCAAAAACACAGGCTAAAACCCGCTAAATCTAATTAAACTATAATAAGTAAATCTTCAGCGCTCTACTAGCAGTAGATTACGCGCAAGCTTACAGTATTTTTACATGAACGAAGTCAGAAAAGCATGAAACATTGACATTTTAGGTCGCCTTCGCTCTGCCACCGCAAAGCAGCACCGCTAGCAACAGTCGATTGGCATCGACATCAACTGGAGCTCCTGTCGCAACGTCAGCAGCCGCTGGTGTCAGTGGCGGAGGCGTTGCAGGATCCGCCGCCTGCACTTCCACCAGTCGCGTTGGAGGCTCGCAAGACTCCGGCCTGGGACCACGGCAGAGCCTAGTAAGCACGTGCTCCTCGGGTAGTCTTGGCAGCCTGCCAGACGATGCCAATTCGTCCGTGAGCAGCTCGACTGGCGATCAATTGACCATCGAGCCTCCGTACAACCCAGCAGATTGGCACAGGGCCGGCCTGAGCAGTGAGCAACAGCTCGAAAAGTTTCTCAATGCCTGTCAGTTCGGTCTGTATCTGGACAACTTCCAGGAGGCTGGCTACGATCTGGCCACGCTGATCCGCTGCACTCCGGAAGATCTCAACGCAGTCGGTCTGACTGATCCCAAGCATCGAAAGCGCCTTCGCCAGGAGCTGGTTCGTCTGGCGAACTACTTGCGACTGGCAGCGCTACCTGACTCAATTGAAGAGGCCGCAGCATCGGCTCATCCTATGGACGATGTCGGCCAGTTCTGTCAACGCCTCGGCCTGTCAGACTGTGTCGCTGATTGTCTTCGACAGCAGGGCTTCGCGCTAGTGCAAGACTTAGCCAACATGGCCTGGGAAGATCTGGAAGAAATTGGCGTTTCAAAGCTTGGTAAGGATATATCCTCGCGTACGTGTTTTTGTGACGATATGTGTGGAAAAAAGTTACAGATAAAAATGTTTGAACAAAGATAGGTTGTGACCTTGTACGGTCACCCATTGTTGATTTCTATTTCTGATAAAACGATTTTTTAAGCAGAACAGAATTCGATCTGAAATCCAGCTATTTAGTCTAAGGATATCAGATCTCTTATGTGCTTTGGCATTTGAGCAACCCATAAATGTATGAGCCAAGCATTTAACAATTCTGCCCATGAGCCTTGACATCTCAGTAATATTCTCCCCTTGAGCCTTGACATCTCAGTAATATTCTCCCTATGAGCCTTGACATCTCAGTAATATTCTCCCCATGAGCCTTGGCATCTCAGCAATCCCCCCCATGAGCCTTGACATCTCAGCAATTCCCCCCATGAGCCTTGACATCTCAGCAATTCCCCCCATGAGCCTTGACATCTCAGCAATTCCCCCCATGAGCCTTGACATCTCAGCAATTCCCCCGGATATGAGACTTGACATCTCAGCAATTCCCCCCATGAGCCTTGGCATCTCAGCAATTCCCCCATGAGCCTTGGCATCTCAGCAATTCCCCCATGAGCCTTGACATCTCAGCAATTCCCCCATGAGCCTTGACATCTCAGCAATTCCCCCCATGAGCCTTGACATCTCAGCAATTCCCCCGGATATGAGACTTGACATCTCAGCAATTCCCCCCATGAGCCTTGGCATCTCAGCAATTCCCCCATGAGCCTTGGCATCTCAGCAATTCCCCCATGAGCCTTGACATCTCAGCAATTCCCCCCATGAGCCTTGACATCTCAGCAATTCCCCCCATGAGCCACAGAATTTCAGCAACTATTTTATGGTTTTACGCGAAAAAAATCAATTTTTTGACGCGCAAAAACAGCGATCGATTTCTGTTGCAAGCAGATCAGATGCTCGTGTTTGAATACAACATGCCTGTTTTTGTGCAGTTTATTTTCGTAAAGCTTTCTTTGTTGACAAGCTGTTCCATTAGCAACTCAGCTAGGTAAGCTTCAGCTAAGAAGCTGAGGTATAGTAATAAAGAATGGAAAACTTTCTGTATCAGCAATATTGCACTCAAGTGAGATTTTAACGATATTAGAGCGTGCGGTTTTCTAAGAAATCAATCTTATAAATATTTTTCCAGCAGCTCAGACGCGCCAGTTGACGTCAGCCAAGTGTGGCAAAGTTTTGTTAGGTACAAATTGATTTGTTTAAACGCTATATATTAAATACAGTACGTATACCTGCGTGTATTCCGTAATTAGTTTTATAATCACACAAACCCATGTTACAGTTATGTACAGATGGTAATATCACAGATATATTAGCTAATTGACTTTTTTGTGAAATTCAAAATCATTCCTTACTTGTCACACGCATTCCCAATTAATGTATTAATGTCACACACATCTTTTACGTGTCTATGTTGTATCCCCCTTCCTCGCTGGCACGGCCGGGTTGGGCGACGGGTAGCGGTGTCGGGGTTCGGGTACTAGACTGCCCAGGGCTTACGAGCTCGATCGGCGACCCCGAGGCGTACGGACACTTCGGGGGGAGGTCAAGGTTGAGAAGTCGAGAGAGAGGGGAGGGGCGGCTGTGGGCGGGCGGCCACTCGACAGCCTGGTGAGTCAAGGAAGAGAGAGAGGGCTGCGGGCGGTCGGCCACTCGACAGCCTGGTGAATCAAGGAAAAGAGAGAGGGCTGTGGGCGGTCGGCCACTCGACAGCCTGGTGAGTCAGACTGAGGAGAGAGTGAGAGAGAGAGAGATCAGGAGAGCGACCCGAGGAACACAGGCAATTGTCTCGACAGCTTACCGGGCCGGGTCGATTATAGCACTCATACACGGGAAGGCCGATCGATTGCAATAAATTGAGTCTTCGCAGTAAGAGACCGTCTTTACGGTTGATCGCTGGTCACGTTCGTTTATTTATCGCGGTGGGCGCAAATGGGCGCAGGCACGGTGAGAAAAGGGGCGGGGTCTGAGCGTCGCCTTAAATAACGAGTAAAAAGGGGCAGGGGCGCAAACAAGGGGGGGGGGGAGAAAGGGCTTAAACAATGGAGCTGATTGACAGCTGATTGGCTGCGGCGAGGGGAGGGTGGAAGCGCGCACGGCCAGGGAGAGGGAGAGAGAGCAGAGGCCCAGCCAATCAGCACGGCTAGCCAAAGGGCTAAACAGCCAAGGCGAGAGAGAGAGAGAAAGAGAGCAGAGGCTCAGCCAAAGGGCTCATAGCTCCAGACTGGCTTGAGCCGGGGGGGGGGGGGTAACAATAATCAACTACCAAAGTCAACAACTATCAAAGTGCACTTGCACCAAGGGAGCACTGTGACACAGGTCACAACACCCTCCCCCCTAAAAAAAGAAAACGACGCGCTTTGACTGAATGAAAATGAAAAAAAAAATGTAATGAAATGAAACTGAATGAAAGAGACCAAGAGTGTCAGGCAGCGGCCGAGAGCGCAGGACAGGGGCCGAGGATGTCGGACAGGCCGAGAACACCGGGCACGGCCGAGAATGCCGGACTGTGGCCGAAAACGCCGGGCATGGCCGAGAACACCGGGCACGGCCGAGAATGCCGGACTGTGGCCGAAAACGCCGGGCATGGCCGAGAATGCCGGACAGCGGCCGAGAATGCCGGGCAGCGGCCGAGAATGCCGGGCAACGACCGAGAGCGCCGGGCATGGCCGAGAGTGTTCCCCGCCCTTCCTTCGGGGCCGCTCCCAGTGCCAAACAGAGGGATCACAACGACGATCAGAGGAGAGATGGGATGAAATGAAGGAGTGAAGGTCTCTTGCCCGCCCTGGCATCCTGCCCCAGAACCCCCTAGACCGCCACCTCCGCCGCCCGGCGCAACAACCCCAACACGCGTCCTCCGTCGATTAGTTCAAACTGAGGGATCGCAACACTCATGACGAACCGAGTGCTTCGCTTGAAGGCAGGCCGCCGCCAGACACGCCGAGCATGACCCCGACACTTGGCGCTGATGTCACGGAGAATGAACTTGACAGTCTGAGCCAAAAGCTCGGCGATTTCGCGTCGATGATCCAGCCGCTCGCTGCCGCACAGTCCCACCATTTCAGTCAAAAGCCGGAACATCGCAGCTGGACTCCCCGACAACAAAGCGTGCCGAAGCTCCGACCGGATTCGAGCTCTTCGCTGCGTTGCCTCCCCGCTCCAGGTGTATTCCACCTCGGTACTCGGCTCGCTCCTCATCAGCCACGCTGGCGACTCCCGTTGGTCGATGACGAGCTCCGGTTCGTCTTCTGACATCGAAGTTTCGCCGTCGGATTCATTCAAGAGCTCTTCTTCCTCTGACTGCGTGATTTCACAGCAGCTCTGAGCAGTCTCCTCGCCGCCGCAACCACCACGCTCGCTTCCTCCGACTCCCTGTCCTCGTCTGACTCTTCTGTTTCGTCTTCAATCGTTACGACAAACTCCTCCGGGACGCACATCCCATCCGGCGGGACAAAATACCGGGCGCACTCGAGCGGGTTGCTAACGGCATCCTGCCCGAACCGGTCGTACAGCGCTCGTCGAAACGGACACAGCAGGACCGCACTCGCATGCTGCAGCCTCTGGAAATTCTCCGTTCCGCCGGGTCCACACTTGTCGGGGTGCCGTCGCAGGCTCTCACGGCGGTACGCACGTCGCAGCTCCTCCTCCGTCGCGAAGGGGCTGACACCAAACTCGGCGTAGAGGTCCATGCCCGGAAAGCAGTGCCTGCAACAACCACGACTCACTTTTGAGAGCAGGGCAATGGTTCCTTCGAGCCTCTTTGGGGCGCCGATCCTTCATCCCTGATGGCAGGGTTGGGCAGGTGGGACCTCCACTGACGGGCCTTAAGAGGGGAAATATATATTTTTGTTTGTGAAGCAGAGGCAATAACACGAGCCCAGTTTTCAATAACGCGGGTGATGACGCAGACGATGCTTCGAACCAAATGTTGATGACGCAGGTGATGACGCGGATGATGCTTCGAACCAAATGTTGATGACGCAGGTGATGACGCGGATGATGCTTCGAACCAAATGTTGATGACGCAGGTGATGACGCGGATGCGCACGCACTCACGTCCGCTCTTAATAATAAACGGGCGTTCCATAACGCTGCGGAACCCTTCGATCCCTCTGGGGTCGACCTTCGATGACTTCAACTGGCGCTTCCGGCTGCGGCTGCACTCCTGGCTGCTGCACATCCATTGGTTCTCCCTCCTCTCGAACCCGCCCGGAATGTCGCCACCATCGCTCCTCATCCTCATCGTCCGATTCCTGCGAGTCCTCCCTGACGGATTCCGTCTCTTGAGCAGGACCTGGGTGGTACCTCCTTGGTGCAGGACGCCGAGGGCCACCGGTGCCGTCGACCGGGTACTTCCGGTACCGAGGCAGGAGGTTGTTAAAGTGCACCACCTTGATCGGCTTCCGTCGACCTTCCTGTCGAATCCTATAGCGCGTCTCCGACAGCTTCTCGAGAACTACGGCAGGTCCGGTCCAGGGTGAGTGGAGCTTCGCTTTGGCACCGGCCTTCAACACGGGGTTGTAGACGAACACCTCGTCGCCAGCCACGAATTCTCGACCCTTCACCTTCCGGTCGTACCAGTCTTTCTGCACTCGTTGATATGACGTTATTCTCTCACGCACCACCCGATGGGCTTCCACGAGCGTCTCCCGCAGGTTCTGGACTTCCTCGCAGTACGGTTCGATGTCCAGTGGGCGCGCCACTCCCAAGTCAACTGGCAGAGACATCTCGCGACCATGCAGAAGGAAGAAGGGTGAGTAGCCGGTGCCGCGGTGCACACTGGAGCGATACGCCATGAGCGCCGGGGCAACGAATTCGTCCCACCGCCTCTGATCCGGCTCCTTCACCAGGTGCGCCCGGATCACTGCAGTCAGCGTCTTATTGAAGCTTTCCACTTGGCCGTTTCCAGAGGGGTGATAGGCGGTCGTACGCGTCTTTCGGATATTCAGACTTTCGCACAGCTGGCCGATCAATTGCGACTCGAAATTGGCTCCCTGATCCGAGTGGATTGTTCCTGGGGCTCCGTAGTGACAGACCCACTCCTCGAGCATTGCCCTTGCACAGGTGCTGGCCGTCTGATCTGGCACCGGTACTGCCACTGGCCACTTACTGAACGCGTCCTGCATCGTCAGTATGTATTTGTTGCCTCGGACGCTGGTTGGCAGTGGTCCAATCAAATCCACCATCACTCTTTCAAACACATGGCTGCTGGGAATCGGCTCCAATGGGGCCTTCCGCCGCATCCCGGGCTTGCTCCGGTTACAGTCGTCACACCTTCGCACAAACTCCTCGACCTCTCGCTTCAAGCCGGGTCTCCAGAATCGGTTCCTGACTTTCTCCAGAGTCTTTGCTACGCCGAAGTGTCCACCTCCTGGTCCAGAGTGCAGCGTCTGCAGAGCGTCGGGGATCAATTTCTTCGGGAGAACAGCCCGCGGTGGGTGACGTCCCAGATCCTTGATGACGAGGGTGTTGTCCACAATTTCCAGCCGAGGCTTTTGTGCCCAGATGGCTCGGGTCGTTGGTGACGCACCCCGAGGTGGCTCTTCGTTTGCTCGGCCGGCGTGCATCGACTGGTAAACTGGAGCGATGTCGTTGTCCACAGCTTGTGCTGCTGCCAGCTCATCTCGGCTGAGCAACCCGAGCAGCGTCGTTACCCTGACCCCGGGGAGGTCATCAGTCCGGCACGACGGGCAGTTATCCATTTCGGGATGTCGTCGCGGCGGCTTGCGTGACAGCGCGTCCGCATTCTGATGACGCGCCCCTGGCCGATGCTCCACTGCGAAGTCGAATGGCGCCAACCTCTCCATCCACCGAGCCAACTGGCCTTCCGGCTGCCTCATACTTCGGAGCCACTGCAGACTTGCGTGGTCGGTGCGCACCCGGAACCTCCGGCCAAGTAGATAGTACCGGAACCTCTCTGCGAATGTCACCAGCGCCAGGAGCTCGATTCGTGTCGTGCAATAGTTGAATTCGGCCCCTTGCAGACGCCGACTCCCGTACGCAATAACCCGCTCTGACCCGTCTTCTTGTACCTGCGACAAGACTGCTCCGAGACCCTGTCGGGTACTTCCATCGGTATCCAAGATGAACTCACCAGCCGTGGGGTCGAAGTTCGGGTAGGCCATCACGCGGCAACCGGTCAATTCTTCTTTCAGCTTTTTGAAGGCCTCATCGTGTTCCTCTCTCCAACTGAACGGCTTGTCTTTCTTTGTCAGATCAAAAAGTGGTGCAGCGACTATCGAGAATTCTGGTATGAAGTTTCGGTAGTAACCAGCCAGACCCAGGAACGACTGAAGGTCTTTTGCATTTCTTGGAATGCTCCAGTCACGGACTTCCTTGATCTTCTCCGGGTCGACATCGATTCCGTCCTTTGACACGACGTGGCCAAGGAATTTGACCTCATCGGCCAGGAATCTGCACTTAGATGGCTTTAGCCTCAAGTTGGCTGCGCGCAGGCGCTGGAATACCGCCTCGAGATTCGTTAGATGCTCGCTGACAGTTCGGGACCAAATGATGATATCGTCGATGTAGACGAGCGCCATTTTCCACAGAAGGTCGTGTAGTACCATATTCATCAACCTTGTGAATGTCGCCGGCGCATTGGTCAATCCGAAGGGCAGCACCTTGAACGCGAATTGCCCCCGATGCGGAATGACAAAAGCAGTCTTTTCTTGATCCTCCCTTTTGACCTTAACTTGCCAATAGCCGGAGCACAGGTCGAGCGTCGAAAATACAGCCGCACCTCCGAGCGCTTCAAGTGCGTCATCGACACGCGGGATTGCTATGGCGTCCTTGACAGTTCGTTGATTCAACTCTCTGTAGTCGACACACAGTCGCAGTTCCCCATTCTTCTTACGGACACAGACCACTGGCGAACTCCACGGCGATTGGGTCGGTTCAATCATCTTCGTTGCCAAAAGCTCGTCGATTTGTCGGTCGACTTCGCCGCGCCAATGTGGCGGTAGCCGTCGCGGAGGCTGTTTTACGGCTGTTCCGGTGGTCTCAATTTCATGCTGCACGATGTCCGTCGTCCCGAGGCGCGCTGTACTCTCTGCGAAAACATCTGCGTATCGATTCACCAATCTTAGGAAGCTCGCTTTGTCTGCCCCCGTGAGCTGCTTGGAGCCGTGCTGGTTCAGTGCCGCCTCTGGGTCCCATGGATCGCAGCTGGGTCGTAAAACCGACGCTTGCTCTTCGATGCTGGCTACCAGAACCTCTTGAGCCGGATCTGATGGTCGAAACCAGCCGATGACAGCTCCCTTCCGCAGCCGCAGCTCGGAGTCCGTGACATTCGCGAAGTGAACTGGTAGGGTGTTGCCCTGCTGGATGAGGCAGACGCTCCTGGCTAGCATTGGTCTCTCATCGCTCTTCAGTTTTTCGTCTGGCTCGGCGACGCCGAGCACTCCGGAATTCTGTGTCGCTGTTCTACGAATCCTGGCTGAGACGGTCCGTTCGTGATTGGCCGGAATGATCAAGTTTTCGTTCAGGTACAACCGGCAGACGACTGGTTTGTGCTTGGTCTCTCGGATTGGCACACGTGAACCGTTCACGCGGAAAACTCCTCCGGCGAAATCGATTTGGCACCGGTGGCGGCGTAAGAAGTCGGTGCCTAGCAACAGTTCGTAGCCGACCCCTTGGACCACCGCAATTGGCGTCTGTAAAGTTTCTGATCCGAACTGTAGGGGAAGCGACGCGCATCCTAACACATTCATGGGAGTTCCGTTCGCTGAGATCAGGTGGGTTTCCGAAGGGCTGAGTTCAACTCGAACCGACTTGCTCAACTGCCGCCAGGTCCTCTCGTTCACCAGCGACATGACCGAGCCCGAATCCAACAGACACGGCAACTCAATCTCGCCAATTTTTACCGACACGTAGATTGACACGGGATTAAAAGCTGTTGCAGGTTGATCTCTATCTCTTGAGCAGTCCGCCGGACATCCTGCTGCACGTCGCTCCGGGGCTGCATCTTCGTCTCGGGTTGGGGCCTCTACTGTCTCGGCGGAACTCCCTCGCCCCTGCGGAAGTTCCCCTTGCCGTTTCCCTGTTGCTGACGGGTTGGGCAGTTAGTCGCGATGTGCCCTGGCTTGTTGCAGAAGAAGCAGCGAATTCCTCCCGTTCGTCGAGGCTTCTGATGGTCGCCTTCGTCGGAGTCGGTCGGTCGAGCTGCGGCGCTGCTATGCGGTTCCGCTCTCAGCGACTCGAGCTGAACCACTTTGCCTTGAAGCTGCCTCACCAGTTTCTTCAACTCCTCGAGCTCTTTGTCCTTTTCTTGGGAGTAGGCTCCATCCTCCCGAGGCACAGATTCCGCCGCGCCGCTCACCACGAAGACTCCTCGGTGGCCGCTGCCAGTTGCTCCAGCCGATCTCGGTCCCTTCGCCGCCTTGGACGCCGCCTCGAGCTGCCTCACCGCGCGTTGTGCTGCCACCAGACCTTCGGGCTGCTGCAGGTAGAGCTTCTCTCGCTGGAGGTCGGAGAGTCTCACCCCTTGCATGAAGCGATCCTTCGCGAGGTCGTCCTGCAGCTCGGCAGTTGCCGCCGGGTAGGCACAGCGCACCAGTTCAAGGAGAGCATCTGCGTAGGCCTCCAACGACTCGCCATCCTTCTGATCTCGGGTTTTTAGCTCGACCTTGCTGTCCTGCTCTGTCCGGTACCGGGAGAAGCGAGCCTCCAACCGGGCGGTGAATCCCTCGTAGTCCAGCGGATCCACAGGATCGTCGGGTCCCGGCAGGTTCAGATTATCGACCGCAGCGTACGCCGTAGCGAGATCCAGCATGCTCATCAAGTGCTCGCGGCGATGCTCCTCGTCAATCTCGGCGGAGTCGCAATAAGCGTTGAAAGAGCGCAGCCAGAGTCGAAAATTCATGCTTGACGTGTACTTCACGGGCTTCGGGAGTCTCGGTGGCTGGGCTGGTCCATCCGCTCGCAGACGCTCGGCTAGCAGCCGAATCAGTTCGTCCACATTCGCCATGACAGCTCACAAGCAAACTGAGCAGTCCCTGTTCGGGCGCCAATGTTGTATCCCCCTTCCTCGCTGGCACGGCCGGGTTGGGCGACGGGTAGCGGTGTCGGGGTTCGGGTACTAGACTGCCCAGGGCTTACGAGCTCGATCGGCGACCCCGAGGCGTACGGACACTTCGGGGGAGGTCAAGGTTGAGAAGTCGAGAGAGAGGGGAGGGGCGGCTGTGGGCGGGCGGCCACTCGACAGCCTGGTGAGTCAAGGAAGAGAGAGAGGGCTGCGGGCGGTCGGCCACTCGACAGCCTGGTGAATCAAGGAAAAGAGAGAGGGCTGTGGGCGGTCGGCCACTCGACAGCCTGGTGAGTCAGACTGAGGAGAGAGTGAGAGAGAGAGAGATCAGGAGAGCGACCCCGAGGAACACAGGCAATTGTCTCGACAGCTTACCGGGCCGGGTCGATTATAGCACTCATACACGGGAAGGCCGATCGATTGCAATAAATTGAGTCTTCGCAGTAAGAGACCGTCTTTACGGTTGATCGCTGGTCACGTTCGTTTATTTATCGCGGTGGGCGCAAATGGGCGCAGGCACGGTGAGAAAAGGGGCGGGGTCTGAGCGTCGCCTTAAATAACGAGTAAAAAGGGGCAGGGGCGCAAACAAGGGGGGGGGAGAAAGGGCTTAAACAATGGAGCTGATTGACAGCTGATTGGCTGCGGCGAGGGGAGGGTGGAAGCGCGCACGGCCAGGGAGAGGGAGAGAGAGCAGAGGCCCAGCCAATCAGCACGGCTAGCCAAAGGGCTAAACAGCCAAGGCGAGAGAGAGAGAGAAAGAGAGCAGAGGCTCAGCCAAAGGGCTCATAGCTCCAGACTGGCTTGAGCCGGGGGGGGGGGTAACAATAATCAACTACCAAAGTCAACAACTATCAAAGTGCACTTGCACCAAGGGAGCACTGTGACACACGTGTCTACATGAGATTTAAAAGCTGGTGATTTTAGTGTCTATTTTTTTGTTACATATTCTAGTTAGCATTGTGTAAAAATTAGCTAGACTTGGATTAGTTTACAGATATAGTTATAAGCATAGGTTTGCATGATCGAATTACATGTAGGTTGCAGACAGTGCATGTCTACTTTTCTATAGCTCCAACCGTTTAGTGTCAGGGTAAGACGCTTCTGTCAGCGCCGTTCCCATCCGTAACGATTGCTTTTAATTTCAGTTAATAACAACAAAACAATTTTTTTTCAGGCCATCAGAAGAAGCTTATGGTAGCCATTGATCGGTTGAAACGACCCAGAAGTATGCAGCAGCAGCAGCACCAACAGCACCAACACAGACACACAGCCTCTAGTGGAACATGCACAGCTACTGCAGATGCTATCGTCCAGCATACGCCTGACTCCTCTTGTGCAGGTGAGTGCGCCAAGGGCTTATCCAAGATTTTTTTGGTTGCTGGGGGGCTGCAGGAGTCTTTGAAGTGGCGCCACCTCGGGGTACCATCGTGGGAGCTTTAGCATCAGGAACGTCGTCAGCACGGGGCTTTAGCACCAGGGGCTTTAGCACCAGGGGATTTAGCACCAGGGGCTTTAGCACCAAGGGGCTTTAGCACCAGGGGCTTTAGCACCAGGGGCTTTAGCACCAAGGGGCTTTAGCACCAGTGGCTTTAGCACCAAGGGGCTTTAGCACCAGTGGCTTTAGCACCAGGGGCTTTAGCACCAAGGGGCTTTAGCACCAAGGGGCTTTAGCACCAGGGGCTTTAGCACCAAGGGGCTTTAGCACCAAGGGGCTTTAGCACCAGTGGCTTTAGTACCAGTGGCTTTAGCACCAAGGGGCTTTAGCACCAGGGGCTTTAGCACCAGTAGCTTCAGCACCAGGGGCTTTAGCCGTAGGAAACTTTTGACAGTGTCAAGAATCAATTTGACAGTCCCTGCACCTGGCAAGCAGTGATTCCACTGGAGCCCTGGTTATTTTAACTGGACTAAAAACCTCCCTACACCGCATGCAAATATTTTGCTTGCAGCACCATGCAGCTCTTCAGCTCAAGCAGCGGCTGCGCCGCCCCGCTTGCAGCAGCCGAACAGGATCAATTATCAGCCGCCTCAGTCTCCTCATCATCGGGTGGGAAACAAACCGATAGCAAAGGTGGTTGGCCAATCTTCAACGGAGACGTCGGATCCACCGCCGCCGCCGCCGCCGCCGCCGCTGCCCGCAAAAGTGCCGCCTCCTCCGCCGAAGCGAGTGACCTCCATGCTGCGATCCAGAGATCCCAGTCCGATGGTGCAACCGCAGCAGCCGCCGCAGCCACAGCAGCAGCAGCAGCAACAGCAGCAGCTCAACCATCGTCAACCGTCATCGCGCGGTGGTGCCTACGAAAACGCAGGCCAAATTGAAACAGCCGTTCGAAATCTGCAACTGAAACGGCCACCGCCCCAGTCTCAGACTGCTTCTGTCCCAGCAGTTGGTAACAGTTGTTCGAGATCTAACTCTGCCGCATCGGTCGCTTCGATTCCGTTTGCTAATGAGAACTGCGGTACCGTTATTCGACACAAGCAGCAGCAGCAGCAGCAGCAGCAGCAGCAGCAGCAGCAGCAGCAGCAGCAGCAGCAGCAGCAGCAGCAGCAGCAGCAGCAGCAGCAGCAGCAGCAGCAGCAGCAGCAGCAACAGCTTCCTAATGGCAGTTCGCCAGATGTCAACAAGTGAGATTAAGTTCTTTCCTCAAAGCTTTGACGTTAAAAAACTGAATGAGCACTTTGTATGTCACTGAATAAGTCAGTTCTTCTGTCACTGAATGAGTCAGTTCTTCTGTCACTGAATGAGTCAGTTCTTCTGTCACTGAATGAGTCAGTTCTTCTGTCACTGAATGAGTCAGTTCTTCTGTCACTGAATGAGTCAGTTCGTATGGCACTGAATGAGTCAGTTCTTCTGTCACTGAATGAGTCAGTTTGCCTGTCACTGAATGAGTCAGTTCATTATCTGTCACTGAATGAGTCAGTTCATTATCTGTCACTGAATGAGTCAGTTTATCATCTGTCATTGAGTGAGTCAGTTTATCATCTGTCATTGAGTGAGTCAGTTTATCATCTGTCATTGAGTGAGTCAGTTCATCATTTGTCACTGAAAGAATCACAGTAAAGCGCATTTCAAATCACTTTTTTTTCTAGGCGCCTTCCCCTTGTCAGTGGCTACCATGGTAACCAGCATGGCAACCAGCATAGCAACCAGCAGAGCATCGCCCCCGGGAGTACTCTCCTGATGCCTCCCAGCTCTCTATCATCGCCAACTTCAACAGCTACGGGCGCCTCAGACTGCGATGACAGCTTTTCTAACCTGGATGACATCTGCGACATGCTGTCGGATCTGCAGTCGATGTTGGACAAAGAACTCAAAGAAAAGCCTGTGGTTTAACAACTGGTAGACAATTTTTTGAATTTAATATTTTCATGAAAGTTGCCAACATCATGGAGTACAATGAATTTTTTTTAATATCCTAAACTTCTTATTCTAGGTTGACTCTATAAAGTGAAGGCAAACCAGCAAAATTAATTAACTAAACACTTAACAATATTAAATTACCTTCGAAATAATTATTTATTCTAAATTCAATAATTTTAGTTATATTTCTTTATCAATCTCTTTTTCTATAAAATCGCATATAAATTTGTTTTTGTAGTTTTTTTATTGATTTTTTTCATCGCGTTAAAAGCAATCTTAAAATTTAACTTTGAAAAAATTAGTACAGGCATCTTGAGTTTTTAATTTTGTTAAAAGCAGCTAATTAAAACAATTCGATTGTAACAATCATGATTCTTCACGAATATTGACAGAAGAAAATGTCCTTATTGATCAGCATGCTGATGTTCTGTTTGCATTGTAAAAAGCTTTTCAAATTTGCGCTTTTTATAGCATACTTTCCTCTGGTTTTGTTTCTCTACACAGAATAACTTGTAAATATTAAACTTCGAAAATTTGTTATACTTCAATCACGTGCATGTGACACGTACGTGCGAACAGCAAAAATATACATGATAAAATTTCCCTGGAAGTTCTGAAACCGTATCGATAATAAAAGAATTTTTTTAATAATTGTCTGCATCATGCATTTTTAATTTGTTAATATTACGTGCAGCTGTATAAAGAATTTAAAATTAAGTTTCGAGTTCAGAACAGCAAAAAGTATTAACAAAAATCACAGTTTTCAAAGTCCTGCAAAAATAAATTTAGACTCAAATCAAAAAAACAAAAAAATCCTGCAACCACCAAGCCGAATTCATAGATAGTAACGTAAGTCATGCCACCCTTAAACATTTACGTGCAGTAGTCAGTGTACAACAGCCTGGCGAATATCTTTAAGTAGAATAGTCAATCCTTGAACCGCTGCTTCCACAGCCTCCAGTCTCTCTTCGTTTGTGGTCTCAGCTCTGTCATCGGCGCATCTCTGCAGCCAATCCCTGTACTGCATCCCATAGGGACGCATGTACTCAACCAGTCTGTTTCCAGTGCGGTTCGGATAAAACTGTAGAAATCGCCGATAAAGACGGCGTTGAAAATATCTAGGTAGATTGGTTTCCATTTCGTATACCAGATTGATCTGCATGTAAATGTAAAAAAGTGTCGATTTTAACATTTATAACTCAACATCGTTTGTTAAAATGTTTCGAAATCGAATTATCGAATCGATAATGGAGTGGTTATCGCGTGTGGATAAAAAATTTAAGTGGGGGAAGGTGTGATAATGGGGTGGTTGTCGCGTGTGGCTTGTAAATTTAATTGGGGGAGGGTGTGATAATGGGGTGGTTGTCGTGTGTGGCTTGTAAATTTAATTGGGGGAGGGTGTGATTCTGGGGTGATTGTCGCGGGTGGCTTGTAAATTTAATTGGGGGAGTGTGATAATGGGGTGGTTGTCGCGTGTGGCTTGTAAATTTAATTGGGGGAGGGTGTGATAATGGGGTGGTTTTCGCGTGTGGCTTGTAAATTTAATTGGGGGAGGGTGTGAAAATGGGGTGGTTGTCACGTATGGTTTGTAATTTTAATTGCACACGTTAACAGAGAAAAACACAAACCCGAATCTCGACCAAACGTAGTCCAGCTTCTTTTGATATGCCTTCGATGTCGCCAACTGCTATTCCCACCTATAGAATCAAATAGTATGAGCAGATGCATTTAAATTATTTGCCTTTACTTTTACGATCTCGCTCAATTCGCTCGTAATTGTCATTCATCTTACCAGCAAATTCATCAGACCAATAGGCATTACCACAACGAATATGACAAATACCACTAGCAGTGCCAATTGCATTCTGCCCGAAGTGCCGCTGATAAAATAGGTGACGAATTCCATTTCCCCAACTGTCATGTCGAAAGTTTTCAAAATCGAATACATCGGATACTTAAATGGCGTCTAAAATTTTGGTGGGCATACATGTATTGCCTTTCAATTCTGCTGATTTACTCTCGGCCTGATATCTAAGCACTCCTGGCGCCACAACCTGATATCTGAGCACTCTACATGTAGGTGCCACAACCTGATATCTGAGCACTCTTGGTGCCACAACCTGATATCTGAGCATGATATCTGAGCACCAAAACCTGATACCTGAGCACTCTTGGCGCCACAACCTGATATCTGAGCACTCCTGGCGCCACAACCTGATATCTGAGCACTCCTGGCGCCACAACCTGATATCTGAGCACTCTACATGTAGGTGCCACAACCTGATATCTGAGCACTCTTGGCGCCACAACCTGATATCTGAGCATGATATCTGAGCACCAAAACCTGATACCTGAGCACTCTTGGCGCCACAACCTGATATCTGAGCACTCCTGGCGCCACAACCTGCTATCTGAGCACTCCTGGCGCCACAACCTGATATCTGAGCACTCTACATGTAGGTGCCACAACCTGATATCTGAGCACTCTTGGCGCCACAACCTGATATCTGAGCATGATATCTGAGCACCAAAACCTGATACCTGAGCACTCTTGGCGCCACAACCTGATATCTGAGCACTCCTGGCGCCACAACCTGATATCTGAGCACTCCTGGCGCCACAACCTGATATCTGAGCACTCTACATGTAGGTGCCAAAACCTGATACCTGAGCACTCTTGGCGCCACAACCTGATATCTGAGCATGATATCTGAGCACCAAAACCTGATACCTGAGCACTCTTGGCGCCACAACCTGATATCTGAGCACTCCTGGCGCCACAACCTGATATCTGAGCACTCCTGGCGCCACAACCTGATATCTGAGCACTCTACATGTAGGTGCCACAACCTGATATCTGAGCACTCTTGGCGCCACAACCTGTTACCTGAGCACTCTTGGCGTCACAAGCTAGTCCCTCTTCCCAGTTTTTCACTCCATTAGTAAGTTAACCACAGCCATCAGTTACTCACCTGGCTCACTAAGCCAATATTAAACGCCAGACCGAATCCAATGATGAAGAATGCGAAAATTAGTAGCACTTTAACCAACGAGATGATCACTTTTTGAAACATTAGCGAATAGATTCCTGTCACAGGTAGGCTGGATGGGGTGAGGAGTGTGGCTTGAAAAATTAGTGAGATTGATTGTTGATTAACGAGTGAGATCGTCAAATGAGATTGATAAGAGAGATTTATAAATGAGATTTGATAAATTAGATTGATAAATGAGATTGATAAATGAGATTGATAAATGAGATTGATAAGTGAGATTTGATAAATGAGATTGATAAGTGAGATTGATAAATGAGATTTGATAAATGAGATTGATAAATGAGATTTGATAAATGAGATTGATAAATGAGATTTGATAAATTAGATTGATAAATGAGATTTGATAAATTAGATTGATAAATGAGATTTGATAAATGAGATTTGATAAATGAGATTTGATAAATGAGATTTGATAAATGAGATTTGATAAATGAGATTGATAAATGAGATTTGATAAATTAGATTGATAAATGAGATTTGATAAATTAGATTGATAAATGAGATTTGATGAATTAGATTGATAAATGAGATTTGATAAATGAGATTGATAAATGAGATTTGATAAATGAGATTGATAAATGAGATTGATAAATGAGATTTGATAAATGAGATTGATAAATGAGATTGATAAATGAGATTTGATAAATGAGATTTGATAAATGAGATTTGATAAATGAGATTGATAAATGAGATTGGTAAATGAGATTGATAAGTGAGATTGATAAAGTGAGATTGCTCTGTAATATTTCTTATAGCTCAGTTTGTAGATCAATGATAATTTAATAACATTAACCAAGTTCTTAACCCACTGCTCAAACTGAAAGATGAGCAGGCACCATGCCAAGATGACGGAGAATATTCCAAAAATCCAATTGTCAATGCAGGGCTCGCTATCCGGCGGATAAATAAACACAAAGGTCAGAATGTATAGCGTCACAAAGAACAGATTTTCATAGTTCTTCAGGTATTGCAGCCTCTGAAATATCGTTAATATCGTTAATCAAAAATTTTTTAGTTTTTGGTGTTACAAAACACCGGCCGGTTTCCACTTCTCACCTTGAACACCAGCTTGATGAATTCCAGCACTAATCTCACGCAGAGAAAGCCAATGACAACTGACTTTTCTAGGATAAGCCTGCCATTGGTCAGTTTCTGTCTCTGGCCCTGAATTTGAGTGGAGAAATCGTTTTTTTCAGCCATTTTAGCTTTCTTCCTCGCTCTTCCCTGCATTCTTCCCCATTCTTCCCCATTCTTCCTTAATCTTTCCATTCTTCCCCATTCTTCCCCATTCTTCCCCATTCTTCCCCATTCTTCCCCCATTCTCCCCCATTCTCCCCCATTCTTCCCCATTCTTCCCCATTCTCCCCCATTCTTCCCCCATTCTCCCCCATTCTCCCCCATTCTTCCCCATTCTTCCCCATTCTTCCCTCATTCTCCCCCATTCTTCCCCATTCTTCCCCATTCTTCACCATTCTTCCCCCATTCTCCTCCATTCTTCCCCATTCTTCCCAATTCTTTTCCATTCTTGCCCAATCTTCCATATTTTTCCATATTTTTCTCAAATCTTCTTAAATCTTCCCCATTCTTCCCCCATTCTTTCCCATTCTTCCCTCATTCTTCCCCCATTCTCCCCCATTGTTCCCAAATCTTTCCATTGTTCCCCATTCTTTCCCATTCTTCCCTATTCGTCCCTATTCTTCCTATTCTTCCCCATTCTTCCCAATTCTGTTCCATTCTTGCCCAATCTTCCATATTTTTTCTCATTTTTTTCTCAAATCTTCTTAAATCTTCCCCATTCTTCCCCCATTCTTTCCTTATTCTTTCCCCATTCTCCTCCATTTTTCCCCATTCTTCGCCACTCTTCCCTATTCTTCCCCATTCTTCCGATTCTTCCCCATTCTTCCCCATTCTTCCCCATTCTTCCGATTCTTCCCCATTCTTCCCCATTCTTCCCATTCTTTTCCATTCTTCCCCAATCTTCCATATTCTTCCCCCATTATCCTCAAATCTTCTTCAATCTTCCCCAATCTTCCCCAATCAATCCCACGGCCCCCATACCGATCCCCCAGACGAGCTGGTATTCCTGCAGCCGGTGTTGGCATCCACCAGACTGATGGGCAGCGGTCCCTGGTCGGCCACGAACGCGGTGAGGCAGCAGAGGAACACGGCATAGAAAAAGAAGTCGCACCAGAAAAAGTAGCGAGTGAAGGACCTGGAGAGTGATTGAGCAGCGGGATTACGAGTAGTTCAATGCACAGGTGCCCGCTCATACAGAATGTACAGCAGCGCTGATTTCCTATCATCATCAGGCATGTACATGTGGACTCCCAATGTCTTGAGGGTTGATTAGGTTGAACACTAAGCCAGATCAGTTGTGATCTGAGAGTACACTCAGGCAATTGAACTCCTGTTGGACGCACCATTTGTACTCGAGCAGTGCGGCGCACAGAGGATGCTTGAGCAAATCTTCGCGTTGTCGCTCAACCATGGTGCGAAGGCCCAGGTAGCGGTTGGGCTTGGAGGCCGGGTCATCTGGGCCGGGGTCCAGGTAGAAAAAGTTGTGCGTCACCTGGTCGAAGTCAGAAGATTGGGTTGTATAGCATATGCAGTTATATGGGTTACTCAGCTTTATTAAAAGCTTGTGACTTTAATAGATAGATAGATAGATGGATAGATAGATAGATAGATAGATAGATAGATAGATAGATAGATAGATAGATAGATAGATAGATAGATAGATAGATAGATAGATAGATAGATAGATAGATAGATAGATAAATAGATAGATAGATAGATAGATAGATAGATAGATGGAAAGATAGATAGATAGATAGA
>NIVC01000505.1:92500-107500 GCA_002269645.1 Macrostomum lignano | reverse complement strand
TTGTCTGCGGTCGGTCCGACCCGATTGTCCGAGTGTCTGCTACTGTAAGACTGGCTCATGACTCTCAGCTGTAGTCTGTGGCTTTAGCAGTGAGCTGCTAAATAGGGTTGCTAAGGTATATGTTGTCCCCTCCAACATCTATACAGCCACAGGGGGGTACAAAAGTTAAATAGCTGGGAAAGGTCAGCCACTAACAGGCTCTGTTGGACTGAAATCCGACTATTTAACTGCGTTTCTCACGCGCTTTCGAAGCTCTGAGTCTCTCTCGAACCTTAATGTCTAGAGTTCATGCCCACCCGTCCAGTGCTGCAGCCTATAGCTCGTGCTCATTACTAGCAAGGCCAGAGTAAGCTAAACAAATCTTTATTCATCTGGCTTCAACTGTTTATCTCTCTCGGGGGTCCCATGTGCCTTACTTCAGTTTGACTTTCTATAATCCGAGTTACCAAGTACTCGCACTTATCTCTCCGGAGTAATAAAGCTTAGCTTTGCTAATTGCCAGTGTATTTTTGATATGGTACGTTTTGTCAATCAAAAACTCTGAGCTGGATTTGAGCACACACGCCTTTGAGCACCTATCTATCTATCTATCTATCTATCTATCTATCTATCTATCTATCTATCTATCTATCTATCTATCTATCTATCTATCTATCTATCTATCTATCTATCTATCTATTTATCTATCTATCTATCTATCTATCTATCTATCTATCTATCTATCTATCTATCTATCACTAGCACAAGCTTAGCACTTGAAAAAGTCAACAAAGAATAGAAAAACGATTTTATTAAGATGAAAATTTCTCAATCATCTTTTCTTTGAGACTGAGTGGTGCTTAGGCAATTAAAATCGCCGAGAAGAGCTTTCAGACGTGTGAATTTATTTGTTTACGCTCATATGAACGGGTTTTTTAAGTCCTCTTCAAACAATGTTGAATTTTTTTGACAGGAATCCAAGTGCTTCATTTTCCAAGAATTCTTTGACTGACACTTCAACTGCTGTTTAAAATGGATTGGTTCTCGCCGAAAAATTATGTTTGCTATAAATTTGTCAGGATACATGACTGATTCACGCAACCATTTCGGTAACTATTGGCAAGGTTAGTGAAATAAAATTGGAGAAAAAAGTTGCCGAAGTCATGCTCTTCTTAATTATTGCTGCAAACGGTAAGCGTTTCCTATCACACATGACCTGCTGCTACAGCACACAATCCGTCACATGACCAGCTGCACCAGCACACAGTCTGTCACATGACCTGCTGCACAATTACACTGTCTTTCACATGACCAGCTGCTACAGCACACAGTCTGTCACATGACCTGTTTCAACAGCACACAGTCCGTCACATGACCAGCTGCTACAGCCACACAGTCTGTCACATGACCAGCTGCTACAGCACACAGTCTGTCACATGACCTGCTGCTACAGCCACACAGTCTGTCACATGACCAGCTGCTACAGCACACAGTCTGTCACATGACCTGTTTCAGCAGCACACAGTCTGTCACATGACCTGCTGCTACAGCACACATTCTGTCACATGACCTGTTTCAGCAGCACACAGTCTGTCACATGACCTGTTTCAGCAGCACACAGTCTGTCACATGACCTGTTTCAGCAGCACACAGTCTGTCACATGACCTGTTTCAGCAGCACACAGTCTGTCACATGACCTGTTTCAGCAGCACACAGTCTGTCACATGACCTGCTGCTACATCGCACAAGTCAAGCTAAGAACAAAAGAATAAGGTAAGGTATGAGAAGAAATATCTTGTATAATTCTCAATTTTTCCAGTCATCAGACTCGCGACACCGTCTATTGTGAGTTCTACAGAATTCACTGACATCAAGTCACTGACCGGTTTAAATCTCACTAACCAGGCGATGGCAGCCGCAGGTGCAGTTGAAAAATTTACCGCCCTGTCTGATATTGACTGTCTGATTCGCTGCAAAACTGCAAGCACTTGCTTCTTAGCTGCATCCTCTGGGCAGAGTGCTTTGACTTCTTGTCAGCTGGCTATGGCAGTGACTGCTCCGGGAAGTTCTGCCCTAGCCGAAAGCAGACTCACTGCTCTGCAACCAATATCGACCAGCCAAGCTGATGAGGTCACTGTTTGGGTCAAGGGCGAAGCAATAGTGATTACTTTTCAGCTCTCTGACCGTAAGTAGTTGCTGCTTTTAATTTGGATTGTTGAGTCAGCTGTTGGCTCTCCTGATCGACACCATAACTTGGCACTCCTGACACCCCATCTTGACAATCCTGACACCCCAACTAAACACTCCTGACACCCCAAATAAACACTCCTGACACCCCAATTAAACACTCCTGACACCCCAATTAAACACTCCTGACACCCAATATAAACACTCCTGACACCCCAAATAAACACTCCTGACACCCCAAATAAACACTCTCGACACCCCAACTAAACACTCCTGACACCCCAAATAAACACTCCTGACACCCCAAATAAACACTCCTGACACCCCAAATAAACACTCCTGACACCCCAACTAAACACTCCTGACACCCCAACTAAACACTCCTGACACCCCAAATAAACACTCCTGACACCCCAAATAAACACTCCTGACACCCAATATAAACACTCCTGACACCCAATATAAACACTCCTGACACCCCAAATAAACACTCCTGACACCCCAAATAAACACTCCTGACACCCCAACTAAACACTCCTGACACCCAATATAAACACTCCTGACACCCCAAATAAACACTCCTGACACCCCAACGAAACACTCCTGACACCCAATATAAACACTCCTGACACCCCAACTAAACACTCCTGACACCCCAAATAAACACTCCCGACACCCCAACTAAACACTCCTGACACCCCAAATAAACACTCCTGACACCCCAAAAAACACTCCTGACACTCCAACTAAACACTCCTGACAGCCTCTACAAAACACTCCTGACGGTCTCCATCAGACCCATTCAAGATCCCAAATCTCGAACCCGAATATCCAGCCGGATTTATTCAATACTCGCTAATCGGCGTCACCGGCTGCTACCGCATCGCGGCGGCTGGCGCCAAAGGCGGCGACAATCCAATCAGAAATCATGCCGGAGGTCGGGGCGCCACCGTCAGCGGCAATTTCAACCTGACAGCGGGCACTCGGCTAGCCGTGGTTGTTGGACAGGCGGGCAGCAGTGTAAACAGTTCCAGCTCGGGCAAGGCTGGAGCAGGAGGCGGCGGAGGCAGCTTCGTCTATCGGACTGGCGATAATTATCTGCTGGCTGCGGCTGGAGGAGGCGGCGGCGCCTCTCATGCACACAGTGGTGAGCCCGTTTTTCTATGTATTATAGTAGTCCATGATCCATAATTCTCAATAGATTCTCATCCAGGATTCTCATTCTCAATAGGTTCTAATCTATGATTCTGAATAGATTCTCATCGATGATTCTCAATAGATTCTAATCGATGATTCTCAATAGATTCTCATCGATGATTCTCAATAGATTCTCATCGATGATTCTCAATAGATTCTAATCGATGATTCTCAATAGATTCTCATCATTGATACTCAATAGATTCTCATCCATGATTCTTAATAGATTCTTATCGATGATACTCAATAGATTCTCATTCCATGATGATTCTCAATAGATTCTCATCGATGATTCTCAATAGATTCTCATCGATGATTCTCAATAGATTCTAATCGATGATTCTCAATAGATTCTCATCATGATTCTCAATAGATTCTCATCGATGATTCTCAATAGATTCTCATCGATGATTCTCAATAGATTCTCATCGATGATTCTCAATAGATTCTCATCGATGATTCTCAATAGATTCTCATCGATGATTCTCAATAGATTCTCATCGATGATTCTCAATAGATTCTCATCGATGATTCTCAATAGATTCTCATCGATGATTCTCAATAGATTCTCATCGATGATTCTCAATAGATTCTCATCGATGATTCTCAATAGATTCTCATCGATGATTCTCAATAGATTCTCATCGATGATTCTAATAGATTCTCATCGATGATTCTTAATAGATTCTCATCGATGATTCTCAATAGATTCTCATCGATGATTCTCAATAGATTCTCATCGATGATTCTTAATAGATTCTCATCGATGATTCTCAATAGATTCTCATCGATGATTCTCAATAGATTCTCATCGATGATTCTTAATAGATTCTCATCGATGATTCTTAATAGATTCTCATCGATGATTCTCAATAGATTCTCATCGATGATTCTTAATAGATTCTCATCGATGATTCTCAATAGATTCTCATCGATGATTCTCAATAGATTCTCATCATGATTCTCAATAGATTCTCATCGATGATTCTTAATAGATTCTCATCGATGATTCTTAATAGATTCTCATCGATGATTCTTAATAGATTCTCATCGATGATTCTTAATAGATTCTCATCGATGATTCTCAATAGATTCTCATCGATGATTCTCAATAGATTCTCATCGATGATTCTCAATAGATTCTCATCATGATTCTCAATAGATTCTCATCGATGATTCTTAATAGATTCTCATCGATGATTCTTAATAGATTCTCATCCATGATTCTTAATAGATTCTCATCGATGATTCTTAATAGATTCTCATCGATGATTCTAATAGATTCTCATCGATGATTCTCAATAGATTCTCATCGATGATTCTTAATAGATTCTCATCGATGATTCTCAATAGATTCTCATCGATGATTCTTAATAGATTCTCATCGATGATTCTCAATAGATTCTCATCGATGATTCTTAATAGATTCTCATCATTGATACTCAATAGATTCTCATCGATGATTCTTAATAGATTCTCATCGATGATTCTCAATAGATTCTCATCCATGATTCTTAATAGATTCTCATCGATGATTCTCAATAGATTCTCATCATTGATACTCAATAGATTCTCATCGATGATTCTTAATAGATTCTCATCATTGATACTCAATAGATTCTCATCGATGATTCTTAATAGATTCTCATCGATGATTCTCAATAGATTCTCATCGATGATTCTTAATAGATTCTCATCGATGATTCTTAATAGATTCTCATCGATGATTCTCAATAGATTCTAATCGATGATTCTCAATAGATTCTCATCGATGATTCTCAATAGATTCTAATCGATGATTCTTAATAGATTCTAATCGATGATTCTTAATAGATTCTCATCGATGATTCTAATAGATTCTAATCGATGATACTCAATAGATTCTAATCGATGATTCTTAATAGATTCTCATCGATGATTCTCAATAGATTCTAATCGATGATTCTTAATAGATTCTCATCGATGATTCTCAATAGATTCTCATCGATGATTCTTAATAGATTCTCATCATTGATACTCAATAGATTCTAATCGATGATTCTTAATAGATTCTCATCCATGATACTCAATAGATTCTCATCGATGATTCTTAATAGATTCTCATCCATGATTCTCAATAGATTCTCATCGATGATTCTCAATAGATTCTCATCATTGATCCTCAATAGATTCTCATCGATGATTCTTAATAGATTCTCATCCATGATACTCAATAGATTCTAATCGATGATTCTTAATAGATTCTCATCCATGATTCTCAATAGATTCTCATCGATGATTCTCAATAGATTCTCATCCATGATTCTCAATAGATTCTAATCGATGATTCTTAATAGATTCTCATCCATGATTCTCAATAGATTCTCATCGATGATTCTCAATAGATTCTCATCATTGATACTCAATAGATTCTCATCGATGATTCTCAATAGATTCTCATCCATGATACTCAATAGATTCTCATCCATGATTCTCAATAGATTCTAATCGATGATTCTTAATAGATTCTCATCCATGATTCTCAATAGATTCTCATCGATGATTCTTAATAGATTCTATCGATGATTCTCAATAGATTCTAATCGATGATTCTCAATAGATTCTCATCATGATACTCAATAGATTCTCATCCATGATTCTTAATAGATTCTTATCGATGATACTCAATAGATTCTCATCCATGATACTCAATAGATTCTCATCGATGATTCTCAATAGATTCTCATCGATGATTCTCAATAGATTCTAATCGATGATTCTCAATAGATTCTCATCATTGATACTCAATAGATTCTCATCATGATTCTTAATAGATTCTTATCGATGATACTCAATAGATTCTCATCCATGATACTCAATAGATTCTCATCGATGATTCTCAATAGATTCTCATCGATGATTCTCAATAGATTCTAATCGATGATTCTCAATAGATTCTCATCCATGATTCTCAATAGATTCTCATCGATGATTCTCAATAGATTCTTATCGATGATTCTCAATAGATTCTCATCGATGATTCTCAATAGATTCTCATCGATGATTCTCAATAGATTCTAATCGATGATTCTCAATAGATTCTAATCGATGATTCTCAATAGATTCTCATCGATGATTCTCAATAGATTCTCATCGATGATTCTCAATAGATTCTCATCCATGATTCTCAATAGATTCTCATCGATGATTCTCAATAGATTCTTATCGATGATTCTTAATAGATTCTCATCGATGATTCTTAATAGATTCTCATCGATGATTCTCAATAGATTCTCATCGATGATTCTCAATAGATTCTCATCATTGATACTCAATAGATTCTCATCGATGATTCTTAATAGATTCTCATCGATGATTCTCAATAGATTCTTATCGATGATTCTTAATAGATTCTCATCGATGATTCTTAATAGATTCTCATCGATGATTCTCAATAGATTCTCATCGATGATTCTCAATAGATTCTCATCGATGATTCTTAATAGATTCTCATCGATGATTCTTAATAGATTCTCATCATTGATACTCAATAGATTCTCATCGATGATTCTTAATAGATTCTCATCCATGATTCTCAATAGATTCTCATCGATGATTCTCAATAGATTCTCATCATTGATACTCAATAGATTCTCATCGATGATTCTTAATAGATTCTCATCGATGATTCTCAATAGATTCTCATCGATGATTCTTAATAGATTCTCATCGATGATTCTTAATAGATTCTCATCGATGATTCTTAATAGATTCTCATCATGATTCTCAATAGATTCTCATCGATGATTCTTAATAGATTCTCATCGATGATTCTCAATAGATTCTAATCGATGATTCTTAATAGATTCTCATCGATGATTCTCAATAGATTCTCATCGATGATTCTTAATAGATTCTCATCATTGATACTCAATAGATTCTCATCGATGATTCTTAATAGATTCTCATCGATGATTCTCAATAGATTCTCATCGATGATTCTTAATAGATTCTCATCATTGATACTCAATAGATTCTCATCCATGATTCTTAATAGATTCTCATCGATGATTCTCAATAGATTCTCATCGATGATTCTTAATAGATTCTCATCGATGATTCTTAATAGATTTTCATCATTGATACTCAATAGATTCTCATCGATGATTCTTAATAGATTCTCATCGATGATTCTCAATAGATTCTAATCGATGATTCTTAATAGATTCTCATCGATGATTCTTAATAGATTCTCATCGATGATTCTCAATAGATTCTAATCGATGATTCTCAATAGATTCTCATCGATGATTCTCAATAGATTCTAATCGATGATTCTTAATAGATTCTAATCGATGATTCTTAATAGATTCTCATCGATGATTCTCAATAGATTCTAATCGATGATACTCAATAGATTCTAATCGATGATTCTTAATAGATTCTCATCGATGATTCTCAATAGATTCTAATCGATGATTCTTAATAGATTCTCATCGATGATTCTCAATAGATTCTCATCGATGATTCTCAATAGATTCTCATCATTGATACTCAATAGATTCTAATCGATGATTCTTAATAGATTCTCATCCATGATACTCAATAGATTCTCATCGATGATTCTTAATAGATTCTCATCCATGATTCTCAATAGATTCTCATCGATGATTCTCAATAGATTCTCATCATTGATACTCAATAGATTCTCATCCATGATTCTCAATAGATTCTAATCGATGATTCTTAATAGATTCTCATCCATGATTCTCAATAGATTCTCATCGATGATTCTTAATAGATTCTTATCGATGATTCTCAATAGATTCTAATCGATGATTCTCAATAGATTCTCATCATTGATACTCAATAGATTCTCATCCATGATTCTCAATAGATTCTTATCGATGATTCTTAATAGATTCTCATCATTGATACTCAATAGATTCTAATCGATGATTCTTAATAGATTCTCATCCATGATACTCAATAGATTCTCATCGATGATTCTTAATAGATTCTCATCCATGATTCTCAATAGATTCTCATCGATGATTCTCAATAGATTCTCATCATTGATACTCAATAGATTCTCATCGATGATTCTTAATAGATTCTCATCCATGATACTCAATAGATTCTCATCGATGATTCTTAATAGATTCTCATCCATGATTCTCAATAGATTCTCATCGATGATTCTCAATAGATTCTCATCCATGATTCTCAATAGATTCTAATCGATGATTCTTAATAGATTCTCATCCATGATTCTCAATAGATTCTCATCGATGATTCTTAATAGATTCTCATCGATGATTCTTAATAGATTCTCATCCATGATTCTCAATAGATTCTAATCGATGATTCTTAATAGATTCTCATCGATGATTCTCAATAGATTCTAATCGATGATTCTTAATAGATTCTCATCCATGATTCTCAATAGATTCTCATCGATGATTCTTAATAGATTCTTATCGATGATTCTCAATAGATTCTAATCGATGATTCTCAATAGATTCTCATCATTGATACTCAATAGATTCTCATCCATGATTCTTAATAGATTCTTATCGATGATACTCAATAGATTCTCATCCATGATACTCAATAGATTCTCATCGATGATTCTTAATAGATTCTCATCGATGATTCTCAATAGATTCTAATCGATGATTCTCAATAGATTCTCATCATTGATACTCAATAGATTCTCATCCATGATTCTTAATAGATTCTTATCGATGATACTCAATAGATTCTCATCCATGATACTCAATAGATTCTCATCGATGATTCTCAATAGATTCTCATCGATGATTCTCAATAGATTCTAATCGATGATTCTCAATAGATTCTCATCCATGATTCTCAATAGATTCTCATCGATGATTCTCAATAGATTCTTATCGATGATACTCAATAGATTCTCATCCATGATTCTCAATAGATTCTCATCGATGATTCTCAATAGATTCTAATCGATGATTCTCAATAGATTCTCATCATTGATACTCAATAGATTCTCATCCATGATTCTCAATAGATTCTCATCGATGATACTCAATAGATTCTCATCCATGATTCTCAATAGATTCTCATCAATGATTCTCAATAGATTCTCATCCATGATTCTCAATAGATTCTCATCATTGATACTCAATAGATTCTCATCGATGATTCTTAATAGATTCTCATCGATGATTCTCAATAGATTCTCATCCATGATTCTCAATAGATTCTCATCGATGATTCTTAATAGATTCTCATCGATGATTCTCAATAGATTCTTATCGATGATTCTTAATAGATTCTCATCCATGATTCTTAATAGATTCTCATCGATGATTCTCAATAGATTCTCATCCATGATTCTCAATAGATTCTCATCGATGATTCTTAATAGATTCTCATCGATGATTCTTAATAGATTCTCATCATTGATACTCAATAGATTCTCATCGATGATTCTTAATAGATTCTCATCGATGATTCTCAATAGATTCTCATCGATGATTCTCAATAGATTCTCATCATTGATACTCAATAGATTCTCATCGATGATTCTTAATAGATTCTCATCGATGATTCTCAATAGATTCTCATCCATGATTCTTAATAGATTCTCATCGATGATTCTTAATAGATTCTCATCGATGATTCTTAATAGATTCTCATCCATGATTCTCAATAGATTCTAATCGATGATTCTTAATAGATTCTCATCGATGATTCTCAATAGATTCTAATCGATGATTCTTAATAGATTCTCATCCATGATACTCAATAGATTCTCATCGATGATTCTTAATAGATTCTCATCCATGATTCTCAATAGATTCTCATCGATGATTCTCAATAGATTCTCATCATTGATACTCAATAGATTCTCATCGATGATTCTTAATAGATTCTCATCCATGATACTCAATAGATTCTCATCGATGATTCTTAATAGATTCTCATCCATGATTCTCAATAGATTCTAATCGATGATTCTTAATAGATTCTCATCCATGATTCTCAATAGATTCTCATCGATGATTCTCAATAGATTCTCATCATCTATACTCAATAGATTCTCATCGATGATTCTCAATAGATTCTCATCCATGATACTCAATAGATTCTCATCCATGATTCTCAATAGATTCTAATCGATGATTCTTAATAGATTCTCATCCATGATTCTCAATAGATTCTCATCGATGATTCTTAATAGATTCTTATCGATGATTCTCAATAGATTCTCATCGATGATTCTCAATAGATTCTCATCCATGATTCTCAATAGATTCTAATCGATGATTCTCAATAGATTCTCATCGATGATTCTCAATAGATTCTCATCATTGATACTCAATAGATTCTCATCGATGATTCTCAATAGATTCTCATCCATGATTCTTAATAGATTCTCATCGATGATTCTCAATAGATTCTTATCGATGATTCTCAATAGATTCTCATCGATGATTCTTAATAGATTCTCATCGATGATTCTTAATAGATTCTCATCGATGATTCTCAATAGATTCTCATCGATGATTCTCAATAGATTCTCATCGATGATTCTCAATAGATTCTCATCGATGATTCTCAATAGATTCTCATCGATGATTCTTAATAGATTCTCATCGATGATTCTCAATAGATTCTCATCCATGATTCTCAATAGATTCTCATCGATGATTCTTAATAGATTCTCATCGATGATTCTCAATAGATTCTCATCATTGATACTCAATAGATTCTCATCGATGATTCTCAATAGATTCTCATCCATGATTCTCAATAGATTCTCATCGATGATTCTCAATAGATTCTCATCGATGATTCTCAATAGATTCTCATCATTGATTCTCAATAGATTCTCATCATTGATACTCAATAGATTCTCATCGATGATTCTCAATAGATTCTCATCGATGATTCTCAATAGATTCTCATCATTGATACTCAATAGATTCTCATCCATGATTCTCAATAGATTCTCATCGATGATACTCAATAGATTCTCATCCATGATTCTCAATAGATTCTCATCAATGATTCTCAATAGATTCTCATCCATGATTCTCAATAGATTCTCATCATTGATACTCAATAGATTCTCATCGATGATTCTTAATAGATTCTCATCGATGATTCTCAATAGATTCTCATCCATGATTCTCAATAGATTCTCATCCATGATTCTCAATAGATTCTCATCCATGATTCTTAATAGATTCTAATCGATGATTCTCAATAGATTCTCATCGATGATTCTTAATAGATTCTCATCGATGATTCTTAATAGATTCTCATCAATGATTCTCAATAGATTCTCATCCATGATTCTCAATAGATTCTCATCATTGATACTCAATAGATTCTCATCGATGATTCTTAATAGATTCTCATCGATGATTCTCAATAGATTCTCATCCATGATTCTCAATAGATTCTCATCGATGATTCTTAATAGATTCTCATCGATGATTCTCAATAGATTCTCATCCATGATTCTCAATAGATTCTCATCGATGATACTCAATAGATTCTCATCCATGATTCTCAATAGATTCTCATCAATGATTCTCAATAGATTCTCATCCATGATTCTCAATAGATTCTCATCATTGATACTCAATAGATTCTCATTCATGATACTCAATAGATTCTCATCGATGATTCTGAATAGATTCTCATCGATGATTCTCAATAGATTCTCATCCATGATTCTCAATAGATTCTCATCCATGATACTCAATAGATTCTCATCGATGATTCTCAATAGATTCTAATCGATGATTCTCAATAGATTCTAATCGATGATTCTTAATAGATTCTAATCGATGATTCTTAATAGATTCTCATCCATGATTCTCAATAGATTCTCATCCATGATTTTCAATAGATTCTCATCGATGATACTCAATAGATTCTCATCCATGATTCTCAATAGATTCTCATCCATGATACTCAATAGATTCTCATCGATGATTCTCAATAGATTCTCATCCATGATACTCAATAGATTCTCATCCATGATACTCAATGATACTCATTCTCATCATTGATACTCAATAGATTCTCATCGATGATACTCAATAGATTCTCATCCATGATTCTCAATAGATTCTCATCAATGATTCTCAATAGATTCTCATCATTGATACTCAATAGATTCTCATTCATGATACTCAATAGATTTTCATCCATGATACTCAATAGATTCTCATCCATGATACTCAATAGATTCTCATCCATGATACTCAATGATACTCATTCTCATCATTGATACTCTATAGATTCTCATCCATGATACTCAATGATACTCATTCTCATCATTGATACTCAATAGATTTTCATCGATGATACTCAATAGATTCTCATCCATGATTCTCAATAGATTCTCATCAATGATTCTCAATAGATTCTCATCCATGATTCTCAATAGATTCTCATCATTGATACTCAATAGATTCTCATTCATGATACTCAATAGATTCTCATCCATGATTGTCAATAGATTCTCATCCATCATACTCAATAGATTCTCATCCATGATACTCAATGATACTCATTCTCATCATTGATACTCAATAGATTCTCATCGATGATACTCAATAGATTCTCATCCATGATTCTCAATAGATTCTCATCAATGATTCTCAATAGATTCTCATCATTGATACTCAATAGATTCTCATTCATGATACTCAATAGATTTTCATCCATGATACTCAAGAGATTCTCATCCATGATACTCAATAGATTCTCATCCATGATACTCAATGATACTCATTCTCATCATTGATACTCTATAGATTCTCATCCATGATACTCAATGATGCTCATTCTCATCATTGATACTCAATAAATTTTCATCAATGATACTCAATAGATTCTCATCCATCATCCACAGTTCACTCCATTACTGAAATGCAGGAGCGCCAGGCAGAAGTACAGCTAATGGAGGCCGCTCATCGGCATCTTCCGTGTACGACAACACCAGAGGAACTGGAGGTTACAACGGACACCCTGGCCAGAACACTCCTGGAGACACTCCATCAATGCAGACTCACGGCGGCTGCGGCGCCGGCTGGCTGGGCCGGGCCGTCAACCCGAGGCGAGGCACTCGCGACGGCGAACGAGGCGGCGGTCTGGCCGACGGCTGGGTGGGCGGCGTTGGCGGCGTCGGTGGCGTCGGTGGCGTCGGTAACGGCGGCAACGGAGGCTTCGGCGGCGGCGGAGGTGGTGGCGCTGCTGACAACTACGGAGCCGGAGGCGCTGGCGGCGGCTTCAGCGGCGGGGGCGCCGGGGTTAACCGCTATCACGGAGGCGGCGGTGGCGGCTCCTACTGCGGCGCCGACGGCAGCTGTCAAGAGGTCGGAGGAGGCAACTCGGACGGCGGACACGGCAGGGTTACTCTGCGACTCATGACCGCGTTTGTGGATGGCTGTTGAGCAGTGACCGAGGCTATCAGGGTGATTCTCTCATCACTGGTGATTTCCAGGGCGATTCTCTCATCACCGGTGATTTCCAGTGCGATTCTCTCATCACCGGTGATTTCCGGGGTGATTCTCTCATCACTGATGATTTCCAGGGCGATTCTCTCATTACTGATGATTTCCAGGGCGATTCTCTCATCACTGGTGATTTCCAGGGCGATTCTCTCATCACCGGTGATTTCGAGGGCGACTCTCTCATCACCGGTGATTTCCGGGGTGATTCTCTCATCACTGATGATTTCCAGGGCGACTCTCTCATCACTGATGATTTCCAGGGCGACTCTCTCATCACTGATGATTTCCAGGGCGATTCTCTCATCACCGGTGATTTCCAGTGCGATTCTCTCATCACCGGTGATTTCGAGGGCGACTCTCATGATTTCGATCCTTATTCTTTAACTAACTAATGTAAAAATTTCTAATAGTCCAGTAAAATTACTACTTCTAGGGTTTGTAAGTGTCAGTATGATAAGGTTTAGATGAAATTTGATAAGCCTAGTTAAATATGATTGAATTTAACCGTTTGAAAATACTCTTGCTGTCTTCTGGCAATTGCATATTTTTGTTTTTATTAATATTACATTCAGAGACATCAATTAGTGTTATTACATTTTCTAATTCGCAGTACTCGTAATAACACTAGAACATGTTCATGCACAGTACAAGCTCGGACATCTAACAGTCTACTTATAAATTTTGATAAAGCCTACAAAGTTGAACAATTTTTTGTTTCTTTTATGTAATCGCTATGCTGGCCGATTTGTTAATTTTCTGCAAAATACCTTAATATATATGCATCTATCATTCTAAAATATTGTTTATGAGCACAATTGACTGAAGCATGCCATAGTACTTTTTATACATGCATTTTCAATATCTTATGGCCGATTCTTCAATATCTTATGGGCGATTCTTGAATATCTTATGGGCGATTCTTGAATATCTTATGGGCGATTCTTGAATATCTTATGGGCGATTCTTCAATATCTTATGGGCGATTCTTGAATATCTTATGGCCGATTCTTCAATATCTTATGGGCGATTTTTGAATATCTTATGGGCGATTCTTCAATATCTTATGGGCGATTCTTGAATATCTTATGGGCGATTCTTGAATATCTTATGGGCGATTCTTCAATATCTTATGGCCGATTC
>NIVC01000505.1:10000-87500 GCA_002269645.1 Macrostomum lignano | reverse complement strand
GAATCCGGGTGGGTACGGAATGGAGATTGGAGGCATTTGTGGGAGACTGGCTCTCAAATTTAGAGTATTAAGGGTAGCTTGACGAAGTCTGTCCGTTTCCCTATTTGGCTCTGTTGCCTGTCTGTCTGCCTGTCTGACTGTCTGTCTGACTGTCTGTCTACATATCTGTTTTAGTGTTTGTCTGTCTGTCTGTCTGTCTGTTTGTCTGTCTGTCTCTGTCAGTCTGTCTGTCTGTGTGTGTCTGCCTGTATGCCTGTCTGCCTGTGTGTCTGTCTGTCTGTCTGCCTGTATGCCTGTCTGCCTGTGTCTCTGTCAGTCTGTCTGTCTGTGTGTGTCTGCCTGTATGCCTGTCTGCCTGTGTGTCAGTCTGTCTGTCTGTGTGTGTGTCTGCCTGTATGCCTGTCTGTCTGCCTGTCTGTCTGTCTGTCTGTCTGTGCATCCTTTGGTGTACATGTAGCTATCTGTCAGTGCCTTGCAATATCTGTTTGGCTCAGTCTGTCGCTGACATCTCGCCCCTCTCTCTGTTTCTGAATATGCATGCCTAGGACTATATTTATAGGTCTCTCTTCAATCCTTTCTAATTGCGCCTGTCAGAAAAACAGACTAAGAACACTGCCAGTTCGTATTGGCATAGTGATAGCTTGCAATAATCGTTTAGCGCAACTGAACACAAGTGAATTACGCAAGAGATTTAGAGAGGATTAAACGGGGGATTAATATGCGCGTGTGTTGGTAACGGAATCGGAACTGACAGAGCTCAGCCTCAACTGATGAAGCGGCATATCTCGTTTATCTAATTATCTTTAACAAACTGCAAGTGACCATTGCTTTTATTTTACTAATAGTAGTAGTTACTATCGCCAATAACCAATCAATTTACAGTTTACATAGCAGAGCTACTGAGCATTGATTACTATAAAGTAACTGGAACCCCCTACTCGCAGATTACGCAATCACTTTGCAGTTTTAATAGCATTATTAGATTACACTATATACACTGCATATTCGCATGCAAATTCCCGCCGAAGTCACGCACAGCTTGTAAATTATTAGCATGCTCCAGAATAGAGGAAGCCTTGGTCAACATTAGTTGTATATGCAATAGTAAAATTATGTTATATAGTGAAGGATATTAACGAAGCTTTTAAAAAGGCCTCGATTTCCTTGTGTCGATATGTCGATTCAATCATAGGCTGCTACTTAGCCAAGTTAACGCCCGACACCCGACAGAAAAATTGTTTTTGATCTAATATTATTTTCTACGTGCGATATGATGACAGATTTGGCGAGAAAGTTAATTAGATTTTTCTTTTTTATTACTAGAGCGAGAGGTGACTGATTTGATTGGATTGGAGTGCCCTGGGATCAGAGTGGCTGAAAGAGAGGAGAGAATTTCGGAGGGAGAAATTGGAATGTGACCGGGATCTGCTGATAGAATATGGGATCAAGGAATAGGGATTAAAAAGAAAAGATGCGATCAGAGAGACGTGGCCCAGTGGTCAAGCGCGGCGCCCTTATGTGCCAGCGGCCCAGGCTCGATTCCAAGTGCAGTCACATTAATTTGGAGCTGAATTGGAATCTCGGCTCCGCTATGATCGTGCAATAAAAATCTTTGAGGGCCAACCCGCAAGGCACAGTGAAGTGTACATGGAATGGTATCAGAGATGGGATCGGAGAGGATGGTATCAGAGAGGATGGGATCAGAAAGAGGATGGGATCAGAGAAGATGGGATCAGAGAGGATGGGATCATAAAGAGGATGGGATCAGAGAGGATGGGATCTGAGAGGATGGGATCAGAGAGGATGGGATCAGAAAGAGGATGGGATCAGAGAGGATGGGATCAGAAAGAGGATGGGATCAGAGAGGATGGGATCAGAAAGAGGATGGGATCAGAAAGAGGATGGGATCAGAGAAGATGGGATCAGAGAGGATGGAATCATAAAGAGGATGGGATCAGAGAGGATGGGATCTGAGAGGATGGGATCAGAGAAGATGGGATCAGAGAGGATGGGATCATAAAGAGGATGGGATCAGAGAGGATGGGATCATAAAGAGGATGGGATCAGAGAGGATGGGATCAGAAAGGATGGGATCAGAAAGAGGATGGGATCAGAGAGGATGGGATCAGAGGATGGGATCAGAGAGGGTGGGATCAGAGAGAATGCGATCAGAGAGGATAGGATGAGAGAGGAGATGGGATCAGAGAGAGAATGGGATCAGAAAGGATAGGATCAGAGAGGAGATGGGATCAGTGAGAGGGTGGGATCAGATAGGAGATGGGATTAGAGAGGAGATGGGATTAGAGAGGAGATGGGATTAGAGAAGATGAGATCAGATAGGAGATGGGATCAGAGAGGATGGGATCAGAGAGGATGGGATTAGAGAGGATGGGATCAGAGAGGATGGGATCAGAGAGGATGGGATCAGAGAGGATGGGATCAGAGAGGATGGGATCAGAGAGGATGGGATCAGAGAGGATGGAATCAGAGAGGATTGGCAGAGGAGGGAGGAATGGTTTAGAGGATGAATCAGACACACACAAAACAAGAGAAACCACAGGAGAACAATCAACTAACTTGTTTGACCCCACAACCCCCGCTTAAAAAAGCAATTTATTTTACTATCATCATAGAAACCCGCACAGTGGGGGACTGGAGGTCAGACGTCCACAGAATGCTCCCCCCTCACCACACACACTCAACAGTAGCTGATTGCGTAATCAAATCCAGCTGTGCTGGTGGGTAAAAAAAACACTCACTCACACCACCTTACCCAAGAGACGCGGAATAAATAGTTATCTGCTGGTTATCTTTATTATTTCTCTCTTAGTCAGGCATCTTGCATAATATTGCAGTAAAACCAACAATTAATGACTATTGCAGCATAATACTACCATCATACTACTACTGCCGATGCCGATGAGCTGCATCAGATGAGGCAGATCAGAAAGATTACACCAAGATTCTGGTGCACTGATGCACCAAAAGGTGATAAAAAAGGCAGAAAAAATCTTTATGATTTACGATCGGGCGCTATCTATGCCAGTCTACACTATTTGGGAAGTCTGCTTTCCTTGGCTGTCTCCGGGTAAAATATGGAACAAGCGAACTGATGCAACACAGACAGACAGGCAGGCGCACACACGACACGATATCAAATTGATGCACAAATTGTGACGGAACATGCGGCAGACTGCGGCCGCGATAAGGGGAGGGGGAGGCTGAGAAATGATCGATCGCTTGGTGACTGATTAACTGCCAACGCTTAGCTTAGCGAATGTTTATGGCCGGACAGGGCGACTGGACTGTCTGGGCCTCTGTCCACTGATTGCCTGCACGTGCCTGTCTGCCTGTGTGTCTGTCTGTCTGTCTGCCTGTATGTCTGTCTGCCTGTGTGTCAGTCTGTCTGTCTGTGTGTGTGTCTGCCTGTATGCCTGTCTGCCTGTGTGTCAGTCTGTCTGTCTGTGTGTGTCTGCCTGTATGCCTGTCTGCCTGTGTGTCAGTCTGTCTGTCTGTGTGTGTCTGCATGTGAGTGTGTCAGTCTGTCTGTCTGTCTGTGTGTGTGTCTGCCTGTGAGTGTGCCAGTCTGTCTGCCTGTGTGTCTGTCTGCCTGCCTGTCTGTCTGCCTGTGTGTCTGTCTGTCTGTCTGTCTGTCTGTCTGTCTGTCTGTCTGTCTGTGTCTGTCTGTCTGTCTGTCTGTCTGTCTGTGTCTGTCTGTCTCTATCTGCAACTCGTATTTCAGTGTCTACCAGCCCATCTGTCTTAGTGCGTTAATCTCCCCAGTCACTTGAAATCCCAGATTGCCAATTCCCCACTTGAATCCCGAGCAGATCCGCTCAGCTCCATCAGCATATTAGCATTCACGAACACTCTCTTCATTAACTTTTTGTGCTAAAATAAAGTTAGCCTCACTTGACCCAAACGAACAGCTCCGCCCGCACAAGAAAGTAACCCGCTAAAAAGATCTTGAAAAAAGTGAACGGCTTTGTCCTATTTCCAGTGTTTTTCATCCTACTTGTCTTCTTTTTTCTTCCCATCTCGAATCTCAATTTTTATTGCAGGCTGCAGCCAGGCATAATTAAGTTACTGGCTCTGGTGACACTTCTAATACGCTGCAAGCATCGTACGATAGCAGCAGACTTTGAGATTGAGTTATTCTAGCCCGGATGGATGCTCGAGTTTTTACGACGGAGATGAAGAAGCCGGGTGGGGGGAGAGACGCGCTGAAGAATAAAAAATGAGTAGTCAAGGAGAAGCAGAGCAGGGGAATTCGATGGCGCATGGTCTTGACCTCAGAGTCAGCCTCTGAACCGCGCGGGATTACAGAGAAGGGATGCTACTCCGGCGCTTCTGCTGAGAAATGAGGAGATTTCCCACTCGAATATTGCGTGCTCAAAGAAGAGCTGAGCAGCCGAGGTCAACGGGACGTGCGGAGAAAAAGCGAAAGATAAGTAAGGAGCCGGCATCTTCTACTGCATCAGTTCCTTTCTGTGAGGCTGAAAAAGCAGAGTAGCAAGGTAGTGCTGAGTTCTGGTTTTAGATGGATAGATAGATAGATAGATAGATAGATAGATAGATAGATAGATAGATAGATAGATAGATAAATAGATAGATAGATAGATAGACAGACAGACAGACAGACAGACAGACAGACAGACAGACAGACAGACAGACAGACAGACAGACAGACAGACAGACAGACAGAAAGACAGACAGACAGACAGACAGACAGAAAGACAGACAGACAGACAGACAGACAGACACTAAGACAGACACTAAGACAGACAGACAGACAGACAGACAGACAGACAGACAGGCAGACAGACAGACAGACAGACAGACACAGACAGACAAACAGACAGACAGACAGACAGACAGACAGACAGACACAGACAGACAAACAGACAGACAGACAGACAGACAGACAGACAGACACACAGGCAGACAGACAGACAGACAGACAGACATGCAGACAGAAAACCTAATAGCAGCCACCACAAAGAGATTTAAGATTCCCAAATCCAGGTGTGGAGTTCAGCTGCCATAGGCTTGCTGACCTTCAGCTAATTTTCAAAGCGCTTTCTCTTTTGGCTAGACTAATAAAACTGTCAAAAAGGGGACATTTAAATAGAATTTTATAAGGCCAGGAAGCTCCGTGTTAAGCCAAAAATGCACACAGATGCCTAAATATTTTATAAGCCGCACTAACTGGTGTCTCTAATGCTAGGGGGACCTGGCCACAAGTCAACCAGCCAGACAGCCGCCTGTCGTTTTACAATTTCTCTTTAGCCCCGACCCGAGGATAGAATTTAATGTTAATTAAGCTGTCTAAATATCTTTTTTTCCCTTGACAGGTTCGCGTCTCAGTGGCGCCAGCAATAACTCCGCCGAGATCTTTTATAAAAATTGCATTATAAAAAACATCGTAAAATCTCTCTGTTTCTGCACGAGCCCTATCGCGCTTACAAACAATACTTTGTAATATAATCAATATAATTCTGCTACATTACTTAGTAGATTTTCGGGGACGCTTTCATAAGACCTAAATTTCACAACGCCTAAAACACCACACTTCACAACGCCTAAATTTCATATCGCCTAAATTTCACAACGCCTAAAATATTTGCACGCTCTTTCACATCGCCTAAATTTCATATCGCCTAAATTTCACAACGCCTAAAATCTTTGCTTCTCTCCTTTACATTCAGTTTTAGGTGTTGTGAAATTTAGGCGATATGAAAGAGCATGCAGATTTTTAGGCGTTGTGAAATTTAGGCGTTGTGAACGAGGCTGCATTTTCGATTTTAGGCGTTGTGAAACTTAGGCGTTATGAAATTTAGGTGATGTGAAGTCATATGCTTTAGGCGTTGAGAAATTTAGGTCTTATGAAGCGCCCCCGATTTTCGAAGCGTCATGTGTTTTTCAGGTCTTGTAGGTTGATAATATAACCATAGCCCTTTTGTTGTGTGTCGCGTTTTAGAACTCTTTCTTAATTCAAAATGCACACTAGCTCTATGTACACGCGACACTGTACATTGCATGAATCAATATTTCAACCCGCTTCACTTGACAATATATATAGTCTGACTTTGGCCAACTTGGGCCTTAAGAGTTTTGTCGTGCCTAAATGTCTCGCTTGTTCCTACCTAACATGGCGTCGCAAGCATAAAGTACTTTCCCCCAATAGCCAAGCAAGCTAGCTAATGGAAGGACTGAGGCCTCCAGAGCCGATGGTTTTTGATGCCAATCGCGCAGATAACTGGAGAAAATGGAGCAAAGCGATCGACTTCTACATGAAGGCAACCAAGAAAACGGAGGAGAGCGAAGAGGTCAAGATTGCAATACTGTTGACTGCGCTCGGATCAGAAGGACAAGACGTGTTCTCCACCTTCCCGACAGCCGAAGTGGCGACATACGCTGGGGTTCTCAATCAATTCAAGAATTACTGTGAGCCAATGAGCAACGAGACCTTCGACCGCTACCTGTTCAGAACCAGAGTGCAGAAGGAGTCGGAAGACTTCGATCAGTTCGTTGCCTCTCTGCGACAGCTCGTGACCAGGTGCAACTACGCGACACCGGCCAACGGCGAGTCAGTCGGCGACAGCGTCATCCGCGACCAGATCGTGATCGGAGTCGGCGACCCAGCGCTCAAAGAGAGACTACTCCGTGAGTCCAACCTGACACTCAACCGTGCAATTCAGATGGGACGGGCTTCGGAGACGTCAAAGCGACAGGCTAGCGCTCTGCTGGCAACTCAGAGCGGCCGAGCTCCGCCGTCAACGGTGGATGTTGTCCAAGGTGGACCCCGAGCACCAGCTGGCCCACCAAAACCGCCTTCAGGCCGCGGCTGTGGCTTCTGCGGACTGCAGCACGAGCGGAGAAAATGCCCAGCCTACGGTAGGAAGTGTAACAGCTGTGGCCGTCTGAACCACTTCTCGTCAATGTGCCGGTCCTCAAAGAAAGTCAACGAGCTCCAGGAGGACAAGCAGCAGCTGGATGACGCTGACCAAAAGGCAAAACCAGCGACAGTCATGACAGTTGAGAAACTGGAAGCTCAGCGTCTGCACGACTACTCAACAATGATGGTGAATCTCACGGCGAAGGATTCGGGACGGATGCTCCAGTTTAAGGTCGATACTGGGGCAGATGTCAACGTTGTTCCGCTGCGATGCCTGATCAAGTTCGCCCCTGCGGCTGAAATTGAGCCCACATCCTGGACACTCACTACCTACAACAGACAGCAGCTGGATGTCGTCGGCCTAACTCACCTGACAGTTTCGTCTCCGTGTCAGAAAAACGTTAAACTTCAGTTTGTAGTCGTTGGAGAAAACGCGACTCCGATCATAGGTTGGAAGTCAGCACTGCATGAGTTGCATCTCATCAGGAAGCTTTTTGCCATAAACAAGAGCCCAGCCAATCTCAGCAAAGTTGAGAAACCCCACCAGTCTCAGATCACTAGCAGCCAGCTGATAGCAGACTATCCGACTGTGTTCAAAGGTGTCGGGTGCATGAAGCAGCAGTACACAATTCAGCTAACAGAAAATGCCGCTCCAAAAGTCCAGCCGCCACGCAAGGTTCCATTCGCGGCCTATCAGCCATTGAAGTGCGAGCTGGAGCGCCTGGAGAGAGATGGGAAAATTGTTCGAGTAGACGAGCCGACTCAATGGGTTTCAAACGTCACCATTGTCTGGAAGAAGGACGGCTCGATGCGCCTATGCCTTGACCCAACATACCTGAACCAGTTCATCATCCGCGAGTATCACCCGATTCCAACGGCGGAGGAAGTTCGGATGGCGACTGCTGGAGCCGTGGTGTACAGCACATTTGACGCCAACGAGAGTTTCCATCAGCTCAAGCTAGATGAGCAGAGCTCGTTCCTCACTACGTTCCATACTCCATTCGGCCGTTACAGGTGGAAGCGGGTGCCGTACGGCTTATCATCGATCCCCGAAGTGTTCCAAAAGCGCATGGAGGAGAATGTCACCAGTCACGTCAAGAACTCGAAAAACTTTTTCGATGACATTATCGTGTGGGGGCGCACCATCGAGGAACATGACACTGCAGTTCGCAGCCTGATGGAGCAGTGCAAGCGCGCTAACGTCACGCTGAATCCGAACAAGATGCGAGTTGGAGCCCCAGAGCTGAACTACTTAGGCGATATTCTGGGCCCTGATGGAATTCGAGCTGATCCGCAGAAGGTCAAGGCAATCAAGCAGATGGCAAGACCCGACTCTCTGGAAGGCGTAACCGCAAAGAAAGAGCAACTGAGGCGTTTTCTCGGCTGTGTCACCTACTTGGCAAGATTCTGCCCTCACCTGTCAGCCACTGCGGAACCACTGAGGCATCTCCTGAAGAAGGAAATCATATGGAGCTGGCTGGATCAGCACGACCAGGCGTATGATGCAATCATCGCGGATCTGTGCTCGAACCGGGTGCTGGCTACCTTTGACACAGCCAAGCCCGTAACGGTTTCAGTCGACGCAAGCAAGAGTGGAATTGGCGCAGTGCTGCTACAAGACCATCGCCCAGTCGAATACGCGTCCTCTGCAATGACCAGTGCCCAGCGAGCATATGCACAAATCGAGAAAGAGCTTCTTGCTATTGTCTATGGCTGCAAAAAGTTCCATCGATACATCTGGGGCCGGACAGTGCATGTCCAGAGCGACCACAAGCCGTTGGAGGCGATCTTCAAGAAGGCTCTGTGTGACACAACGCCTCGAATTCAGCGACTTATGCTCCAGTTGCAGCCTTATGACATTCGCGTCAAGTACACTCCCGGAAAGGAGTTGCACGTAGCCGACACATTGAGCCGAGCACACGGTGCAGCTGATCTCCTCACAATTCAGCTGGAAGAAGCCCTCGATGGTCAAGTCCTATCAGTCGAGCGCTGCTTTAGCGGGGACCGCGAGATCTTGCACATGATCAAGAATGCAACAGCCAAAGATATGACGAGCGAGCGGTTGCGGAATGTCATCCTAGACGGTTGGCCAGAGCACAGAGCGAGGTTGACAGACGACCTGAAGCCGTTTTGGGACGTTCGGCATGACCTGACCTATGCTTCCGGACTTTTGTGCTTGAAGGACCGGATCTATGTTCCCAGCGGAGATTCAAGGAAACAGGTGCTCAAAATTCTTCATGCTGGGCACCCAGGCATCGTGAAAATGCACCTCAAGGCTAAGGACTATTTCTACTGGCCAGGAATGCGGAGCTGTGTGGAGCAGGTCGTCACTGACTGCGAGTCTTGTCAGCGAAACATGAGAACCCAGTCTAAGGAGACGCTGATGACGGTGGACATGCCGAGCTTCCCATTCCAAGATTGCTCCACAGACCTGTTCGAGTTCGGCGGTTCATCCTACCTGGTGTACGTGGACTCCTACAGTCGCTGGATGAGTGTCACTCGAATGAGATCGTCCACCAGCGCAGCTGTCGTTTCAGTGATTCGGGACCATTTTCAAAACTTCGGAGTGCCAGAGAAACTCGTCAGCGACGGAGGTCCACAGTTTTCCGCTCGGGAATTTCGACAGACGATAGCAGAATTCAAGGTCGAGCACCGAACTTCAAGTCCGACGTACCCGCAATCAAATGGAAGAGCAGAACGCTACGTACAAACGGCAAAGAATATGCTGAAGAAGTGCTCAGAGACTGGACAGAACCTGGAGCTGGCGTTGCTTCACTACCGCAACACCCCAGTCGGCAGCGGCTTTCCGAGTCCAGCTGAGATGGCATTCGGTCGTAAGCTCCGGTGCGACTTGCCTGCAACTGTTCAAGATTTGCGGCCAAAGGAAATTCACCTACACTCAAGCATAGAGGCCTTTGAGAAGCAGCGCACTCGGGCAGCGCAGTTGTACAACCGAGGAGCTCGACCATTGAGGAGACTAGCTGCTGGTGATCTGGTCTGGCTCCAACGAGGTCGTCGCGACTGGGTGGCTGCTGAGATCGACAGCGAGCTGGAGAATTGTCCAAGGTCGTACTGGGTTCGAACCGAGACTGGTCAGCTGCTCAGAAGGAATCGCCGTTTCATCAGGCCTCGAATGGTAGATGTGCCATTCAGCGAGTCTCTCCATTGTGACAGCGAGGATGTCGACGAGGCTGAGCAGCCGGCCTCCGTGCAGCCGGCCTCCGTGCAGCCGGCCTCTGCGCAGCCGGCCTCTGTGCAGCCGGCCTCTGTGCAGCCGGCCTCCGTGCAGCCGGCCTCCGTGCAGCCGGCCTCCGTGCAGCCGGCCTCCGTGCAGCCGGCCTCCGTGCAGCCGGCCTCCGTGCAGCCGGCCTCCGTGCAGCCGGCCTCAAAGCAGTCAGATGAGCCGTACAGGACAATGCGTGGCCGAGTTGTCAAAACGCCAGTTTTCTATCATCCGAGTTAAGCCGCTGTATTGATGAAGATAAGTTGACGCTTGATTCTGATTTGAGTTAAAGTTTGATGAACTGTTTTTTTTGGAACTGTTTGAGCTTGCGAATCGTAAGGTCGCGTTATATTCCGCATTGATTTCCGACTTTGTATTGTTAGACAGTGGAGAGATTAGGAGTGTATTGTTGCATTGTATCGGTCCAGAGCTTTGCATTAAAGTTAATGTGCATTGTTTGTATCAATGTTGCCAATGTTATTAGTCCAACATGACTCAAAGATTGTAGTTTTTTTTTTAAATCCGCTTCCATTCGAATTTGCTTTTATTTCCGCTTCCGTTCGGAGATTTTGCTAAATACTTTAATACTGTAATCGGTTAACAAACTTATTTCTTGCGTTGGGAGATGTTGTGTGTCGCGTTTTAGAACTCTTTCTTAATTCAAAATGCACACTAGCTCTATGTACACGCGACACTGTACATTGCATGAATCAATATTTCAACCCGCTTCACTTGACAATATATATAGTCTGACTTTGGCCAACTTGGGCCTTAAGAGTTTTGTCGTGCCTAAATGTCTCGCTTGTTCCTACTTAACACCTTTGATTAAAGTACAATATGTGTAAAATATTGTAAAGTTCTATAACAGAATTAATTTTTCTTTTTTTGTTAGACATACCGAAATTCTGAGCATTTTGTTATAACCAATTATGAGGTCTATGCTCTATCCTCTTCCTTTCAACTCTTCTAACCTGCCGCTCATCCTCTACCCTCTCCCCTTCTCACACCCCTCTACCCTCTCCCCTTCTCACACCCCTCTACCCTCTCCCCTTCTCACACCCCTCTACCCTCTCCCCTTCTCACACCCCTCTACCCTCTCCCCTTCTCACACCCCTCTACCCTCTCCCCTTCTCACACCCCTCTACCCTCTCCCCTTCTCACACCCCTCTACCCTCTCCCCTTCTCACACCCCTCTACCCTCTCCCCTTCTCACACCCCTCTACCCTCTCCCCTTCTCACACCCCTCTACCCTCAACCCTTCTCACACCCCTCTACCCTCTCCACTTCTCACACCCTTCTATTCTCTCCCCTTTTTCACACCCCTCTATCCTCTCCCCTTCTCACACCCCTCTACCCTCTCCACTTCTCACACCCTTCTATTCTCTCCCCTTTTTCACACCCCTCTACCCTCTCCCCTTCTCACACCCCTCTACCCTCTCCCCCTCTCACACCCCTCTACCCTCTCCCCTTCTCACACCCCTCTACCCTCTCCCCTTTTCACACCCCTCTACCCTCTCCCCTTCTCACACCCCTCTACCCTCTCCCCCTCTCACACCCCTCTACCCTCTTCCCTTCTCACACTTCTCTACCCTCTCCCCTTCTCACACCCCTCTACCCTCTCCCCTTTTCACACCCCTCTACCCTCTCCCCTTCTCACACCCCTCTACCCTCTCCCCTTTTCACACCCCTCTACCCTCTCCCCCTTTCACATCTATCTACCCGGCAATCGAAATGAACTTTCAATGTTTTGTCTCGTCAGCTGCTAATAGCCATCCCGCATCAAATATGCATACAGAGTAGACAGCTCACCCTGGATGATGATGATGACTAATAACTCCGCCGCGAACCTGCTGTACTGTCGTTGCCGTATTAGGCAATCCTTGCGGACCGAAATTAGGCGAACAAGAGGACGAATTGGAGGCCGTGGTGACGTAGGCGCCAACACCAACAGTAGAGACAGGAGTTAGTCGGACAACCAGCTTATTGTCAAGCCGCTGCTGCTGCTGAGTAGAAGCCGGAGCACAATTAGCATAGCAACTAGGCGCTCCAGACTCAGACGACTGGCTGCCAGATTTGCAAGCCGGCTGCTGCTGCTGCTGCTGCTGTTGATAATCGGCCGTGTAATACGGACACCGACTGCTGCCGCCGCTGCCGCCTCCGCCGCTAACCAGATCAGACAGCGGCGGCGGTGGCGGCGTGAAATCGCAGATATTCATAGCTGGCGGCTTGTAACTAGGGAAGTTAATATTGCCAACAGCGCCGCCTGAAGAGGTCATCACGTGACGCTGATGCTGGTGCTGGTGATGATCTTGCACAGCGGCTGTACTGTCAGAGATGTCGCTACAATCTGAGCAGCTCATTGAGCAAGCTGGCTCGTCGGCGTTGGAATATAACGAACCCTGCTGGTAGCGCCGGTCCTGTTGGATGGCGCTCTGAATCAGACTGGCCGATGCGTACGGAGTGGCTACAGGCGCCACCGAGGGCAGCGTAGCTGGCGGCGGCATCGGAGCAGCTGGCAGCATCTGGTCAACAACAGGACCGCCGTGTCCCAGCATCAGCAACGGAGTCTGCTGCTGCATATGATGAATATGCATAGGACTGTTAGCGAATAGTTGTTGCTGTTGCTGCTGCTGTTGTTGCTTCTTGCTAGCGGCACTCTGATGCTGCTGCTGCTGCTGCTGATCAAGAAGGTCTGGCGGAGGCGGCGGCGACTGCTGGTGCAGCTCGCCAGACAACTGGTGCCCGCTGCCGTGGCCAACACCGCCAGTGAATCGCGAGCCATTCGAACTGTCATCCTGACCGCCGGACGACTTGCTTAGCAATGGAAAAGCGTTGCCGCTAGCGTCGACAGAACCGCAGCCGCCGCTGCCGCCGCCACCGACCCCCTTGTTATAAGGCTTATAATACGGCTTCTTTCTATGCAGGCATCGGGTCCGGAAGGCGAAGATGACTACAGCGCAGACTGCTAGCCAAAGCAATATTCCAATAACCATTATTGAGATAAACCACGGCTCTTTCAATAGGGTCTTCTTTTCCTGCGCCGCGCTCAAACTATAAATAGCCGATGGTATGCGCAGAGGCGGCGATCTAGTTCCTTCGCCTTGACAATTAACAGCGGCCAGGTGTAAAGTGTAATCTGCGGCAGGATCTAAGCCGGTAATCACGTGACTATTAGCGCTACCGTTGTTAATACTAATCGTGCGCCAAACTAGACGAGATTCCAGTCCAGATGTTGAGTTACCAGACGACTGCTGCGACTGCCTGACTGAAGCCGGTTCACGCAAATGAATAACAAAGCCGGTAAGAATTCCATTGCTATCAGTCACTGGCGGTGGAGTCCAAGACAACGATAGGCTTGTGTTGCTAAGCCAGCTAGCTCTGATATTCGAAGGCGGCTTAGTTGGGAAGTATTCCCAGGTGAGCACGGTGTGCGGCTCCGATCGCGAGCCCCTAGTTTCGCCGTACATAGCCTGCTTATTAAAATTCTCAACCGTAACCTCGTAGCAGCTGAACGACATCAAATCCGACAAAGTCGCGGAAACCGTGTTAGCGCTTGCAGCTTTTTTATTATAACGCCAACTAATAGTTTTAGTCTGTTGTCGAGCGTAGCTCGGACTGTGCTCACCGCCGCCGCCGCCTGAGCTGGCTTCAGCTGCGGAAGAGGACGAAGCATCAACACCACTAGCTCTAGCATCTGGCCTATCCAATCGCGATCGCAAATGATAGTTTAATCGCTGCTCATTCTTCAACGAGCAATGGCTATTCTTGTACTGTTGAAAGACTTTATTATCGTCGATACAGCGGTGCAGCGGTACCACTCTGTAGTTGATGTGAAATCCGTGCGTCAATTCTAAAGTGTTCTGCCTAGCCTGAACTTTCCATAGCACGCGTACAACATCTTTTTTCATTACTTGCAGCCGGAAATCTCTGTAACCCATGTTTTGCAGGTGTTGCGGTATTTCCGAATAGCCAAATTTATCTGTTGGTGTCTCGGCTTCCGTGTGCACAGGCGGAGACAAAGTCGACGGCTTAGAAACGCCCCTAGAGGTGACGGTGCGCACCAGGAACTGATAAGACGTCTGGCTGCGCAGACCGTCTACTTTCAGCGTCTCGGATTCGAATAGATGCGGATACAACTGCCATCCAGTGCCAAGATCGTGCGACAGATATTCAACTTGATAGCGAACCAGTTCGCTACCGGGCACAGCCGGCGAACTTCTAGGCGTCACCTTTAACAATACCCAATCTGCTCCTTTATCAGTGACAGCAATGGACCGAGGCGGCCGCGGCAGGTCGCTAACGTCTGGCCTGCGACGATTCATACCGTCCGGCGATGCCTGATAATTAACCACGTCGATAATAGCCGGAGTTGGCCAAGTGGTCACCTTGCCGCCAACTTTAATAGCGCAGGTGTAATTACCCCGATCGGACGGTTGCAATTCGTAGATTTTCAACGAGCCGTCATAGTTAACATGGAATCGATTTGTTTTCCGGATGGGCACGCTATCCTTGTACCAGATGGTTTGCGGATTAAATCTGGCGTGAGCGCGCTGGTATTCAAGATCAAGTTCGCAATTCAATTGGAGATCTTGGCCACGCGTCACTGACTGACTCTGCGGCCCGACAGAGATGATTGGTGCGAGAGCGGCTCTGGCTGTCACGGTTAACGTGGCAGAGGATTGCACACTGCCAGCGTAGCTATTAGCATGGCACTCGTACTTGCCCTGGTGAATAGGCCTAACTGGATCGATCACTAAAGATCCGTCCGTTGTAACGTTGACTCCGCGAAGTTTCTCGTCATCGTTTGGCGCATTATTGGGAAAGATGTACATACCTTTATCCTGCGACCAGAATATATTCGGCTTTGGATTACCGACTACTCGACAACGAAATACTACTCGGTCGCCTTCTACGGCAACTTGGTCGACCGGTGTTTCGCGAAATTCCGGCTTAAAACGAACGGTTAAAGTGGCTAAGGCTTCGTTAGTTCCGGCACTGTTCGACGCTTCGCAGATGTACTTGCCAGCGTCTGTTGGGGCCAGATTAAACACGGTTAACGAACCGTTGCTATGGGAAAACGAGCGCGACTTTACTATTTGTCCATTGTCTTTGCGCCAGTTGAGCGTAGGCGCCGGATCGCCAACAGCGGCGCAGTTAAACGTAGCATTCTCGCCTTGCATTCTGTCTAAATCGGATGGGGCTACGCGGAATACCGGCTTAGACTTGACGCTGATGATGGCGGACGCTGAGAGCTGGTCGCCGGCGATATTTATAGCTCGACAAGCGTACTCGCCGGCGTCGGATGGACCGGCTCGCATTATGCGCAAATGGCCATTGTCCATAACAACTATGCGACCGTCCTCAGGTACTATTGATTGGCCGTTTTTACGCCAGGACACTTCCGGCCTAGGCTGGCCATCTGGTGGGTCGCATTCAATCTCTATGGTAGAACCTGTTGGTACCGATTTACTCTGCGGCTCCGAGCGGAACTTGTCGTTTAGGTAAGCAATCCTAGCCCAGACTGGGTCGCTAACAGTCGAACCGTGCTCGTTGCTGGCGTTGCAATAGTAGCGACCCTCGAATTTGGCTTCGAATGATAGGAAGGTCAGCTTACCGGAGCTGTCTAGGTGGATCATGCTGTGAACTGGGTCGTCTGACATTGAGTGTACCTGTCAGTTTAGGGGTAGGTTTAATATAGTTCATTGATGTGGTTAAATCATTGTTTGAAGGATGTATCAAACTTGCATAAGATATTTAGTGCTTTTAGGAGATATGCGAAGCTTCCAGATGATATGCGAAGCTTCCAGATGATATGTGAAGCTTCCAGGTGATGTGAAGCTTCCAGATGATATCTGAAGCTTCCAGATGATATGTGAAGCTTCCAGAGGATAAGTGAAGCTTCCAGATGATATGCGAAGCTTCCAGATGATATGCGAAGCTTCTAAGATGATATGTGAAGCTTCCAGATGATATGTGAAGCTTCTAGATGATATGTGAAGCTTACAGATGATATGTGAAGCTTCCAGATGATATGCGAAGCTTCTAGATGATATTTTAAGCTTCCAGATGGTAAATGTATTTGAAGCTTTCATATGGCATATTGAACCTACAGATATGTTAATGGGAAGCGTTGACATGACATGAATGCAGTTCTCAAAGCAAGGCAATATCATACACCAACCTGACGACCACTCGTAGCATTGTACCACGTAATACGCGGTTTCGGATCTCCAACAGCGGTACAAGTCAAGGACAGAGAAGTGCCGCGCAATGCCGACATGGCGGTGGGCGGATTTGTGATGACCGGGTCGTTACCAGATGCGGCCAATACGGAAGCGATCACCATATGGGACAGGGCGATTAGCGCAATAAATGACATTATATTGCTTTCCTCTTTTTATCCTTTGTCGACTCGACTCGCAATCAATGTATTATTGTCGGATAGTTTTGAAGACGCTAGATCAGTCAAAATCGATGCTGTTGAACATGTCAGATTCTTTGGATTTTGCAACCAACCGACCAGAGAGAATCTGAAGAGAAATTAGTAATAACAGGTTAGCGCTTTTTTCTGCGTTTTTTGTCTCTCGGCAGGAGCGCAGATGGAGCCGAGAGAGAGAGAGAGAGGAACAGAGAAAGATTAGGTTATTAAATGGGACAGACAGAGCAGCGGCAAAATGGGGCGGGCGAACTGTCGGGCTGACTCTGGGGAAAACGGGGACGAGGCCTTAGAGGGTTGGCTGTAAGGCACGCGAGGACAGAGGAGAGAGGAGAACGGAGAAGAGGGGAAAGGAGAGAGCAAGGGGAGGAGGCGTGGGGAGGGGATTAATCACATCCCGTGAGACGCTGAACTGAACGAAATCCAACGTAAGCTTTTGACGCTGACTGACTGAGCGAGGAGAGAGCGGGCTGCTTGAGGAGAAGGAACGGTGAAGAAAACGTTCAGGGAGGGAGGTTGGCGGTGAAAGTGGGCCTTCGTAGGGACAGGAGGCGTCCAGATGGACAGAGGGGGAGAGCCGAGGACCTTCTTTAGGCCAACCTATTTTGATACGAGGCTGGGGCTACTCCTAAGGTAACCCTGCAATCCAATGGGAGCCAATTGGTTGGAAGCACGCATGCACACAACACACTCCAGATTTCTGAATCAGGCAACTAAGTGTAACGCACTGATTTCTCAAAAAAGTACTAAACTAATGTCGCATTCTTAGGCCTCCCGGTTGGTTCCATCTGGTTTTTCAAACGTCTTGGAGTTTTCTTTAAACTGCACTGGACCGTTTGATCGATTGGCTGAGAGTTCGAACGGATATCTGAGCATCAAATGCACCGCACGCCAGAAAAATCGTGTATCTTATTTTGTTTTCCTAATTCTAAACTGCGCATATTAAATATATATAGTAAAACTAAGCAGAAAAGAAAATGAAACAAATGTATCTAATACAATAATATAGATTATAGACTGTAAGATAGGACTTAATTTGACGACACTCTTGGGGTTGGGGTTGAAGAATATATTTTTAAGAGAAGACCGCCAACAGAGCCAGACCGCGGACCCCGGGATTATAAGCAACTTATTGCTTATAATTGCTTATAAGTTGTTATAAGTTGCTTATAATCCCGGGGTCCGCGGCCAGACAGAACGGGGAAGGCGGGAAAGGGGGAAGGGAGAGAGAGAGAGAGAGGGGAGAGAGACGTGACGCCTAACGATGAGTCATCGCCCTAAACGCAGCGCCGGGACAAGCGGCATTCTCCTTCTATCCCGACTATCCGTTTTTAATCTCTCTCTCTCTCCTCTTACCAACCCGCTTGGCCTAGCAAGGAACAGACAAGAGGTCGCTTTCTATCTATCCATCCATCTATATATACTAACTGAAGCAGGACCTCACTCGCTAGTGAAGGGAGAAGACGCGAGGAGGGAAAAATGAGCTAAGACACGTATACATACTCGTATATCAGGAACCATAATAATATAATAATGCACTAGGTAGTAGTGTAAGTAGTAGGTCCTAGTTCGAAAAATTCAATTATCGCCTATGCACCACTTTTAGACCCAGTCACTTTTTTCCTGCCTGCCCCGAAGCAGCCATAGCCCGAAGCAGGAATCGACTGTCTAATACGTAACCCCCCGAAATGGCGCCAGCTCCGAGCTGCTTACTATGCATAACACAACTTAACTTGATACACTTTACTCAAGCCAACCATCTTCCCTTGAGAGTTCTCAGCCTTGAGACCTCGGAAGAAACGGTGAGGGAAGATGAAAGGAGAATTCGTCTCAGACTTACGGCAGCTTTAATCCAGGGACCCCGCTTTCTGCCGCTCCAGTGAGAGCTCAAATAAATTAATCTCCTTAGGGAAATATAACTCGACGTCTAGCACCGACGTTTTTTTATCGGATGGGGTAAAGAAAAGCGGAAAAGTGAAAGTTTAACTAACTAACTAGCTAGCTAGTATTTCAGCCAATCTTCTATATCCCAGTAAGAGGCGATTTTATTTAATTAATTTTGGCAAGGAAAGCACATACACACACAGACGGACACAGCCAATCCAGTTTCCTGTTCCTTCACCTATAATGATTGCCCCAATACGAATAAAAAATATTAGCATTCTATCATGTTTCGTTTAAAGTATGAAAACAACGATGAATAAATATAGCTTCTGGATCAAGCAGCATTAGGAAAATATGCTATTTTATAAGGCTACATACCCCTACATACCCCACTAGCCTAAATGTCTTTAGTTATTAGTCCTTACAGCAGTCGACCCGCCCGTATCTAAGCAAGGACGCAAGCAGTCACGACCGTTTCCCAGACCCCTCACTGAACCTGAGGTGCGCAAATTTTCGACGAAAGCTTCAAAGAACCCGGGGGCCGTGGTGGCATGGAGCTACTTTTAAATTGAAATTGTATTCAAAATCTATAATAGACTTGAAAAAAAGAAATATCCAAGCAAATAAATTAAGTAGAATTAACCAATCCGCCTTACCTACCGCATATTCTATACTACAATATAGGCACGCATAATTATAGATAACAGAATCCGTGTGTGTATAGATAGATATAAATCGGCACGTAAAAAGAGAATACAGAAAACGGTCATATTTACACTTTGGGGAAGAGAAAAAAAACTATAATCAAAGGTGCCGGGTTTTAGAAAAATATTCATTCTCTTTTCTACCCATGGTACTGTAGCTTTTATTGCCCCCCCCCCGGCTTCGCTTCTGAACTTGACCGACTCACAACAGAAATGTCTGTGAGACACTGTTAACTCAAGTGTTCTTAAGAGGCCGCTTCTCTCTTGTCTTTAACACAGCTGCGCATACAGAGCTGTGCGTGAATGCGACGGGGAGTCTTCCTTAGTATTTTGTCAATTCCCCCCTCTCCTCACCTTGTATTATTATTGTCTATTCATAAATGCATATTCAAAGCGATTTGGGAGCCGAGCAATATAACTATTCACATAACTCCCAATTTGTCAGACTCTAGGCTTTACCTTCACAGAAATGGTTGTTTGTCACAAACCCTTCGGTGGCACTTGAATTTCTAATCGTCAAACATGTACACTATCTGTGGGACGTAATAAAACTTCAAACAAAACGAATTCAAAATGCCCTAGCGAGTTCCAATAAGTTAGTGAATTACTAAAGACAGTAAAATTCAGCATATGCATATTAATCGTTTACATTATGCACACTATAAAGTTTTATATCGCTATTCGGCTCCCAAATTAACAATGCAATTTTCTCTCTGTCTCTCTGTCTAATCTTGAATAAAGTAGAAGCGCCGGAAGGGTTAAAAGGTGTGAGAAAGATGGGGGCATGGAACAGAAAAAATGGAATCTCTCCCCCAGTGTATTTACATAATAAGACGCCTCCGAGTAAATTGCATATGCCTAATGTCTAATTTATTATGCCTATCTATATAGCTGAGCTGGCAGATAAATAAAAGACAAACTCTGAACTAAACTCAACAAAGTACAGATTTACAACTGAAAAGAAGCAGGTGAGAAATCTTTTCTGGTCTTCTTTTATTTAATTTCATTTATTTATTCTGTTGAGTGCTCTACAGTGTGGTGGCCAACACGGGTACTGAGTGTGCGTTTTTCTTCTTCAAAAAGAAATCCAAAAAAGACCTGCCTAAATAAACGCGAACAGCTGTACTTAAATGCCTTTTTTCATTTCGCACTGCTGTGTCAATCTTAGTGAATTGACGCAAATATGCTGCAAAACTTGATGGTAGGGTGTCGAATTTCTAGATTGGACTAAAACATTTGGGCTGGTGAGCTTTTTTTAAGCAAGAAAAAAGGCACCTGAAGATGTGAAAGATTTGAAATAGGAAAAGAAAACACACACAGAAAGCAGACAGAACTCGGAGTGTTTAAAGTCAAATAGATGTGGTGCACTCTTTGTTGACAAGAGTAAGTGGGATGGTTTTGCCTCAGAAAGTAAGATTAAGTGAGAGGGAATGTGAAAGGGTGAGGGCGAGAGGGCGAGGGAGGGAGATAAATAAATTGCCCACCGATATGTATGGAAAAGCGGAAGAAACGAGATTTCATGTGGTAAAATTTAGGTTTCTTTAAAAAAAGCTTTGAATGATGAAAGAGGTGGAGAGTTCTGAAAAACACTTAGGGGCCTGAATTTGACTGAAGTCAAAGCAAGCACACGCAGTCCCTGTGTGCACTAAAATACTCGTAGAATGGCAGAGGAAAATGCAAAAATTGAAAAACAAGGCAAGAAAATGCCGCAGAACAAAACTGCAGGCCCCAACAAACGCAAGCACTAAACTGAAAAAAAAACACAAAAATGAAGGACAAAAGGTTTTGCAGGCAAAGAAAAAAAAAGGAAAAAGCTGTTCTTTTGTCTTAATTGTACAGGGCAGGACACTTTACTTTCAGTGCTGTAATGTAGTTGAAATAAGAGGCAAGTAACTTCCACAAACCAGACACATCACAAACCAGACACATCACAAACCAGACACATCACAAACCAGACACATCACAAATCAGACACATCACAAACCAGACACATCACAAACTAGACACATCACAAACCAGACACATCACAAACTAGACACATCATAAACTAGACACATCACAAACCAGACACATCACAAACCAGACACGTCACAAACTAGACACATCATAAACTAGACACATCACAAACCAAACACATCACAAACCAAACACATCACAAACTAGACACACCACAAACTAGACACAGAACAAGCTAGACACATCACACATCACGGACGCCTATTCATAATCTAATGACCTAAGGTTCTTATCAACAAAACTTCGTCCAGACCTTCGAAGAAATAGAACTCAGAATTTGTCCCCTTTGTTTGACCACAATCCGCAGAGTTTAAACTGCAACGCATTCAGAGCTAAGGGATGACAGGTGAGGAACGATTGCGTAATCCTTTTTTCCGGAATTATAATTTATGGTCAGTCAAGTGTAAGGTTTGCCCTGCGCCGTCGCTGACAGCTGACTAGGTCAACAATAACCAAGGGAGAATGCGAACAAAGACTTGCATGGTTTTAGGTAGGGTGGGAAGATTTCCTCAAATAATATCTACGCTTGAATAAGCCCGGGTGTTCAAATTGCAAATAATATTAATCATACTATTCATATAGGTTTTGCCTCTGGCCGAATGATTGCGAATAATGCATCAAATTAGCTGGCTTGGCTAGAGGGGGTTGGGGGCGAGATCAGGTGTCCACCGCCGACCGAAGGAACCAAGGGAAGGGTAAGGGTGGACAGTCTGATTGAGAATTGGAGAAGTCTTAGTTGGGAAGCTTAACATGTACCCAGGTTTCACGAGCTAGTCATGCCATAGGGCCAGTTATCTTAATCAGTTCTATTCAATATCATAACCTTAACATTATCCTTAGATAAGAAAATTTAGTGCATCTGTCTGTATGTCTCAGAGTCTGTCCGTCTTGTGCCTTGGTGTCTGTATTATTGTCCGTCTCATTATCTGTCTTAGTGTGTCTGTGTCTGTCTTAGTGTTTTTGTTAGTGTCTGTCGCATTGTCTGCCTTAGTCTCTGTCTTAGTGTCTGTCTCAGTGTCTGTCTTAGTGTCTGTTTCAGTGTCCGTCTTATTGTCCGTCTCATTATCTTTCTTAGTGTGTCTCTGTGTCTGTCTTAGTGTTTTTGTTAGTGTCTCTCACATTGTCTGCCTTAGTCTCTGTCTTAGTGTCTGTCTCAGTGTCTGTCTTGTTGTCCGTCTCATTATGTGTCTTAGTGTGTCTTTGTGTCTGTCTTAGTGTTTTTGTTAGTGTCTGTCACATTGTCTGCCTTAGTCTCTGTCTTAGTGTCTGTCGCAGTGTCTGTCTCAGTGTCTGTCTCAGTGTCTGTCGCAGTGTCTGTCTCAGTGTCTGTCTTAGTGCTGGTGTCAGTGTCTGTTCGCAGTGTCTGTCGCAGTGTCTGTCGCAGTGTCTGTCTCAGTGTCTATCGCAGTGTCTGTCTCAGTGTCTTATTGTCTGTCTTAGTAACTGTCCCAGTGTCCCAGTGTCAGTCTGTATTATCATTTGCCTGTCTTAGTCTGTACATGGATCTGGCAGTGCACCAAACAAAGCCTGTCTGTCTATTTACTTCTAGCAGATCAGTTAAGCCAGTCTGAAACTGTCACCCGGCACACAGAGGATTTAAATAAGTGTTTATAATAATATCCCACCCCGAGCATTTTAAGTCCCGACTAATCCAGCATCCCAGTTCCCACCCCAGTTCGAAGATCTTGTCAAATACTCGAATGGATAGACAGGATAGGCAGGCCTACACCACTTGTGTAAAGCTGCCGCCTCCAAGCCAGATCCCAGGCTTCAATCCTCTACATTTTCATTTCCTCTACAAAACCACACCACACGCAGTGAACGAAAAACAGCCTGAAGGCATTGAGAGAAGCAGCAGAAAATTCTCTTTGTCTAAACCTTGTGAGCTAATTTGATTATGTTCAAATCCCAAAGGCTAAATAAAGTGGTAAAAAATGTCAAAGTTCATTAACGTGATTTTAAAAAATTCTATCTTCCATTGCGATACAAAAGCTCCATCATTAATGCTAAATAGACAAAGCCAACTGCTCAGGTAAAACAGTAGTCAATAATAAAAAAGCACACTGTCAAAGCGGTATTTCATGAACACACAGAAAATGCAAACAAATTTCAAGCTCTAGCTGGTAAAATAATAAATATGAAAGCTACAGGCATTGAGCAACAAAGCTGGAGATTAAAAAACCCGGAAAAAAACAAGAAGGCAGTGAGACTCAGTCAGACGCAGGCGTCAGTTAGATGAGGAAATTATGGCAAACAAAGACCTATTATTGTGACTGTTTTTCCGAGGAAAAATAATGATTTACAACCAAACCAGTGACTTGGCTGGCTGGCTAAATGTTAGGAAAATGAGTGCAAAAGGAACTATTTTGTAAGGTGCCCGCCCGACTGAAGAGGAAGTATAGAAATAAATTATAAGGTTACACTGAAGATTGAACTAGGGCAGACTTAGTAGATAGGAGAGGTAGACAGTGGATTGACTTAGTAGACAGGAGAGGTAGACACTAGATGTACTTAGTAGACAGGAGAGGTAGACACTAGATGTACTTAGTAGACAGGAGAGGTAGACACTAGATGTACTTAGTAGACAGGAGAGTCGGAGAGGTAGACAGTAGATTATTGGCATAGTAGACAGTAGAGGCAGACAGCAGATTATTGGCATAAGAAAGGAGAGGCAGACAGTAGATTATTGACTTAGTAGACAGGAGAGGTAGACAGTAGATTATTGACTTAGTAGACAGGAGAGGTAGACAGTAGATTATTGACTTAGTAGACAGGAGAGGTAGACAGTAGATTATTGGCATACTAGACAGTAGAGGCAGACAGTAGATTATTGGCGTAAGAAAGGAGAGGTAGACAGTAGATTATTGACTTAGTAGACAGGAAAGGCAGACAGTAGATTATTGGCATACTAGACAGTAGAGGCAGACAGTAGATTATTGGCGTAAGAAAGGAGAGGTAGACAGTAGATTATTGACTTAGTAGACAGGAGAGGTAGACAGTAGATTATTGACTTAGTAGACAGGAGAGGCAGACAGTAGATTATTGACTAGTAGACAGGAGAGCAGACAGAAGATAATTGACTTAGTAGACAGGAGAGGTAGACAGTAGATTACTGACTTAGTAGAAAGGAGAGGCAGACAGTAGATTATTGTCTTAGTAGACAGGAGAGGTGGACAGTAGATTATTGACTTAGTAGACAGGAGAGGTAGACAGTAGATTATTGACTTAGTAGACAGGAGAGGTGGACAGTAGATTATTGACTAGTAGACAGGAGAGCAGACAGTAGATTATTGTCTTAGTAGACAGGAGAGGTGGACAGTAGATTATTGACTTAGTAGACAGGAGAAGTAGACAGTAGATTAGGGGGGGGATCGGGAAAAATTAACTAAAGGGCTAAATATAGAAGCTGTCGAAAAACAGTTGGCCAGAGCGATAGAGAGAAAAGGGGAGAAAAGAGACGAGAGAGGAGGGAAGAAAGAAGAGGAGATAGGCAAGATGAGAGAGGAGAGGAGAGAGGAAGGGAGAGAGGCTGGAGGGGAGAGGAGCAAAGAGAGAAGAGAAGGGGGAGGGGAGATGAGAGAGGACAGGAGATTAGAGAGAAGACCCTAACCGTAAGCGGGCCGGAGGACCCCTGCAGTAGATTGACTTAGTAGACAAAATAGACAGATATCAATAGAACCCCAGTGTCTAAGAGAAAGCACATAAAAAAGCGAGCTGCTTTTTAAAAAAGTGAGATTGATTTAAAAAATTCAAATGCTTTGTTTGTTGCATGCATGAATGGTTATATATTTCACTAAAAGCCTAACAGACAGAGACAATCAGACGCCCATTTCCCCAGTGATTAGGGAGACAAACAAAGAGAATTAAAAAAGTAAGCATCAGAACAACAATTAAATCTCTGACAAATCGCAAAATTACTGGTATCAGACAAAGCCCTGTTGGTTTGGATATCGTTGAGTCATTCGTTCAGCCGAGGTCAACACCAGAAATCTGTGCAGCAATGACACAGTGCAATCACAGCTCTCTACTCAATGCCTTGCTCTATTAACCCAGTCAGTTGCAATCCAAACTATTAGCAGTCACTAGCAGCACTATATAGACGACAGGAAACGCGATGTGCCAGGCTTTATGATGAGGGGTGACGCTGAGGACACAGTGGATGAGAACTCATGCAGGGCTTACTTAATTACTAAGAGAGTCAAGATAGATAAAGGGTGTTTTTTTAAAGTCGCAGGCGTACTATATACTATAGAGGAGTTTTTATGATGATGAATTAATAATACAGTATGCATATATATTTGCTACTATAGATTTATATGCATACTCACACTATAAGACGGGGCAGAGAGAAGAGGAGTGGAAATGAACTGTCAATAAATCAATAATCCATCAGTTGATGAAGCTTCACAGAGAGAAAATGCGCTTCCGACATCTCTTTCCTCTCATCTCGCCTAACTTTAGTCATCTTTCTCGCCTTTTAGCTTGAGCACAATATAGGCAAAATAGCATTGGGTGGACTAAGTTAGAGTAGGCTAGAGATAACTCAACATTACACAAAGCATACTTGTACATCTACACCAGGGGACGCCAAACTCCGGCCCGCAGGCCACATGCGTCCTGAGAAGCCTCCCTATCTGGCCCCCAGGTTCCTTTGAAGGTTTACAATAGCAATCCGACCCGCTTAAGGTTTGTGTCTTTTTAGCTATCTTCTCTAATCTCCTTTCTTCTCGATTCTTCTTTTCTCTTCTCTCCTCTCCCTTCTCTCCTATCCTATCCTCTTCCTTCTGTTCTCTCCTCTCCCTTCTCTCCTATCCTATCCTCTTTCTTCTCTTCTCTTCTCTCCCTTCTCTCATATCCTATCCTCTTCCTTCTCTTCTCTCCTCTCCCTTCTCTCCTATCCTATCCTCTTCCTTCTCTTCTCTTCTCTCCCTTCTCTCCTATCCTATCCTCTTCCTTCTCTTCTCTCCTCTCCCTTCTCTCCTATCCTCTTCCTTCTCTTCTCTCCTCTCCCTTCTCTCCTATCCTATCCTCTTCCTTCTCTTCTCTCCTCTCCCTTCTCTCATATCCTATCCTCTTCCTTCTCTTCTCTTCTCTCCCTTCTCTCATATCCTATCCTCTTCCTTCTCTTCTCTTCTCTCCCTTCTCTCATATCCTATCCTCTTGTTTCCGTTCTCTCCTCTCCCTTCTCTCCTATCCTATCCTCTTCCTTCTCTTCTCTCCTATCCCTTCTCTCCTATCCTATCCTCTTCCTTCTCTTCTCTTCTCTCCCTTCTCTCATATCCTATCCTCTTGTTTCCGTTCTCTCCTCTCCCTTCTCTCCTATCCTATCCTCTTCCTTCTCTTCTCTCCTCTCCCTTCTCTCCTATCCTATCCTCTTCCTTCTCTTCTCTCCTCTCCCTTCTCTCCTATCCTATCCTCTTCCTTCTCTTCTCTTCTCTCCCTTCTCTCATATCCTATCCTCTTGTTTCCGTTCTCTCCTCTCCCTTCTCTCCTCTCCTCTCTCTTCTCTCTTGTCCTCTCCTCTCATCTCATCTCATCTCATCCCATCTCTCCTCTCATCTTAATCTTTACACACACGCAAGAAACACGCAGAAATTTATTAATACAATATTAAATTATTTCGTACATTGGATATTGACAACCTGACTAGCAGGTCAGCACCCTGTGGAAAAATCAGTACCTCCATACCATGCACAAAATTAGACACAGAACAAAGAGCAAACAAAGCTTAATCACTTCCTAGATAAAACATGATTATAGTCTTCGTTAGAAGCCCCCCCCCCAAAAAAAGAAACGTTTGACACCCCATTGCCCCACGCGCGCGAACGTGACCCTCCCAGAAAAATCAGATTTTAAATAAATAATTAATTAACACGAATCCTGAAAAAGGGGGATGTGAATGACAAGACTTCATTTGGCTCCAATCAGTCACTAAAAATTCCAACCCAGAGACCCAAGCGAAAAAGTCAAAACTGAAAAATTGATGGATAATCTCAATTGCAGCAAGATCTAAAGAAACTCAAGCTCATTTTTCATGCTCTTTGTCCAACTAGCAGAGAATCTTTTAAGGAACAAAGACTCCTTCATTCCTTCCTAACCCATCTTCCCATTAACATGGGGGATATTTCAAGCCTAAAAACCCCCGAGGGGAGTCTCTTTCTCCCACCTCTTAAGTCGATTACTCAAACTCGAACTCAAAAAGCGAGCCGCTATTCGGAGAGAACCCTGGAACAGCTGGTCGGGTCACGATGAAACCCCTGCATCACGTGACAAAGAGCGATGCCAGTCTCTCGTTTAGTCATAATTTTTAGTTGTTCCAATGCTAATAAATTATGTCGCATGCTTCTATACCGTACACTGTAACAAATGGCCTTGGAAAGGAAGAAAAAGTTTTAATGGGAATTAGGTATTGATACATGGAATAGAAAACACCCGACTATACTTATCTAAAGCAATCTCAGCCAACATCTCTATAGAATTATTGCGTCGGGTAACTAGATCTAAAAAACTTCAAATAAGTATATTACTACACTGTAAGGTACTGATGCGATTTTGCGGTATTAGTGTGACCTGATGTGTTTTAGTGTGTATCTAAGAATCCCGAAACGTCACAAGACTTTAAATTAGCTAGAGCAGGTGACGGCAAACTCTGGCCAGCAAAGCCTCTATCTGGCACTCGGGTTCTTTGAAATTTCACAATAGCAATCCAGCCCGCTTAAGGCTTGTGTCTCTTCTCAGCTCTCTTCTGTCTTCTCTCTTCTCTCGCCTACCCTCCTCTCTCCCCTCTGCTCTCTCATCTTTCCCACTCTCCCCTCTCCTCTCTTCTCTCCCCTCTACCCTCCCCTCTTTCACTCTCTTCTTTTATCTCTCATCCCTTCTCTGATTTCCTCTTCAATCTGGCCCTTGCGGTAAAAAGTTAGCCGACCTTCTGAACTTTGCAAATGCCCTATACAGAGTTACAGGAAACCACAAAGTTTTAAATTTAGGGATTCTACTATATTTCAAAAATTTAGGGATTCTACTATATTTCAAAAATTTAGGGATTCTACTATATTTCAAAAATTTAGGGATTCTACTATATTTCAAAAATTTAGGGATTCTACTATATTTCAAAAATTTAGGGATTCTACTATATTTCAAAAATTTAGGGATTCTACTATATTTCAAAAATTTAGGGATTCTACTATATTTCAAAAATTTAGGGATTCTACTATGTTTCAAAAATTTAGGGATTCTACTATATTTCAAAAATTTAGGGATTCTACTAATAAGCAGAATCGTGACCAGAAATCTCTTCAACATCAACGAGCCCAAAATCTAGCCCAATTATCGATCTGATCTGACCAACCAAGCAAAGAGTTATATCTATAAGGCATAGGTAAGGTGGCATCTGCCGCAGTAATCAGAAAGAAGGAAGAAGGAGGAAACACAGAGGCCCGAATGGTGCTTCGAGGACGAGAGGGTAGAGATGAAGAGGAAAGCACGAGGCGAAAGGAATAACACAGCCTGGACAGGAGAAGAAGTCGCAGACAGATGGCGGGTGCTGCTGGGAATCTCTGGTCCCCAAGCGATCCCACATCCTGCTGCTGCAGGCCTCTAGAAATTATGGCAATATAGATGAAACTTGGTTATAACCACGGAGAATTCCCGGTTTTTTCTCCCAATTTTTTACAGCCAAGCCCTTGGCCGGTCCGCGATACCCCACCAGCAGACAGCTTCCTGCCTGACTAATAGTAAAAACAGAAAAAAAGAATCACCATCCAGGGATTTACTGGGAATTTTTCCCCAAGAGACACATTATACTGCACGTGCGCACACACACACACACAAACGCCATATATATACATTTGCAACATTCCTCTAAATCAGTACACTGGTACACCCTGTATAATATTGTAAAACTGTAATATAAAGTTCTATTACAGAAATAAAAACTTTGGCGAGCAACGCAACGCAAAGAAAAATATAAAGTTGTTAATTTAGAGAGTAGAACATATAATAAAAATATAGGACGAAATGCAGTTAATTATATTTCTATACATAGATAGATACATACATATAGACAGACAGACAGACAGACAGACAGACAGACAGACAGACAGACAGACAGACAGACAGACAGACAGACAGACAGACAGACACACACACAGACAGACAGACAGACAGACAGACAGACAGACACACACACACACACACAGACAGACAGACAGACAGACAGACAGACAGACACACACACAGACAGACAGACAGACAGACAGACAGACAGACAGACAGACAGACAGACACATAGACAAACGGACGGACAGACAGCTCTTGACAACTGCAAGCAGAGGCAACGAACCAGTCTTGCATATAGAATAATAGCGCCCAAGCAACCAGTCTGACACACACACATTATTTATGCATTCAAGCGTTAGCCTAGTCTAAGCAACTAGGCGGTGTGAAGAAAGATGGACCATCTACGCGTCGCGCAAACAAGCCAAGTATGAATTCAGTCAGTTCAAACCCTTGCGCAGGCCCAGTAACCAAAAACCGTCTTAGCCAGCCTCACCAGCCTCCTTAAAACCCGGCGACACCACTGCAGACAGACAGACAGACGGACAGAGATAGAGGGTCATCATGAAGCACCTGAACTGCGCAACCAAATTTTTATCACCTTGTTAAAACAAGCCTATGTAGGGAGGGATACCCCAGCTACCCTTCACTGCATGGCCATGATGACTAGGTCAAGCAGGCCCTGCCTACCACCCAATCTCTGCCTTAGGTCTTAGGGCCCAGCGTGAAAACTTTGACGCTAATTAGTAGCACGAAAAAATGATAAAGACAGGCGATCCAAATGATTAAAGAGGATAGTTGATTGGAATGAAAAATTAAAACACCAATCAATGCCAACTTTTTAGAGAAATTATAATTTATGTCAAAATGTAGTAAGATTGTCATATCTAGCGTGTGAAGGCAGAGGACAGATTCAGGCAGACACTGAGACACAACAGCTCGGCAGAGGACAGATTCAGACAGACACTGAAATACAACAGCTAGGCAGAGGACAGATTCAGACAGACACTGAGACACAACAGCTAAGCAGAGGACAGATTCAGACAGACACTGAGATACAACAGCTAGGCAGAGGACAGATTCAGACAGACACTGAGACACAACAGCTAGGCAGAGGACAGATTCAGACAGACACTGAGACACAACAGCTCGGCAGAGGACAGATTCAGGCAGACACTGAGACACAACAGCTAGACAGAGGACAGATTCAGGCAGACACTGAGACACAACAGCTAGGCAGAGGACAGATTCAGACAGACACTGAGACACAACAGCTAGACAGAGGACAGATTCAGGCAGACACTGAGACACAACAGCTAGGCAGAGGACAGATTCAGACAGACACTGAGACACAACGGCTAGGGCAGAGGACAGATTCAGGCAGACACTGAGACACAACAGCTAAGCAGAGGACAGATTCAGACAGACACTGAGACACAACAGCTAAGCAGAGGACAGATTCAGACAGACACTGAGACACAACAGCTCGGCAGAGGACAGATTCAGGCAGACACTGAGACACAACAGCTCGGCAGAGGACAGATTCAGACAGACACTGAGACACAACAGCTAGACAGAGGACAGATTCAGGCAGACACTGAGACACAACAGCTAGACAGAGGACAGATTCAGGCAGACACTGAGACACAACGGCTAGGGCAGAGGACAGATTCAGGCAGACACTGAGACACAACAGCTAGACAGAGGACAGATTCAGGCAGACACTGAGACACAACAGCTAGACAGAGGACAGATTCAGGCAGACACTGAGACACAACAGCTAGACAGAGGACAGATTCAGGCAGACACTGAGACACAACAGCTAGACAGAGGACAGATTCAGGCAGACACTGAGACACAACAGCTCGGCAGAGGACAGATTCAGACAGACACTGAGACACAACAGCTAGACAGAGGACAGATTCAGACAGACACTGAGACACAACAGCTAGGGCAGAGGACAGATTCAGACAGACACTGAGACACAACAGCTAGGGCAGAGGACAGATTCAGACAGACACTGAGACACAACAGCTAGGGCAGAGGACAGATTCAGACAGACACTGAGACACAACAGCTAGGCAGAGGACAGATTCAGACAGGGACAAGGCTAGGCTAGAAGTGGCAGATACAAGAAAAAGCAGACAGCTGCCACCCATCATGTAGGTGTTGCACAGACGCCGTCAGCAGGCAGTCATATGGTTACAATAAAGAGGCAGGCCTAGCAGAAGCAGACAGGCACAAAAACTGGTTTGATTACGCAATCAAAGATGCCGAGCCGCAGAAAGGAACAGATACAGCAGATATCGCTTGGGTCGAAATTGGATTGTAGGAAAGAATGATGAAGCGGAGAGAGAGACTGGGCGGTCCCTTTTTAAATTGTTGCTGAGTGTCGAACGCTTGCTGATTGCTGCAAAATTCTTCTATCTAGAAAACGAAATCTAAAAATAAAGAATCGGAAAGCAGATACCGATACAGACTCCGTTGAACGCTGAGTAAAGAAACTAACTGCAAGTAAGCCATTCTTATATGGCCTATTGATTACGTCATCCCGTTGAAGATAATGTTGATACTGCATGTAGCACAATCAAAACTAATTATGAAGAGAATGAATGATATTATTTCAGCCAAGATTTGCCAATCAGTGGACCAAGTCTTTCCTTCATGGCATTTCTTATACCTTCATTCGAGGGTCGGCTTTCCTTTTTTATTCCAAGGGCCAGATGAGAGGACAGGGAATAGAGAAGAGAAGAAGGGGGAGAGTAGAAAAGAGGGGAGATTAGATAGGAGAGAAAAGAGGACGAGAGAAGAGGGGAGAGAAGAGAAGAGAAGAGAAGAGAGATTAGAGAGGAGAGATGAGAGTCAGAAAGTAAAGGGAGAGAAGAAGGGTGATAGAGAAGAGAGGAGACTAGAGAGAAGAGAAGAGAATAGACAGGAGAGAATAGGGAGGAGAGGGGAGAGAAGAGGGGAGAGAAGAGAAGAGAAGCGAAGAGAGATTAGAGAGGAGAAATGAGAGTCAGAAAGTAAAGAGGAGAGAAGAAGGGTGATAGAGAAGAGAGGAGACTAGAGAGAAGAGAAGAGAATAGACAGGAGAGAATAGGGAGGAGAGAGGAGAGAAGAGGGGAGAGAAGAGAAGAGAATAGACAGGAGAGAATAGGGAGGAGAGAGGAGAGAAGACAGCTGAGAAGAGACACTAACCCTGAGCGGGGTGGATTGCTATTGTAAAGTTTCAAAGAAGCCGAGGGCTGCATAGAGAGAGGCTTCGCGGGCTGGTTAAATTGATTATCTAAAAACCCAGTCGAACAAAAGCGCTATTGTGAATTACTGTGCACAAGCTCACACACGGCTAGTTTGTATATGCTGGTGTCAGGGGGTTGCGTGGCGGCTCAAGTGTAGAAATTGAACACTGTCAATTCATTTGACAGCTCTCAGGGTGTTGCAAGTCATGTGCCAGTCAAGCCAGTCAGGGTGTGACTAAGCCAACAACTAAAAGGAAGTATTGTATTATCATTTACCCGGCCAGCCATAAAAAGAAACCACTAACTAGAAGAATTCTTATCACACTTTAAAGCAGACTTCCTGCTTTTAATTACTGACAGTTATTTATGCTTGTATGCTGCGATATAGGAAAGATAAAAAATTTTAAACTCTGCTAGACTAAAAGATGGCTAACAGCACACGGGCAAGCAGTAGAAGAAGCAATAAAATTGATACTATTAAAAAATACCACTGCAGATTTCACTGCACCTCTCAGATCGAGCCCTCCCAGCCATTCCTGTGCCAGGAAACCTGATGGCCAAAAACTGGAGCTGCAAGTCTCTATAAGCAGGCAGTACAGCAGTTTTAATGGCCCTACAGCAGGGGAGAGACTTGCCTGTGATTCCTGTTTCAACCCCCCCCCCCAATGCTGGCCTTTTTCTGTACTGTACCGAATTGACTAAGCAAGTAACGCGACCTTTATGTAGCAAACTTTAATCAAGCGCTCGATTGCCTGAAAATGTTGCGAGACTTCTGCTTTTAGGGAGAAAATCTCTTTTAGTTTTCTGGTTTTACATACTTTATTCTGTTAATGTATTCAGTATAGTGACTGAGAAAATTATCGTCTGAGTGACACAGTGACCGAGTGTTAATCACTGAGGAACTGATTGAATGATTGATTGATTGATTGATTGATTGATTGATTGATTGAGTGAGTGGGTGACTGACTGACTGACTGACTGACTGACTGACTGGCTGACTTGAGTGACTGACTGACTGACTGACTGAATGACTGACTGACTGACTGGCTGACTTGAGTGAGTGGGTGACTGACAAATTCAATCAGTGTACACACACAACAGCAGCACACTACCCCAAAAAGCCACTGAACTGAGAGTTCGAGGGTTAACTTCGCTTTCGGAGCGATGCCACACACCACGCACAACTGAGCGACAAAATGCGTAGTTACAGTCAGAGAGGCGAAATCGAAAAAATACCGTCAGCAGCTATATGTAGAAATCGAAAAGACGAAAGGAAAGCTTTATATGGAAACTTTTGCTTTTACTTGAACTTGAGAGTGTTTCACTGTAGGTTACGCCTGTGTGCCCCGCAGTTTTAAGCCATTACATGCAAGGGCTAACTAAGTATTGCGTAGGTAGGTAGGTACGTAGGCACACATACATGTAGATGCAATGGTAGCTGGTTTAACGGCCTCTTTTAAAATTACAAAATTCTAACTGATGAAAGAAACTTCTTTTCACACCTTTCAGCATCTGCGACGTACAATGCAAAGGTAGCCTAAAAGCATCCAATATGTCACCCGTTTCGACAGCTGATGCGAGGAAATATTGAAACCGAACCAGGGACTTCTAAAAAATGGCACCGTGTTGGATTGGAAGCTCGCGTCTGAACATTGCGAAATCTTCTTGGAAGTTGCATCAAGATTAAATGCAAATTGATTCTTTTTTGGAATTTCACTTATGCTCAATGAAGTGACTTTACTGATTACTTTCCAGTGTGTGCCTGCGTACGTATCCGCGCGCTTGTGTGCCTGCTCAGAGGAGTCGGCAGAATGGGCAGTAATATGCCTCTTGCCGGTTATGCGACAATGTCGCTTAAAGTGTGCCAGGGTGCACACATGCCCCTGCCTCTAATAAAAAACAAGTTAATTTCCCAATTTCTAGCTTCCAGTCCACCGTGGCCCATTTTCTAATCTGACTGTCAAGTCGAAAAGGTAAAAAACCGTCCATCCAACCAGTGACATTCTCGCCGTCAGCTTATATGCGTGCGTACAGGGAGGTTGTTCAGTCAATTTTCAAGGAAGGAACCGCTTCTTGGAAGCAAGTTTACTGCGGTCATGGGATTTCAAACCACAGCCCTAGCAGTGTTTGGCATTGGACCGCAGCAGGGCCTGCCTCTAGTAGATGGAGAAAACCTTACTAGTAAACACACGCCTGTACGACGAAGTTCGTTGAACGGATCAATGGAACCTACTTTTTTCTACTTCGCGTCGTTTTTAACGTCTTTTTCTCTCTCTCTTCACTTCGATGTATAGGATGCATAGCCTATAGCCACAGAGGGCTATAAGTTTCGGTTTTTCTTACTAGGCCAGAAAGTAAAATGACAATTGACTTTCTCTTTCCCACCAAGTAGGCTCATCTCAGTCTAAGCCTATTCATATCCAGACCCCGTGAGAGAGAGAGAGAAAAACGTAAGGCAAACACTGCATATAAAATGACAGAACACAGAAGCAGCCAAGTCAGCCGCAGTAGACATTATAAATGGTTGTCAAACTTTACTATCTACTACTGAAAATGATTAATTTTATATAAAGACAGACTTGACAGTGGCGCCATTCTGTTATGAGAGAAACTGACCCTGTCTAAACTAAAAACCTTTGTCGGCACATCTTCAAATAAAAGTTATTGATTTAAATAATCGTGGGAATTAAAAGAAAGATGATGGGTTTAAAGAAAACGAATTGGAAGGTTAAATATTAGGCATTATAAAGCTCTGACGCACCGCCACTGGGGGGGGGGACATGTCCCCCCTTCAGTAACAGCTGGTTGATTCTGTTGACAAAGCTTTGTCCCCCCCCCCACACTAAATTTGTGACCCGTTGTGGAAATCAATAGTTTTGCTTCAGGGCGCCAAAATATTGCGCCTGCAGCGCCAAAATGAGTGCCTGCCTGCGGCGCCAAAATGAGTGCCTGCCTGCGGCGCCAAAATGAGTGCCTGCCTGCGGCGCCAAAATGAGTGCCTGCCTGCGGCGCCAAAATGAGTGCCTGCCTGCGGCGCCAAAATGAGTGCCTGTCTGCGGCGCCAAAATGAGTGCCTGCCTGCGGCGCCAAAATGAGTGCCTGCCTGCGGCGCCAAAATGAGTGCCTGCCTGCGGCGCCAAAATGAGTGCCTGCCTGCGGCGCCAAAATGAGTGCCTGCCTGCGGTGCCAAAATGAGTGCCTGCCCGCGGCGCCAAAATGAGTGCCTGCCCGCGGCGCCAAAATGAGTGCCTGCCTGAGGCGCCAAAATGAGTGCCTGTCTGCGGCGCCAAAATGAGTGCCTGCCTGCGGCGCCAAAATGAGTGCCTGCCTGCGGCGCCAAAATGAGTGCCTGCCTGCGGCGCCAAAATGAGTGCCTGCCTGCGGCGCCAAAATGAGTGCCTGCCTGCGGCGCCAAAATGAGTGCCTGCCTGAGGCGCCAAAATGAGTGCCTGCCCGCGGCGCCAAAATGAGTGCCTGCCTGAGGCGCCAAAATGAGTGCCTGTCTGCGGCGCCAAAATGAGTGCCTGCCTGCGGCGCCAAAATGAGTGCCTGCCTGCGGCGCCAAAATGAGTGCCTGCCTGCGGTGCCAAAATGAGTGCCTGCCCGCGGCGCCAAAATGAGTGCCTGCCCGCGGCGCCAAAATGAGTGCCTGCCTGAGGCGCCAAAATGAGTGCCTGTCTGCGGCGCCAAAATGAGTGCCTGTCGTCTGCGGCGCCAAAATGAGTGCCTGTCGTCTGCGGCGCCAAAATGAGTGCTAACAACACTGAATCTGAGAATAATGTACATGCAGAATTTTCTTGGCTTGGTTCCCCCCCCCCCACCAAAAAATGCATGACGACGCGTCTCATAAAGCTCAATCTCATATTTCAAAAGTGGTCTTCAAACCCTTTTCTGTTAGCCATGCCAAAGAGAAAGAAAGTGTTCGAATTAGATTCTTACAGAGTCCAGAGAAAGAGAGAGAGAGTGAAAAGAATAGAATCCCCGTGTCAGTTCTTCTTGCTCTTTTCGATAATCTGCAAGATTTCCTACTAGATTAAAGCTACAGAGATTATAGCTTAGAGAGAAATAAGGGGTGAAAAATTAATATTGCAGACAGACGGCACCGTTGATACCCAGAAGGTTCAGAAGGTTATATAAAGCCTATAAGAGAGAATGGGAAGCAAGGCTGCTGGCCTTGATGATGAGGCAAGCAAAAATACGGATAGCCAGCTGGTTCTGGCAATCAGCTTGTGGGAAGCAGAAAAGAGAGGGGAAGGAGAGACTGGGACGGAGAGAGAGGGGGGAGGGGAGGGCTTAAGAGAAGTAGCAGCACACACCGCTTCTGGAAGGGGCGTCTAAGGAGGGGCTTCGGGGGGGGGGGGGTGGTAGTGAGAACAAAGCGATATCAGAGCGAATGATCAGTTCTACAGAAGCAGAAGCAGCCCTTCCAATTTCCCGAATATATTATATACATAATTCCTGAAGCAGAAATAGGCTTCAGAAAGCCAAAGAAATTCACTAGAAATTCGAATCAAGGCTGAAAGCAAAAAACCTCGACGAGTCGACAAGGTCAAAAGCTAAACAAGGCATACATGTAGTTCTACTATTTCTCAAAACTCCTTTGAAACTTCACAATAGCAATCTATTAAGACAATAGAAATGTAGTGTTAATAAACACAAACAGTAAACTTACCTGGTCGATTCAATATTTAACTTCTTTCCCACAGATTCAATTTAAAAAGAGAACTTCTTCCAGGCAAATATAGTTGCGCACCAAAGATTAAAAATTGATTTGCGTGACAAGTTGGCAACAATGCTGCAAGTTTATCAAGAAGAATTTAATTCAGTTCCAGAAATTAGTCAATACAGAAGCAAATGAAACAGAGTTCTTTTTATAAAGCAAAATAATATATGCAACTTTATGAACGAATCTTCCTAAAGTTGCATTTTGCTACAGCCTAGGGCAAAACTATTTCCAGCAAGCCTCATATAATAAAGCTCTCCAAACGTTATTGAACATATACGTAAAACCCGATCCGAAAGGAGGATGGGTGGCTGTCCCCAACCCAACATAACCCTCTCTTGACTCTGCTCTCTATCCGTGCAGCCCTAGACTCGACGGCTGATTGGTTGGCGGGATTGCGTTCAAAAGCAATGGCCAGACCATCTTATACACTCTCTGACTCTCTCTCTCTCTGTCTCTCCCGTTCTGCTTTTTCACTTCCATTTCAAACTCCTCACAAGGAACACCAAATCGAGTGGGCCTGCCCTTGCCTGCTTCATAAACCCCAGCCAGAACTTGCCTTAAAGCAATTGCCATTTGCATTTTTGTTGCAAGTTTCCTGTCGGCTTGAGTGAGGCTTGCCCCAGACCCCACCCCACCCCCGCAGGCTTTTCAACACTTCTTTTAGCAACAATTATAATACAATACCACTCACGCACACACACAATGCAAAACATAACACTTCCCGGGAACCATGCAATAATTATTCATGGAGTGAAGCTGAAGAAGCAAGTAAATGTGTTTTTTTCAAATTTCCCTAAAGCAGCAATAAAAGTACAAAACGACAGTCTAATGAACGCAACAAAATGGCACAAGAAGCAAATTTCCAAGCAATACTTTTCAATTCATCGTTTATCAATAATTCGCTTATCACACAAGGCCATCTTCAGTGACCTACCAACCAGTGTTGACATTATTTAAATATGAAAATCAAAGTCAGTTTTATAAACAAGCAAATTCCTAGCCTTCCTGCTTATTCAAAAAACCCGACCAACAACAAAGATAAACCCTAACCCTAACCCGCTGACACAACTGATCATGTGTTTATGTCAACCTTACTATAGTTTCAACACAGTAAACCATAAACAATTGCAAGCAAGTCAAACAAGTCTTGCTATTGCTTCGCTTTGAAAGAAAAATATGCCTAAAGGAAGGCGCAGACAGGCCACTGGCTGACTAGACCGAGTAGGTCAGTAAAAAACACCCATAAAAAACTCAACTTTTAGCGTCATTACTATTTTAATAAAAAGTCTAAAGTTGCCACCGGAAAAACTCCAATGAAATTAACATCAGAATCCCAATGAGTCTACCTGAATCCTAATGAGTCTACCTGAATCCTAATGAGTCTACCTGAATCCTAATGAGTCTACCTGAATTCTAATGATTCTACCTGAATTCTAATGATTCTACCTGAATCCTAATGAGTCTACCTGAATCCTAATGAGTCTACCTGAATTCTAATGATTCTACCTGAATTCTAATGATTCTACCTGAATCCTAATGAGTCTACCTGAATCTTAATGAGTCTACCTGAATCCTAATGAGTCCACCTGAATCCTAATGAGTCTACCATATTTCTTCTGAGTTGACATGAATTCTAGTGAGCTTACGGGAATCCTAGTGAATCTAACTGAATCCTAATGAGTCTACCTTAAACCTAATGAGTCTACCCGAATCCTATTGAGTCTACCTGAATCCTAATAAGTCTACCTGAATCCTAATGAGTCTACCTTAAACCTAATGAGTCTACCCGAATCCTATTGAGTCTACCTAAATCCTAATGAGTCTACCTGAATCCTAATGAGTCTACCTTTATCCTAATGAGTCTACCTTAAACCTAATGAGTCTACCCGAATCCTATTGAGTCTACCTAAATCCTAATGAGTCTACCTGAATCCTAATGAGTCTACCTTAATCCTAATGAGTCTACCTTAAACCTAATGAGTCTACCCGAATCCTATTGAGTCTACCTAAATCCTAATGAGTCTACCTGAATTCTAATGAGTCTACCTGAATCCTAATGAGTTGACATAAAGCATAATGAGCTGACATGAGCCCTAATAAGTTGACATGAACCCTAATGAGCTGACATGAATCCCAATCAGTTGACATAAACCCTAATGAATTGACATTAACCCCAATGAGCTGACATGAATCCCAATGAGTTGACATAAACCTTAATGAGCTGACATGAATCCTAATGAGTTGACATAAACCTTAATGAGCTGAAATGAATCCTAATGAGTTGACATAAACCCTAATGAGCTGACATAAATTCTAATGAGTTGACATAAACCCTAATGAGCTGACATGAATCATAATGAGGCTTCTAGAATTCTATTACGACTACCTGAATCCAAATTTGTAGTTTGAAGAAAACAGCTGGGCTAAAAATTTGAACGCAAAAGAAGTGAAAAAATATGAGGTCAGAAATAGAAGTACAGAGTTCAGATTATAAGACACTTAAAACAGCTTTCCTTTCGTCGTTATGTAAAAAGCGTTCATTGTAAGTACTTTGAATCAAGAAAAGGCCAAGTGGCCTAAATAAACAAAAACCCACTTAACAGAAAGTGCCCACTTTATATATACGAATCTTGGAATTTCTTTAAAAAAGTAGAAACGAGGAAAGATAGAAAGGAACTTCAAAAATTGCAACGGGACAGTTCTAATAAACTACCGATATGTTGTCCAGTATATAAAAATGACTAGCTAATGCCCAATGATACAAAAGCCACATACATAAGCATTCTGAAAATGATCCTAGTCTAGGCATGAAGACACAAGCAGCCATTTTTCATAATGAATAATTCAGGTTATTAGCAGGTCGATAATTGACCTGACAGAAAGAGATTCGGGGGTGGGGTGGTTAGCAAGCGAGTAGAAAAATATGGGGTTGGAACCTACCATACCAGATGCCAAATACACGAGTGGGTGTTTAGGGGATAAAAGGTTTAAGTTCCGCCTTTAAGGATAGAAAGAATGGAATAACTCTGTCTTCAACCAGTCCAGAATCGGCCCATAATCTTTCAGGAGACTGTCAGAACTCCCAGCACCAGGTGGATAGGACTGCACCCTATCAGTTTAGCATGGCAACCAAGCCAAGACAGGCCAAACTAGAGGAAATGAAATATATGGGAGCCAGCCCCTAGAAAAAGACACGAAAAGGAAATCCCGCTAGACTAGAAAATCCATCCCCCACTATATGCCTCTACAAAAACCCGATGAAAGCTAAAGAGAGAAGACCATAGCCAATTTCTCTTTGTGCCCCCAGTGCACCAGAATCCAATATAATGCCTCTAAGCTAATTATCACGAGATGAATGAATCACAGCTGGTCCTGTTAAGGCCTGGTTGGCAGTCAGACGCCCCAGTCAACAAGGCGGGCGCACGCGCTGGCAGGAGGCAGAAAAAGCCCAAATTAAAATATGAACCATGACCAGACTAAGTTACTGAAAAATACAGACTTAATTTGACTTCTATTTCCAGCTCTGGTATATAAAGTCTTTGTTCAACAAAGTATCTAGAAAACTAAGATGCACATGTTTCTGTATGGCAGACATGCTGGTAAACTTTTTTTACCTCAAGGTCCTAGAAAAAAAAGAAGAGAGATTAGATTAGATAAGAGATGAAAGGAGAGGAGATGGGTGAGATGAGATGAGAAGAGAGAAGAGATTGAGATGAGGAAAAGAGAGAAGAGATGAGAAAGATAAGAGAGAAGATATGAGAGAAGATGAGGAGAGGAAAGAAGAGATGGGAAAGATGATCGTGAGGAGAGAAGAGAGCTGAAAAGAGACACAATATATAAATTAAATTTAGACTAAATTTAATAAATAACTTTTACAAGCCTATACCAATAGATAGCAAGTTAAGCAACATTGGCATGAGCAACAATCAATCAATATGAATAAATGGACTTGCAGAAAAAAATCAAGACAGTTGGAAAAAAACCTCCATGAAGTAGCCAGTGGAAAGAGCAAGAAACCTAGTATTTCTATACAAGGGGTTGGACAACATCAAATTTTTAAATCAAATTTCAAATTTGAAATTAGCTCTGTCAAGATGATATTAGAGGTTAGATGTGATCCTGATCCTAATCCTAAAGTCTTTAGATTCTGAGGAAAATTGATTTCCATGGGATCAGCATTTTAACATTAAAAAATGGAAATTGGGAACAGATCTTTTGATTTGAAATTTCTAGAATGCAAATTTATTACTTGAATGCATTTTATTGGCTTGTTGGCTCTCTCCTATTGTGGGTTTTCTCTCAGTCCAGGTGTTACAACTTACCAGGATCAGAGGGTCACAGCTTACACTCTAGTAAGTTTACTGCTCTTACTGCCTTCTAAGGCAATTTCCTAGATTCGAAATCTAGAGTTCCTGTTCTTTGAGAATGGAGTGAATTCTCCCAATTTTCAGGCTATTTCTAAGTTGCTATCTACTACTCAAAATAAGTAACACAAGAGCAATTACTCTTGAGGCTGATTATAAGTTTCTTTTCCAATACAGATAAATCTAGAGAAATAGCCTGAGTAATGGTAAAAGTGAGTTTGAAAACAATAGAGAAACATTGGAATGGATTTATTTGGTTTGCCTTGCAGCTGGCCACTGTTTATCGTAAATTTTCCCTATTATTTATAACAAAACAATGATATATAGAATATACAAAATATTTCTAATATTTATGTAATTGTGCTATTTGAATATTTTACCTTTCTAATCAATGTAAGAATAATGCTTGAATAATATTGTACCTTTCTTAGAAATTAAATCTACACAAGACACTAAATATTAGTTTGTTTGAATACACCAAATATTTGTTATAATACAGTAAATCATTTCTTTTAATACACAAAATAAATTGGGGAAATATTTTTTGTTAATTGTATTGGGAAATTTTGGGATACATATGGGAGCAATTTTGCAGCCAAATAAAATCAACTGGCTATGTGTCTGTGAGCACTCATTGCAATCAAAGCTAATAGCAGTTCAATCTACAAATCCTTAGAGACCTTGAAGTTAAGAGCAACTTATTCATTTGGAAAGCTGAGAAACAGTTCTAAGAAACTTGCTAAGAGAAAGAGTTGGGGACTAATTTGCAGAGATATACTAGAGAGTTGCGTTGTGACCCTGAAGTCTCAGTAACACCAATTGGACTAACTCATGGACCAATACTAAACCACTTAAGCCATACATTAGATGCTATCAGAATAAAATATTAGATGCTACCTAGAAACGTAATAGAGATAAGTGGATAACTGGTTCTAAGAAACATAGAAGAAAGAGAATTAAACTCTATCACAACTTTGATATCAGCAGGTGGGATTTTCATAGAGAGAAGTTTCCTCTGCAACAAATTGGTAGCATAATTTAGAGGAAAGAACTAAGCCCTACAACATTTATATAGTATAACAAAATACATTAAATATAAGTAATGAACAATAGTACACTAAAAGACCTGATCCTAATTCCTAAATCCCCAATCCTGAACAAAACCCATGAAAAAATTATTCCCAATCCTAATTCCACAAAATGACTTCAATCCCATCTGACCTCTAGATGATATCAATTCTATTAAGATTCAAATTAACATACACTTAATGTAAAAAGTTTGTAAACATTTTTAGAAATCTTATTAGAGTGAAAATATTCTTAAATTGTAGGTGTCTTTTGTTAAAATATTGTAAGAAACTGTTATAGCTAAATAAAAATGCATTTTTAAAATCATAAATCTGCAATTGAGATCAAGAGATCTAGTCTAACCATTACTTTATTATTAATATTTTTATAACACTTAACTTTAAAATAAACTCACTAAAAATTTATATTGAATAGCTCACTGAATATTTTATTGAAATTGATATATTTTTTATATTTTGGCAAAATTTTAATTCTTTTTGCTGATATATATAGAGGTTAAACATTTGTTTTAGCAAGCATTGACTAATTTATCCTAGGTCTAAAACTATGTCTATCTCTGTCTGTCTGTCTTTCTTTCTGTCTGTGTCTGTTTGTCTGTCTGTCTGTGGATACCAAAATGAAAACCAAGATGTTAGGTGACATAAAAAAGTTAGAACTAGAAGTAAAGAAAATTCCTTTTTAAACTATATAATATTAAAAATATTGGATTTTAGACATTTAGTATAAGGCCTATACCTAGGGACATACATGCCCAACACCCGTCCAACCCATCTGAACCGGACGGGTGAAATGGCCGCCAGCCAAGGTAAGTCGCAAAATCGAAAATTGGAAAACGAAAAATTGGGGAAAGAAAAAAAGGAGAGGAAGAGAAAAGGAAAAGAAAGGAGGAAGAAAAAAAGAGGGGAAAGAGGAGAGAGAAAGAGAAAGAGAAGAAAAGAGAATAGAGGAACTAATCAGGAGGAACTAAGTCACAATCAGGAAGAACTAAGTTGCAATCGGGAGGAACTAAGTCACAATCAGGAAGAACTAAGTCGCAATCGGGAGGAACTAAGTTGCAATCGGGAGGAACTAAGTCGCAATCAGGAGGAACTAAGTCGCAATTGGGAGGAACTAAGTTGCAATCAGGAAGAACTAAGTTGCAATTGGGAGGAACTAAGTCGCAATCAGGAGGAACTAAGTCACAATCGAGAGAAACTAAGTTGTCTTGAATCCCATATTCTAAATCGTCTTAAAATCCTCTGTAAAGCCTTTCAAATACCATATTTTGTTTTCCCTGTTTGCAAAAACTGACTTCCATTGTCCAGACTCAGACTCTCATGTCTCTTCTCTGCATTCTCGCGTTACTCTTTTCTTCTTCCTCCACTCTACCTCTTTATTTATCTCTTCTCCCTCGTGTTTTGTCTGTATCCTTTCCTGTCTCCTCTCTTCTCTCTTATTTCTCCCCTCTTCTCTCCTCTCTCATATCTCATCTCTACTTACTTATCTATCGTCTCTCCTATACCCTCTCTCTTCTCTTTTCTCTCTCCTCTCTGCTCTTGTTTATCATATCTCCTATGCCCTCTCCTTTCTTATCTCCCATCTTTCTTGCTTCCTTTCTACTATCTTGATTCTATCTTCTCCCCTTTGTCTTTTCTCTTCTATAATCTCTAATCTTTTCTCTCTCTTATTTTCTTAATCATATCTTTTCTCATTGCATCTTTCATCTGTCCTCTCTGCACTCTTACCTTTACCTTCTTTCTTTCTCCTCACTACTTTCTTCTTTTAACTCTCTCATCTCTGATCTTTCATCTCTCTCCTCTCTTTTATTTCAGCTGTATGCTCTTATCCCTCCTTTCTTCTCTCATCTCTCCTGTCTCCTCTCTGCTATCTCATAACTCCCCTCTCATCTCCTCTCTCCTCTTCTCTTGTTTCTCCCTCTTCATTCCTACTTTACTCCTCTTTTCTCTCCCATCTGTCATCTCTAATCTGTCCTCTCTCATATCTACTCTCTTTTCTATCATCTCTCCTCTATTTGTTCACTCTTCTCTATACTTTCTCTTCTCTGACTCATTTAATGTGCCAAATCCATTGAAATCCTCTCCGTAAAAATGAACTCTATCAAAATCTCTTCATGAGACTGAACTTCATCAAAATCCTTTTTGATAAACTACAAATATATATTTTTCTCGGAGGACTCTCGGAGGATTCTTTGGCCATCAGTCTCAAACTCCGAATCTGAGTCCAAATGAATGGCTGTGTTGTGGTTGGATCCCCGCTTCAGTACCAGCATCAGTTGATAATCAAGATTCTATAGCAATAGATTCAGCATGAGCAATGCGCCGTCGTACAAATTCTGTCTTAAGACTTCTAGTTTCTTCTTTATTTCAAAAACAGCTTCTTTTTCAGCTGACATTACTTGAGAAGAGTAATGTCGTTGCATCTGCACTATGAATTTCAATTTTTTGCATTCTGCATAGATAGATCTCTATTAGAAGCAACAACCTCTGGATTTTGCACTGCCATTAACAGTCCCTCTCTGTGTGAGCTTGCTGAACATTGGGATGGTGGTGCTTCTAGTTCCCTTGAATGTGCTGCAGCTGCACCATCACCTGATCCCCCAGGCTGCACTTAAGATTGCTAGTAAATTTTCTTCTAATATCCAATGCACACCACAACAATCATTAACTTCTCTAGGAGTTACATGACCAAGTTTCCATAGTGTAAAGAGCAATGGCTTTTGCTCTTCAGCTGCAGAAAGGGGACACTAGTTGATGGAATAGTCTTCATGGCCATTTTCATCCTATTCATATGCAAGATTCAATATATAGTCAGGTGCAGGTCTATCTTTAAGTGAAGTATATAATGACTCAAAGAATGTACACCTATATATATGAGTGCATGAGTGTATATATACAAGTTAGTTTGCCAGACATACAGTACAGTATGTAGGGAGTATAGCTTACAGGGTATAGGCTACAGTGCAGTTTAGTACTGCATAAGTGAATAAGTGAATGATAAATCAATCGGGAAAGAGACTGAAGGTAGGAAAAGAGAAGAGAAATGAGGTATTTCCATTTTTCAATAAGCACAAGCATGCAATGCATGCTACCCCCTAGTCTTTTAGTGTGGTGGTGCATAGGTAAGTCACAAATCTGGACAAAACTAAGTTGCACCAGACAGGTGAAATTTTGAGGTTGGGCATGTATGCCTAGGGAGACTAAGAGCCTAGAAGGGATACTAAATTATGATAGGGCCTATTAATACTATATTAATAGTAATGGTCAATATTAAACTAGGATAGCCTAAACTAAAAGTAAAGTTTTAAGGCTAAAGCTGATGTTATATTAATCATATAAGTCCCATCATATAAGTCCTACATTTAAGTTGTCAGCTATCTAAGAGGAGATATACATTAAACCTAGCTAGCCAGTTGATTGATTGATTTGCCTACTTAAGTAGCTCAGCTTTAGATATAAGATACAACACCTATTGTTCATCGGGTTATTCCATGATAGGGTCATCAAAGGTATAGAAATTTTTTTAAAAATTATTTGCAAATGTGAATATTTCATTTTGCATATAATTATGTATAGTTTCATTTTTATGTAGTTTCATACACATTTATCTACCTCAAGGTATATATATTTTGTTTTGATCATAGTACCCTTGCAAGATTTTAAATGTCCCGCGGGACATTATAAAAAGTTTAATCTAGTTTTCAATAAGAAAAAAAGTTAATAAACATAATGCATCAAGTGCATAGATAATAAAAATCTTTCTTTCTTATATCTAAAGACTGAAATTATAAAGTTTTATGATCTAATATAGTTCTATCTATCATAATTTTTTATTTCAAAAAGTTTGACTTCCCTTTTTTAAGTGTTAAAAATGACCATCATTTTTTTTACAAAAAGTTGTTGTACTAATTTTCAAGAGGTTTATAAGTTGATAATTTTTTGCTAAAATATTTTCTGAGCCTATATTTAAGTTTATAGTCATTTTTGTTAGTTTATGATAAGTGTAACATGCTAAAAAAACCCTGCAAAGTTACCTAACGACCATCATTTTCTGGTATTCTGAAATTTGTTGATCTTTATAAAACCTGAATTGCTATCATTTATTCCTAAATTTTATACAAAAAACTGAATTTACTGATATTCTAAAGTCATGTCTTTTTTTAATGTGAATTACTTATTCAATTTCTCTTTCAAAGTTTTTACAGTTTTGATTGTAAAGAAAAATATAGTGGAATTCAAGTCTTTTATTAAAAATGTATACTGTCAATTACTTGTTTGATACCTTAAAATCATTTTCAACCTGCACTATTAAAAAGGTTGTTCCAATTACTAACCATGCACCTAGAACTCTCCACTTTAGTTTGCAATGCACCTTAACACATGCCCTAATCTTCAGCATAAGTAGTCTAACTAGACTCAAGTTTTTACTATCCATTGGTGCTACTGCTTATTGCCTAACAAATAATCTGTATTTGCCTTTGGTTTTGTTAATTGTTATATTCTATTCTTTGAATTCTTGAATAGATTAGGACTGTCCATCTTTATGATCATATGTTGAGTTGTGCAATCATGAAGTGATGTTTTTGTTGAAGGTGCATAAGTACGTTTGATCTGAAATGTGAAACAGGTATAATAAATTTTATGGTTAGACAAGCAAGTTATAGTTTTTATATGAACAACTATGGATTATAAACAATCTTTTAACCAAGATTGTATCTAAAATAGAGAATCCTAATACACTTTTTTAAAACTGAAGGTCGTTTTTTTGAAACAAACGACCGTCAGTCAACGACCGTCATTTAAGAAAAAATGTGCAACACAGTTAAAGTTATCTACTAAAATGTAATAATTGTTTGTAACCATTCATCTAGCTATTGTTTACTACAATTAATGATCAATTGAGACAAAAACTTGCCTGATTCACAGGAATCTTAAACTTAAGTTATAAAGTTGGATATATAAACTTTCACCAAAAATGACTGTCATTGAAAGTTTCTCTGCTAAATCAACACAGTAAGACAAATGACTTTAAAATGTATCTCATCTCAATCTAGAGGTCACGCCCATAAATATAGAACTCACAAAGTCGCAATTTAGTTTGTCTTTTGTATGATTACTGATTATTATTTGCTCCAACCCAACGACCGTCATCTCGTGGAATTACCCCATCATCATTTATAAAGACAAGACAATGAAGTTGTCAATACTATTACTAACTCATTGCTTTCATAGTTTCACTTATTCACAAATCTATAACATAGTATGCTAGAAAAAGTGACCCCCTACACTATAAATTTAAGTTTATGCTAATAAACAGATTAATATATATGCTTGACATTATTAGAAAGGCATTGTGACAATAAAGGACCCTTTCTTGCATTGTGACAACAAGGGACCCTTTTTTGCATTGTGACAATAAGGGACCCTATCTTGCATTACAAAATTTTGGTCTTTTGTAAGCTATGCAATACACCAGCTTTGGCACAGTAGCACAATTTTCCAATAGACTATTCCATATGACATAGCCTATATTATGCAAATCATTTTTTGCATCTATTGTATACTAGAATTTTCTGGCATATATGTAAGATTTGGGAGTAGGGTGGCCTAGTTCTTGATAATTTAATTTCTAATAGGTTTTATAAGCTGACATTGCTCTTAGAAAAACAGGGTGTCAATTTGGCATTATTGGTCCAAATCCAGGATGCCAAAATGAAAGCCAGGATGCCATGGCACCTGTACTATACTCAATGTACTGTATACCACAAAACACCTAGACAAATTGACAGAATGCAATGCATTTTTGAGCATGTACTATACTTGTCTAATGAACTACACTAATTAGGTAGGACTTAAGAGTTAGGCCCTAAGCCAAAATATAAAGGCAGATAGATGTACATTTATCTCGACAAATTATTTACAAATTATTACGCCCAACTCTTGGAACATAGAAATAAATTTATTATGGATTATTAACATTCCTCATCGACATCCATGACCATGACCATGAATGGCATGATTGCATGCCCAGGCCATGGGGCCAGGCCAATGTCCATGATCATGGTTATATGGCTAGAGGCTAATAAAAAAACTTTAAAATTTAAGACACTTAAAACCATTCTAGACCACTGGTGCGTCGAGAAAATATGTTCGCTATGTTGCTACAACAATCCTGAGAATTTCTTTGACTTTGATGATGATTGAGTACATTTTAACGGTCGTTCGTAGAAATAAAAAACACAGATTAATTTAGTTAATTGAATATGTGCAGCAGTATTAAAGTCAAAAGGCAGCTATTTACCTTAAAGGACGTAATAAAAAATTAAAAAATATATGTCAAAGCAAAAAGTATAAACTTTTTTTCGTTTCATCTCAAGCAAATATGCTTTAAATGCAACTTTGCTTTACTTTTTAATGTTGCAAACCGGACATGTCCTAAAGTTAAGTCCGAATATACCACATATCGCAAGGACTACTCACGTAGACTACTTGAGTGTCCTTAATTCCGTTTATTCAATTTTTGGCCATATAATTTTATTCAAAGTTCATTAAAGATAAATGTATGAAGCAGCCATGAACTATTCCTAATGCCGTTACAATTGTACGCCACAACAACAACAAACAACAAAGTATGCAGACCCGCATGCAAGTTCACAGTTAGAGCAAGGTGCGTCAGATGGCGCGCCGCAGAGCCTTAGAGCGGACGAAAGTGTCGGGCGCCCCGGCGTTGCGTAGGAGGCAGTCCACGTATCCACGTTGGGCCTGACCCCGCCTGAACGGGCCCCTGCAAGGTGAGCAGCAGAACGTCCTTAACAGGTTGGGGGCAGTAGCCCTCGGCTCGGAACACGTGGCCCGCCAGTTGAAGTCGCCGCCGGCGCAGGATGGTGGACGGGCGCTGCAGCTCGGCCCGATCGTACAGGGCCTCGGTCCCGACGCTCTCGTCAGCTCGAAAGGCCGCACGGAGCAGCCTTGAGTGTGCCGAGTCCAGCTGCCACTCTAGCGTAGCCGTTAGCGTCGACGTCTCGGCGTAGTAGAGCAGGACGGTTTCGACCACCGCCTGTCACAGCCGAGCCCTCTGGCGGTCGACAGCGCTTCGGACTGGAGGATGGCTCGGATCGAACGGAAGGCCGCCCAGGCAAGTCCTCTGCGCCGCCAGAGGTCTTCCTCCACGTGAGGCACCAGACTATCGAGGTAGGTGAACCGCTGGCTGCGTGCGAGCCTGGTCGTCTGCCCGTCTGCGCCGCGGAACGTCAGGTCCGCTGTGATGTCGGCCGGCACAGTCCGCACCTCGGCCTTCAGCGTGTTGACAACCAGACCGACGCTCGATGCCACCTCAACCAGCCTGTCGATCTGGCGCTGGGCGCCTTCAACGGACGAGGACAGGAGGGCGAGGTCGTCGGCGTAGCCAAACACGCTCAGGCGCTTTTCGCCGTGGCGGCGACCGATACGTCTGCGCAGCAAGAAGCCGTCGTCAGCCGAATTAAGGGAGTGCGGTCCGAAGCACCCAGTCCAGCAGCAGCACGAAGAGGAAGGGCGACAGCGTGTCGCCCTGCAGAACTCCTGACAAAGTGTCGAACAGGTCAGACAGGCCGTCCGCCGTCACCACAGCTAGCAGCTCGAGTGTCGCAATACATCGCCATGATAGCGTCGATTAGCTGCTGGGGTACCCGGTAGGCTCGAAGGACAAAGAGAAGCGCGGTTCTCAACACGAGTCAAACGCCTTTCGAAAGTCAACGAAGACAATGATCAGCGTAGACTGGTGGATGCGCGCCTCCTCGATGACACGACCGAGTGCAGGATCTGGGTCACTGTACCGCGTTGGGGCCAGAATCCGTTCTGCTCGTACCACAGGTATAGGTCCGGCACCGACTGCAGGCGATCGAGCAGCAGCCGGTTGAAAAGCTTCGCGGTGCAGGACATCAGCGAGATGTTACGGTGGTCTTCTTTCCGCGTTGTCCCTGCCTTCTTTGGGATCGGCACGATTTGCGAGACGGTCCACTCGGTGGGCGCAGGGGCGCCGGCGAGCATGCGGTTCATGACACCTGTGGACTGGGAGGCCACACAGCGGAGCCGCAGCGCTTCGACCGGAACTTCGTCGGGGCCGAGCGCCTTTTCGCCTGATGTTTTCTGAGCGAACAGCACAACGTCCTCCGTGGTGACCGGGCTGGTGCAAAAGTCCTCCTCAGCTAGGAGCGGCGTGTCCAGAGGAAGCGCAAAACTGGCAGGCAGCGGCGACGCGGGCGCGCTCACGACGCCAGTGAAGAAGTCGCGCAATTCATTCCTGCGCTCCTCCGGGGTGTCGCCGGCCAGGTTCAGCGCCGGCTGTTATTTAAAAATTACAAAAAATGTTTGGAAAACAGTTTGATCATGATTTTAATGGATGAAAAACTGGGCGCCCATAGACTTAAACGAGCCCCCAAATTTTTTCACCATGATTTTGCTCGTTTCGCGTCCCGAGTGTTTTAGTTGTCCCTGATCGGACAGTTATTTTTATCGGATTTATTTCTTTTTCGCTGATGGCTCAGATGAGGAGCTAAATTAGCAGGCCCCGGTCACAGTGGACCAATGGAAAGGCAGTTCTCAGTCGATCAATCTATCAAATCAGTTAGTGGAACTGCCAATATTGCAAAATCGGTGCTAGAGATATGTAATTTTATACACTCTAGATTTGCCAAGCGGCTCGAGAAGTAAATCATGCGACCTCTTGTTACAAGTCTGTTTTGACAACTTGTTCTCTAACTTGTTCGGCTGATGCCCTCTCAGCAGCTTTTGCTTTTCTATTTTATTTTATTCCATTTAAAGGGGTGTGCCTTTTTGTGCTCGATACATATACAGGTAAATAAAATAGTCTATGATTACACTCAGTTAAATGAAAGTTATTTATTTCTGTAGTCTGAAGCAAAAGCAGAGGACTCGTTTCTTGACCGAGGCGAAGCCTCGTGCGCAAAAGGTATCCGGACAAAATCTTGTTGGCCTTGCTTTCCGAGAGTTTGACATACTCCGGCAATTTAAAGCATCATTTGTATAATATGTCTATGGCCCAACTTCTGCCTGGAATTTTAACCCTGATATGCAAAATGGACTCATGCTGTTCATCCTTTTATTTCGAAAGCTTCGTTTTCAATCCGCGGATTTGCCACCCCAAGTTGTCACAAAATGGCAAGCTATTCCTTGGATCTCAAGAAGCGTCGCTACCGACTTGACTTCTGGAATGAGCGTGCGAATGTGTGCTGAGAAGTACTCAGTAGGTAAGAGCACCGTCGGTGATTGGAAGAAGCTGCTGGATTCTGGCGACAGCCTGGAACCGAAGGAGAAATCGGGACGGCCGCGGACAGTCCGGACACCAGACTTCATGGCCAACCTCGAAGCCAAGCGGGCAGAAGACCCAACGAAGACGATGAGGCAAATTGCCCGAGAGGAAGGAGTGCATGAGAGCAATGTCCGCAATGCATTTCGAGATGGGCGTCAGGAGCTTCGTGCAGAGGGAGATCCCCATGCTGAACGCGGATCAGCTGGGGCTTCGGGTTCAACGGTCACGGAGGCTCCTGAATGACCTCAAGGCCTCTCCCGGAGTTGAAGTCATCTTCTTCACGGATGAAAAGAACTTCACGCAGACACCCTACCGGAATCGCAGCTCTTCGCGCGTGCTGGCCAGGAGCAGTGAGGAGCGGGACGCCTTCAACTCGCCACAGATGAAGCACCCAGCAACCATCATGGTCTTCGGCCTCGTCGCTTCTGATGGCAAGAAAATGCAGCCAATATTTTTTGACAAGGGGTACCGATTGAATGGAGACGGGTACCTTGATGTGCTCCAGAAAGTGCTGCACTGGATTCGCAGTAACTATCCCGACAAGGTGCGGCCGGATGGCAGTTTTGCAGATGGCTGGAACTTTCGCTTCCAGCAGGACTCGGCTCCAGCACACACTCGCAATGACGTGCAGGCCTGGCTCAGCGCTCACTTCGGGCGCAAGCGCGTCTGGCTGAAGGAGGACTGGCCAGCCTACTCACCTGATCTAAATCCCCTGGATTTTTCGATCTGGAACCAGGTTGACAAGCGGGCCTGCAGAAGCTTCCACACGTCCCTGGACTCGCTGAGATCTGCCATTCATGAGGCTTGGGAATCAGAGCTGACTCCGGAATATCTGGTGAGATGCTGCAAAGCGTTTCGTGGTCGTCTTGAGAAGGTGATTGCCCAAGGAGGTTCTCCAATCGTGGATTAAATCGAGTCTGGCATGCAGAGCCGCTTGTTGGAACCATTTGAGCAGCACATGGCAGCAAGTGGGCCAGGTGATTGATTCGAGGAAGTCTGACGATCTTGAACTCTGTTAGAAAAAGCGACCGCTTCTTTAAATTAAGTTTCACTTTTGTTGCTCAATGCCCGCGTTACGTTTCTCTTGTTCGCATTTTAGAAAAATTCGTTTTTACGTTGTTAAATGGAACACGAGCTTGAAATTTCGCGATTTACGTCATCTACCTTTAATTAAGCCATTATAACCTTTCCAGGTGAAAATAGACCGACCTGTTGCGTTGGCCACTTTGCTGAAAAACGAGCTACGACAATTTGTTGCATTAAGTTGCGATGTGAAAATTCATTGATTTTGGGTACAACACGTGCATATTTATCTGTCCTTCTCTGCAACACATGCAAGTGTCCAGATACTTTTTGCGTACCCGGTAGACTAAAATAAACAGAAATAATATTAATTTATAACCCGTTTGGCTATATTAACATTGTAAATTTTAACCATAGAGAAGTGCTGATTTGATGCCGTTCACAAAAACGACTGTGTTGGGTATTTAAGAGTGAGTAGTTGTCTCTATCCATTAGACTAAAAATGTCTCTACTAAACCTTTTCTGTGACATTTTCGAGTTATCTGCTTTAAATCACTTAGTCTTGCTGAAGTCGAAGCTGTCTTTAGTGACTTGCCATTGGCACCCGCAACCCGCTCCGAGTTTGAGCAAGCGCGATCTCAACTACTCAACGTTCTTAAGTGTTTTATCTTAGAGATCCTAAATTAATGTGGTGATCGCTATGGCACTTCTATGTTGAAGGATTATTTTCAGCATGCTGCAATACTACTTGTTCAACCATGGAAAGCCATGGAGCCTCTGGAAGGACGGGGAATTCAATGAGAGCCGACGTCCTAAGAGAAACTCTGGTCTGAAGGTGTGATTGGTAGTGATGTCGACGACAACTGGTGAGTTCTGTGATTTGGGGGGGGGGTCAATGTGGAGTTGTGCGGGTTGATTGTCTACTTTGATTGAGTTGATCTGTTAGGACCCATTGACTCACTTTTATAATCTGTTGCTTGTACATGTATTTGTTTGAGTACTTTCTTGTGGCTCATTCGTTTGTCTTATTTAGTTGAATCATTTATTTGGCCGGGACAGATAAACGTCTTTTAAATTGGACCATACATGTAGACTTATTCGGCGCGGCCAAAAGGGGTATAAATGGGGAATATTTGATGTATCCATCAGTTATCATTTATTTGCACTCAGTTCCAGTGCAAATAAATGAAATAAACAATTAAACCATAGACTGCTGCACCAGTGCAACTGGGGGATACATATAAACCTAAATCTGCTCGGGCAAAATTAGTCAGCCCGCAGCAACATCTCTAAAGTTCGAGTTAGTCTATCATCAGCGCTACGAGAGGCTGGTTCGCGCGTTGAAGGCCAAAAGTAATTTAGTTTATTTAGCAATGTAAAAGTACATGTAGCTACCCCATAGTGTCGCCACTGCAAGAATCCCCTGCACAAGTCCCATCTGTACCTGCATGGCCAATACGATCGAGTCCCAGCGGTGTCCCTTATCATCGGCTATGACTTCGAGATTGATAGCAAAAAGACACTCGTTGGCTGGTAAGTGCAAAGCCCCTTCTAGTCGGAAGCCCGATTTCGAAAGCTCCGGTTTGGTGAGCCGGTGCACTGGCTGGTGGCGGCGGGTTAGTTAATCTGCGGATTAGCTCTACCTTAAAAATTCTCCCTGCTTGTCTCGCCGTCCCTCTCTTTACCCATTGGACCTAGACTGCTCGCCCACAGATCAAGCATCACCATACATGTAGATATATTGACTGATATAACTGTACTGTACAATGTATATAGTCCATATATAGGTACAGTTTCATGTGAACTTACATTTACTTGTTGTTTCTAGGAAAGAATAATTCGGGGGTACGTATATGCAGTACGTAATATGAGTTAGCTCGTGTACATGTAAATTACATGTATCTGGGGTGACGCTGGGTAACTAATGGTGATCGCATGAAGTGCCACCATGCGGCTACATGTAAAAGTGTACCATGTATCTTTCAATTTGTGTCTGCAAGTTCAATCAACTTATACAAATCAAGAAGTCGCATTTGGAGTAAAAATACAGACCAAATTTTTATCTGTGTCGACAGTGTTTCTATCAGCACAAGTTCTCTGCAGTGGTCTTAGAATGCTGTGTACGTCATGCTTTAATTGAGCAGTACGTATTTTTGCTACTTTACCCCTGTACATGCACACGAGTAGTCTACAGTTATGGCCGCATTTCCGTGGCATGATAATTTAGCTCTTTGCAATGTAAAAAAGAACGATATAGTGTGTCGCTCGTCAAAAATCAGAGGCAGTAACACACCCAGCATACTCTGCAACAGTCTAGATTTTATTTGAGGAAATCGGTAGTAACGGCTCAATGGTAAGCCGCAAACGCACCTTTTGTAATGTTCCAACTAATACAAATAGATCGCGGGGCGAGACGTATTCGAGGCAAAGCAGAAATATTTGGCTGTTACGGCAAGCTTCCGCTAAAAATCGCTGCACATTTATCATGCCAACGATAGTCCGACTTATTGACCTGTTTGGATCTCGAGACGACCTTCAGCTCGCCTGATGTCAAATGGCTCGATCCGCAGCTGAAAACGGAGACGCTTTCATGGCTAGACAGTTTGTCAATGTTTTGTCAGTCAATCAGAAACTGAACGCTGAAGATATGGACGAGTTTCTACTAGAGCTGATAGTTATTTCGCAACGGAACTGTCGCTGGGAATCTATGGCCCAGTTCTTAGTAGCTATCGACAATAGAAGTACGAGAAATCATCGTTGCGCAGTCGCGGTTAGAACGCTAGCCATAAATTGCCAATGGGCCGTGGCCATTCGCGTAATAACGATCATTCAAAATGAAGACCTGAAGCTGCAGTGCGTCTCTGAATTGGCTCAACGGGCAGCCAAGTGGGGCGAGAAAAGAACGGCCTTGAGAGTTGTTAAACTCGTTTCAGATTTGAAAATTCGGGATTCCGTGTGCATTATTGCAGCAATGTCTGCAAGCGAGAAAGATCGCTGGAGCTTAGTCACTAATCTAGTCCACCTCATGTCCGATCCGAACGCCAGAGATGAATTTTGTCGCAAAGCGGCCGCATCAGCGGCGTCACACTGTCGTGACAAGATGGCTGCGTACGTTAACTTATTGACTGACAAGGAGAAATCAAGTGACATTCGCCTCGAGGACATTGAATGGCCGGCGAAGTTCCAGAGCCAGTGGACTACAGTTATTGGCCTCGTTAAATCCATAGTTGATGAGAACGTGAGGCTCGATTGCTGTAATAAGATTTGTTCCTATGTTGCTAGTCAAGGCTATGCCGAAGTTGTGTCCAGCATTCTGAGCATCATCTCGGATCCTAATCATAAGGACCAATGCTGCAGTAACTCTATTAAAGCCGCAGCATCTCAAGGCCATCGGAATGTTGTGCACCAATTATTACCAACAATTTCTGATCAACGTCTACAGGAAGAACTACGCGTTTCCATTTTGACCAGATCCGCTTCCGAGTTTAGTAAACCAGAATTTATTAGGCAGCAACTCAAAAGTATTTCTGACACAAATCTGAAAGATGAGTGCTGCTCTGGAATCATGAAATCTGCTGCTTCTGTAGGAGACTGGAAGACGAGTAAGTACACAGCGGGTCTGATAGCAGATCAATCGGTTCGAAGCCATGCCTGCAGCAGCGCTGCAGAGTTTGCCGCTTGTTGGGGCGCGTCAGCTGAATTTAATTATTTTCTAGCGGAAATAAAAGACAAAGGCATTGTTATATTCACCTGCATTGAATCCGCCAAAGCAGCAGCCCATAACTGCAACTGGGAGATGGCTAACCTAGCCAGGACAACAATCAGCGAACTTCCACTGAAGGATCAATGCAGCGCCGACTTGGCAATGATTGCAGCTAGATACACTCGGCCCAGCTGGGAGCAAGCTCAGGCTGCTGCTAGGAACATCAGTGAACCAAGCACCAGGGACGCCTGCTGGATTCGCTTGGTCGAGACGGCCACCCGGCAGCGCTCGTGGGATATGGTGATCAGCATGGTGCAAGAAGTTTCAGACCAAACGGCTAAAGAGAAGCTCTGCACAGAGGCAGCTAAAGTCGCTGCAGCAAGAAGCCAAATTGAAGTGGTCAAACGTTTGCTTCTAGTTATTAGTTGCGAAGCTAGCAAAAACCTTTGCTGCATTGAGGTCGTAAAGGTTGCAATCTCGCATGGCCATTGGAATTTTGTTTTAGGCATTCTACAATTCGCTGGTCGAAACAAAATAAAGCAGATTTTCAGTCCCGAAAATTGCGAATTCATTTTTGAAGACAGGATGCTGCACGATTTAGTGCGCAGCGCAATAAGCTGCTCAAATGAGAATAAAATTCCTGCACCAGTTATGGCCAAGTGCATCTCGGATGGCTACGTTCCAATAGTATTTAACCTGCTGCAACACTTGAAACAAATTGACGAACCGATCGATTCGAGCAGCACGTCGCTAATGCTAGCCGCAGATTCTGGACAGTGCGAATTAGCAGAGCATCTACTCGCTCAAGGCGCATCGGTAAGTGTTCAGGACGAGTTCGGTAGGACTGCGTTGTCTCGAGCCTGCATTGCTGGTCATATTCGAGTTGCCATGGCGTTGATCGATAGCAGATCAGACATCGAACATCGTGACCGGAACGGACAGAGCTGTGCTCAGTTGGCTGAACAATTCCAACATTTTGATGTGCTTGAAAAACTTCAACATCATATTGGTTCGATTGCGTTGTAAGTTAAACCTTGATTAAATCAACAATAATTATAGGCAATTTAAAGTGCTGCAATGTTTCGAATATCCTCATTTCTTCCATAGGATTACAGACGAAAGGAAGCAGTACAGACAAGAAACTGAGTTACAAGTTACTCAACCAAAGTAAGTGTGTATTCTATTCAGTTTTAAATAGAATTTTGCGGTATTACAGGGTTAACTTGATTTGAAACTCAATTTTCATTTTTGCTCTATTCTTAAGATTCGCGAAACTTCTAGCTGAGGAACAACAAGTTGATGAGAGACTGAGCGAAGATCTGCATCGTCTGCTCAACAATGCTGGCTTCAAGCTCACCAGGGTACATTTTCAACATGAGGTTGCTGATTCGCTGGAAGAATTAGTTCAGGCATTCACGCAGGAATCACGATACATGACTGGAAGCTACTCTGAAGGCTGGGGCTTCAGTTTAAAACATTTGAATGGAAAAATAGCGTCAGACTCTGACATCGACTGGACCGTAATTGCTGGTGACGAATTATTCCATCTTGAAGGCGGCTGTAAATGCGCAGGCGTCGCTAGACTAACATTGGTGGATGGTCATACACAAGTATCAACTATCGTTGGTAAGTTCGAACTCAATTCAGAATTGTCTTTGAAAGTTCAAGATTTCGATTGTATCGACATAAAACGAAAGAAAGTTAAGTCACTTTCGAACTACCCAGAAAACTTGATTAAAATGACACTGTACTCGAGAACTGTGAGTGAAAATGAAGCAAGTACGTCGTACGTGCTTTATCCAAAGTTTATCAAACTAAATAAGTGAAAGCGTAAAAAATACAGTTTTTATGTGCAAAAATTTCACAAAAATTTACTTTGTGTAACGACTAAATTAAACTTCAGCGAAACTTTGCTTGCTTACCCGCATAGACAACTGAACTACTAGGCCACTATATATCGGGTGTTTTCAATGCAAGTTTTTTTGACCGAATTTATCCGTTCTCTGGTTGTAGATTTACATTTTTTAAGGTTCTGAGGAGTATACGTTCCTTATCGGCCTCCAGCTCTACGAAAACTTTCTAAGAGAAAAGTCTAGCTTATTTCTACTCGTAATTCAGTTGTTTATGTCGAAGAAACTTCTTAAACAACATTGAAGGAAACCGCTTACTTGTAGCTCGTAGCTACTAGCTTAATTTGCAACCAGAAGTCGATCGGTACATTAAATTTTAACCTGGTGCGTGAAAACCGAAAATTTAAAACAAAAAACTGAGAAAATTCTGTCCTTCGGTTGTTGACAATTAAAAACCGAGAGACTGACAGTTTGTACTCGCATATTTCGTACCTTTCGAAGTCAAAGAAGAACTAAAGAGATATTCGGGATTGCCTGCTGCTCATAACTTCTTGGTCGGGCCATGGAGCAAATAAAACACATGAAATTACAGTTAGAGATCAAGAGCATAGATTAAATAAACAGCTGGCGGCAAAATAATACACAAATAACGAGTTATACGCTCCCACTTTGGAGATAGCTATAGAAAATAATTTGTGAAGGATCTCAAACCGACAACTAAAAGTATTGTTGTTCAATTTAAATTAGCACACTATACCATGGCTGTTTTCTTATTTTATCGTGCCTTCTGTGAGCTTCTGTTAATTTTAATTTTATCTGAAAACAAAGTCAGGCATCAAAATACACCCACCCGTGCGCTGAAAATCGTATAAAATTAAATGCAATCTGCTAACTTCAGGTGGCAATCCGGCTGTGAGAATTGACGGATGCGGCGTTCGACCAGCCCAGGACACATGCCAAGCGTTTCCATGCTGTAGCAGCCTTTGCGAAGAGAAAATTCGTCAGTTAATCATCCCTCAGCCAGTCAATGTGCATCTAGTCAGAGCTTATAGACCCAATAAATCAAACGAATTGAGGATTAGCTTCAGCCTGCACGAGAAGCAAATTATGAGGAGCTTGAACTCAATTCAAGGCCAATTGTTCATTCTCCTCAAATTCATATTTAAGCATCAGCTACCAAAAGAATTCAATACGCGAGGGCTGAAAACCTATCACGCAAAAACCTTGCTTTTCTTTATGATGGAGAAGTATAGCTCTGATACTACTGCTTGGCAAAGCTTCAACATTGTTACCTTGCTCAAGGAGTCTCTGGATCTCATGCTTCAGTTTCTTGATTGGAGCCATTCTCGGGACGTTTGCATGCCGCACTTCTTTATGGAAAACGTTTCACTTTACTTTAAGAATGCTGGCACAACTTGTGGAGACTTTAATTCTACTAAATCAAAAGTTAGACGTTTCTTGTCGAAGCTGCGAAATGACGTAAACCTTGTTGTCGATTCCATCCGAAATCATGTCGATACGCTCACTTCAAATTGCTTCTTCTTTCACCCGTTCACTCTGCTGCCACTGACCGGTCAGCCAAACTCAGTCTCCAACGTAGATCCAACCAGCACGACAAAGCTCTTAAAAGCCTATCGAACAGTTCAAAGGTGCATCCATGATCTTCAATCAGAAACTTGTCTAATCGACCTTCTACTTTCTAGGCTAAATTCACTACCAGAGGTATTTCAATGTACGCGGATGTGCCTGACAATAATAGCCCTGTTAAGACAGTCAAATCGAGCTGAAGCAGCCAGGTTAGCGCAACAACTTGTCAGTCATAGGGTGCAAAGAGCGTGGAGTTCAAGTGGAAGCCTTACAGCAAGCCTGCTTGACGATCGTGGTCCCGATTGGGCCTGGAGATTCTGCATTCCCAGCCTAAAAGAGGCTCAGTTTCACTTCTTACCGGCCATCACTGGTTCTCTCATCTCAGCAAGGCTTTCAGCTGCTGGGGCCTCACATTTGTACTTTAATTTCCGTTGCATTGGCTGGAGCCTGCAAGCTGAGCTGCTTCAGAAAAACGATTACAACGTTCAAGATTGGTACGATGAGATGCAAGAAGACGCCGATCTAGAAGAGCTGCTAGTCCTGGCTCATTACAGTGACTGTCCGGAGCATCTCCAGTTCAGTTTGGAACAAGCTACCATTAGGGAGAAGGACGGCAGCCTTTCGATGACTATTCGGGATCGAAAAAAACTCGAGGTTATTGCGAAAAAGCTTGAGATGCTTCAGGCTGAGAAGTCAAACGTCAGCAGTGAGTTGGAAATTCAATGTGACAGTCTGTAGTTTGATGTCACGCACGCTCGTACGGCTTGAGATTTATCAAGCTTAAAAAATACGAACTTTTCTGCTAATAATTTCGATATCGTTTAAATATACAGCTGCAGTAAAGTGCAGTTAGAAGTCTAGAAACTTTATAGAATCAACAAAAAATTTTCTGAATTTATTTGGACTGTCAGCCTTTTAGCTCCAATTGCTTTCAGGACATGAAAAATCTGAACACCTAAACCAAAACACATTCAGGACACACTAAAACGCATAAAGACACACTACAAAGACACATCAAGAAACACTGACACATCACGAGGGACTCTACGAGGACACAACAAAACATTTAAAAGACAATCTAAGACCCACAAAGACGTACCAAAACATAGACGGCTACTACGCTCGTATAATGAGATCATGGAGCATTCACTCGCATTGTTTAGCAATTTGACGATCATTATTCACATTTTTAATGCAGAACAATATATTACTACAAACAATGCATTGTCTGTAGGATCGTCAAACAGAAAAACAATGCAAAGAATCGGCGGTCGCCAGACAATCGTTGTCACGCACTGGGACCGCTGATTATTTATCCAGTGTGGCTTCATACTTTTACTTGGCTAATCGTTTACAGTAATTCGAATTCATGGATGATTATACCACAGATAATAAAACACTAGATATTTCACTCTGCATTGAGTTAAACCATTTTTGTGGTATAGTCTATGGCTCAAAAAAGTGTCTACTCTTTGGGTGAGCATCAGCGTGCGCATGGCCAGAAAAAATGCTAGTTGCTCCAAAAATGAATTTTGACGCAAGGCACTGCTATGGAGTTGTTGTCATACAGGTGTTTTGCTTATAAATGAAACAGTTATCAACCTGTTATTAAAGCTCCAACTCTTAAGCCCTCAAGTTCCTTCGTTTTGACCATAAATGGGATTGCACTCAACTTAGATTTTGAAACCTTACATGGTAAGGGGTGATTTCGTGACTAAGCTGACACGAAAACGACAATACATCACTTTTGCTACCTATTTTTAGATCGTTTGAGGCATCCATGTTCGTTCACGCTACTAACCAAAGAGTATAGTTGCAAAAATCTAAACAAGAGTAACTATATCTAGGGTTATATTATCTGTGGATTACTGATTGTTTATAATCTTGAAGCTAATCGCTTTAATTGACTGTGCAGTATGTTTAATTTGATTCTGCTATTGAATTGATATTACTGAAGTGGTTCTTATTTATTCACGAATATATTCCATTTAGTTCGTACATGTACATGTAATTCTACTGCTTTCTATTTGCGTGATTTAAACAAACTGTTACAAGTAACTAGACAATTTTTATTTGAATGCATACTTTTGTGATGTATTAAATCTGTCGCAGAGTAGCAGACCTTGGCACTCAAAAACGAATATAGCAGAATATATATGAATTTAGCTGTCCAAGAAAGTGATTATAATTAGCTTGCTGAGTAGGCCAAGTTTCTTAGAGTAGCGACGAGAAAACAAGTTATTAAAAAAAGACCAAAGCGATAGATAGTAGCAGCGAATTATGATTGGTTGATAGTTTACGTGGGCGCTGGGCAAGATAATCGATTGGCTAGAAATTTATCACTTGCTGATATATAAAAGCCGATTGTAAGAATGTACACACAAGTTACACATAATAGGATACATTTACGTATTAGTCTACTGACAGTAAAAACAATCACCATTTCACAACTAAGTCAACCCCGTCACACTTTAGCGACAGCTACTAGATTAGATGTTATCGGGAGATATGTCACTCAAATAAATTTGAGAAAAATCAAAGCGTCTTCTCCTTTTCAATAGTTTGTCTGCGCAGCGTCATTAAAAGTCAATATAGAAACGTAACTTTTCCTTTAATTCCTGTAATGACTCAGACTAGCTATTTAGTTTGGCGAGGCAAGCCTTGAGTCTGTAAAACAGCTAGTATAAAATCAGGTTAACGCTTCCATGAATATAAATTCGAGATAACAAAGTTATTTAAATGATTATGATAAATAAAAATCACACATTAATCACAATAAAAGAAATTACTACCAGTGGAATCATTTAGATCTTAATGTGATTAATTCTTCTATTTATAGATACATATGGTAAAAATCGTAAAACGTAAATCCGCTACTGGGTTACACTACAATGGGGTGACACTTTTATTAACGTTTCATTACAATCAGTACAGAAGGGATGCAGCGATAAGGTAAACATCGCTTCACTAGATGAAAATACTAAAATAGACAAAGGGCTGGAAAAGTGCAATCGAGTATACGTCCGACTACTTTTGAATCACCTGAAAAATATATGATTTAGGGCTGTTTAGAAATTGTGACTTTGGACTTTTAAATGAAGTCGATCTTTAGTCTTCTAAAATCGATTATAGAATAGAGCAGTCGCCCTCTCTCTCTCTCTTTCATGTACGTGGACTTCGATTTCCCTTCGTTGCTGATATTGCATTTCCAACCTTTGATTTCTTAGCTCCTGTTCCAATGTTTCTCGCATTCTCATGCGTTGTACCTCCATTGCCATACCGAACTCACGAGCGTGCATTTCCAGCATCATCTTAATCATCAACATTTGTTGCATTTGTTGGATCTGCGACTGCTGTGCCACTTGCAGTTGCTGGGTCTGGCGAAGAGCGTCAGAAATCATCACCATCTGGTTTTGCGCATCTGACTCAGTTTCCTGATCCGTTTTTTTGAAGCGCTTTTTGTTGTGCTGTGCAACTTCATCGATTAGTTCTAACAGGTCATTGATCTGCTGCTGTCTTAACTCGAAGTTGGCAGCGCTCTTGTCATTACTCAGCATGGTGACCCTATCGCCCACTTTCGACAGCAGCTCTCTGAACTTGGGAATCGCAGGGCATAGTTTATTTTTCAGATATTCTTGAAAGCCTCTCTTGTCGCCATTAAGCTTTTCACAATGCGTGAAGACAATGATCGCTCTTTTAAAGGCTTTTGGGCCAAAACATTTTACTGCATCATTGGCAGCATTTAGTTCTTCCTCAGTCGCCCTGACATCGTATCTCAGGACAATCAGAAAGGCATCCACTCCTTTTGGACAATCGTCAAGCGCACTTGTCAGGTTTTCAGGCACTTTATTTACGAACGTATGAAGTTTAATCGAAGCGTGTCGTATATGCAACTACTCACCGCGTGTGCTACAGTCGTAGCAGCTGTGCCAAACAAAAAGGAGACTTGGTTTGCAAATAATTGTAAGCTTGGACACTTGCAGGTAGATTAAAACCGAGCCTGCTTGTACGAGTATAAAGCTTTAGAGCCCACCCTGACAATTTATAAGAAATATGCGTAAAATCGAGGTAATTCCCAGGTAAATCCAAGGTAATTCAGTGGTTACTCCGCGGTAACTTCGCCGTAACTACGCAGTTACTCCTCCGGGCTTCAGTACGCCGCTGTTTCAGCAAAAGGAAAAGTTCATAATGACTTAATGACGAAAGGAACTTAATAATATTTAACATTTGATCTTTATCATTTTTATTTAGTTAGCGCATTCAACGTCGTATTACTAATAGCTGCAATCGAAAACTCTGCCAGTGTCATGATCGATAAAATTTGAATACAGAAAATGTCACATTAAAATTATGCGCGCTTTCGATGTACACATACATAGGCAAAATTATTTAAATTTCTGCACTGTTTCTGCATTAATTCTGGATTCTAGTACATGTAGAAATGTAGTTCGCAAATTCGAAATTCTAGCTAGTATTTTGCACAAGGACCACTAGGAACAATTCTAGTCTGGTAGTCCTTGATTTTGCAAAATCCCTTAGGCTTCTTGATACATATTTGGATTAACTACATGAAAGACTGGCTGGAGAACCCCGCGATCCCCTTCCCCAACTTGCTGATTTCCCTTCTGGGGAATCGTGACGGAATCGTGACGTCGCCTCCCCGTTTAGCGACATAAAACTGGAAGACACCATCTTCAGTGACCTGTCTGGTGCTTAGGATTCCTTGATCACTGGCAGTCTCTAGCATCTGATTGGTTGGAAAAGAGGCTACTTGAACCCGCTTAACTGAGAGTACTCTTTTATGTGGCACTGCTTCTGTACTTTGATTGGGTGTTGCTCTTTGCTTGCTTGTTTTCATGAGCTGAATTTTTTTAGGAAGAAATCCAGCGTTTTGTACTAAGAGAGTAAGAGACGCAGTAGCTTGTTCACTCTGGGTCAACTTGAGTATAGTGAGAAGGCAACTCAGATAATTTGTTTTACTTTATTTCTTTGCGAGCTCAACGCGAGCTCAGACGTGCAGCTAAGCTAAAGGTTGGAGTCCACATGCGTTTGAGATTGACAGCTGAAAGACACTATTGTACATGTAGTTGGCAGGGCAGCCCCTTCAAATCAGAAAACTCAATTCGTACGGGTTGGTGGCGACGGATTAGTTTAATCTCCATGCAGATTAGCTGATTTTTCTACCTTTCAAATTCTACCTAGCTGCTCGTCTCTCTCGCGGTGTCCTCTCTTAGCTATAGGACCTGTACGAGCTAGCTGCTCGCAACATCTATACGCTCGTAGAATGGGTACACTTATTTCCTCATACGAGCGTATAACTGTATGTGTAATATCTTACAGCTTGTCGATGTAATTAGCAGATTTTATTTTTCAATAAAATTCGAGTCTGCGCCAGTCTGGAGTGGGCAAAACAGGATAAAGAAGAAAATTAAATGGTTCTGCATTTTTCGTGAGCGACACAGTTAGTTATTATACCTTACCTCTGAGATATAAGAGATACCTTAGTATCTCTGACTTTTGTGAGTGTTCTATTTTCGCTATTTAAAAAATGATTCTGTTTTAGTGTCTTCAACTGTAGTGCATGTTACATTTGCTTGAACATGATCGTAGATTATCTAGTCCAGAAATAATATTACGCTTCTGATGACATTTGCAAGAAGTAAAATTTTTCTTTTCTAAATGGTAGAATATAGTTAGCATTATATTTTATTATATTATAGCAGTAAAGAATTAGCATTATATTGAGTGTTATATTGAGCAATATATTGATTTTAGTGTGTTAATTAACATTCCTAATATACTATAACTAAACACGAATGTTGTTTAGATCGAATTCAACACAGACTACTAAAAGTAGCATTGGTGTAGCAAGCAAATGAGCTATATCTAATGTCTTGAAATTTGGCTTCTAGACCAAAACTCTGGCGTACAAAACGTATTGTAGCCTCTCATGCAACAATAAGAAGCTGTAGTCGCGAAAGAAGCCTTTGACGGATTTAATGGCTGTCTAAATAAAGTTTTGTCCTGTGAATCCAAGACCCCGGCCCGAAGCATTGCAACAATCTGGCATAGCCACGTAGCTATAGGAGTTTGCATGATACCTGGTACTAGTAGTGCGCACGGTTCGGCATACCGTTGAAATACAAAACAAACCGAATGCATAATAGAAGCAACAGCCAAACAGACTCCATTATTGTTCTGGAGCTCCTTAGCTTGCGATTCTTATCTTTCATGCTCTTTTCTAGCAAGAAAGAGATAGAGAGAGGGAGGGAGGGAGAGAGAGAGAGAGAGAGAGAGAGAGAGAGAGAGAGAGAGAGAGAGTAACTGGAAGTTTCAGAATCTATCAAAAAAAAACATTTGAATCATTTTATAATAGCTACAGTGGTAACGTTGGACTTGTCTAAGCAACAATGGTCGAGAAAAATATATAGCTATTTTGCGTTTAACGACACTAAGACCAGCTACTTAAAAAAGATTTAACAAAAAAGTAAATAAACATTAGTACATAAAAAAATGTTCACAAAATGATAAACTGTAGAAAATTTTCAGCAAAAATAATAATATTGGCTACGGACAATAGACCATTTTAGTTGATTGTTAAAACTTTTAAGTTCAAACGGCCTCCATTATACTTGTAAACGTAGCTACTTGTCCTTTATCGCTGGCAATCTACCTTAGGTAGAAACATGTGCTCCAGAAGTTCGTCGGTATCAGCTCGACTCTTAGGATTCCTCACAACGCAGCGACGGTAAAAATCCCTCAGACTGTCGGAGACACCATTTGGGAGATCTGGCATAGGATTTTTCTGGATTCGGAATCCGACTTGCTGCCAACCCAGCTCTGAGTTTGGCGGCTCCATCGTTAGCATTTCGTATATTGTGCAGCCAAACGCCCATACGTCCGATTTGGGTGAGTACACAGTTTTGCCTTCCTCGTTGAACAGCTCTGGAGCCATGAAGTTGACGGTGCCGCTGAGACTTTTAGTGCTACCAATGCTGTGAAAGATCTCCTTGGCGAGGCCGAAATCGATCAGTTTAATGATGCCTTTATTACTCAGCATGATATTGCTGCACTTGATGTCCCGGTGCAGCGTCACGGGATTACGACTGTGCAGGTAGTTGAGAGCGATGCAAATCTGTAAATTTACAGTGTAATAGTTTTAAAAGTAGAGCAAGGATTTATGCTTTAGAAGACAGTTTAGATAACTACATCTAGCTTGCAGGAGATGCCCACAGCCAGATGATAATGACGCGTACATCCTTAGGCGCAGCAACCGTTATACTGTACACACTGTTTTAAACGGCAAGGCCCCCATTTTCGCTCAAATCCGTAAAAAGGTAAAAACTTCGTAGCCTTCGTAGCCCGTAGCCACGGGTGGATTCCAAATTTGCTAATTTGAAAGCAAATTAACCACCGAATCGAATCCCTAACGCGTTTACTATTCGCCACTCTCCGAGAATGCTAATTCATATTTTTAGTATGATACCCACCTGCATAGAAAAATCCCTGATGGCGCATTCATCAAACGGTTTCCGCTGACGTCGCATCAGATCAGTGAGACTATGGCCGGCGATGAGCTCTGTAAAGATGCACAACTTGTGGTTCCTGGTGCGCTGAGACTTGAGAAACTTCAGAATGTTTGGATGCCGAATGCTTCTCAGAACAGCAATCTCCGCGTTCTCCTGTTCAACCGCTTGGTCTAGAAGCTTCAGGTTGCCCACAATTTCCAGCTGAACAATCTTGACGGCCACAGTTTGCCGCTTGTCGGTGAAGACTTTGAACACCTGGCCGAATCCGCCTTCGCCAATTTGTTGCTTATTGCCTTCGTCGTCGTAGAGGAAGTCCCAATTCGTGAAATCTGGGTCCAGTGGAAGCTTGCGTCTGAATAAATATGTAAAACGGAATTATTTAGGCTTGTTCATGAAAAAACTTATTTACAGCAAATTTTCTTCTGAACTTGTAACGCATCTGTAATATGCGTTATTGGTTGCATTTTCAGTACACACCAAATACGAGTACAAACCTAACTAAGGAGTTCCGATTGGACGCAGGACTCCGGTCTTCTTTGGCTTCATATTGCTGCTCCTCCTGTTTCTGCTCCTGCTGCTCCTCTTGTTTTTGCTCCTGCTGCTGCTCCTGCTGTTTTTGCTCCTGCTCCTGCTGCTCCTCCTGTTTCTGCTCCTGCTGCTCCTCCTGTTTTTGCTCCTGCTCCTGCTGCTCCTCCTGTTTTTGCTCCTGCTGCTCCTCCTGTTTCTGCTCCTGCTGCTCCTCCTGTTTTTGCTCCTGCTGCTCATCCTGTTTTTGCTCCTGCTGCTGCTCCTGCTGTTTTTGCTCCTGCTCCTGCTGCTCCTCCTGTTTCTGCTCCTGCTGCTCCTCCTGTTTTTGCTCCTGCTGCTCCTCCTGTTTTTGCTCCTGCTGCTCCTCCTGTTTTTGCTCCTGCTGCTCCTCCTGTTTCTGCTCCTGCTGCTCCTCCTGTTTTTGCTCCTGCTGCTCATCCTGTTTCTGCTCCTGCTGCTCCTCCTGTTTTTCTTGCTGCTGTTCTTCTTGCTGCTGCTGCTCCGTTTGCTTCTGCATTTGCAAGCAGGCCATCTCTTGTATCGGTTCGGACTGCTGCTCCGACTGTGTTTCCTTTATTTCAACGATTAACTGCAGTATCTGCTCCCCGTGCAGAGTGTTTTCTTGCGCATAGTCGGCCAAAGTCTTTCCGCTAACATCGACGAGATTGAATGCTGAGCAATCCAATGAATTGAAGATGAAGCGGAGCGAGTCCACATCTTGATATTGAGCAGCCAAATGGACAGGGGTCGCATCATTTGAGTCTTTAGTCAATAAGCAGGACGAACCAAGAAGTGAGACCAACATTTTGAGGGAAGAACTTTGCCGTACATTCATAGCAGCAAAGTGAACAGCATTCTGGTTGCTGCTATTAGACTGACTAAAGCAGTCGCATCCTAGGATTGTCTGGAAGAGATGCAATGAATCCTCATCCTGCTTCAAAGCGGCGAGATGTATTGGAGTATTGCCGAATTGGTCGCGAACAGATAAACAATCGACACCGCATTGCTCAACAAGCCACTTAAGAACAGAATTTGTCACTTCATTTAAGGCGGCATTGTGAAAAGCGTTGCGACCGTTGTTGCCCGTCTGATAGAAGCAGTCACTTCCAACGAGTTGGTGGGCAAACCTCATCCACGACTCGTCTTGGTATAGAGCGGCTAGATGCACCGGAGTATTGTTTAATTTGTTCAAGCAGGTGAGGCAGTCGGGTCCAAGCCTAGAAGTAAGAGCCTCAAGGCAGCAGAGACAGTTTTTAGGCAAGCACGCAATATGGTGAGCCACCGACTGTTCGAAACGGTCGATAGTGAGAATGAAATTCGACTTCATCTCTTGGCAGATCGGTAGAAGTCGACGCGAGTCTTTGGCTCGAATGGCAGCTGCCGCGAGCGATTTTTGCATCGAAATTTGGTAGGCCATGCTCGAATTGTTTCAAGAAAGCTGCTGCTAGCTATCAGGCGGGTGAGAAAAGTAGAATAAAAAGTGGGTCGTCTCGGGCTTTTATATGCCTATTTAAGTCTCTCACTATACTAGTATCTCATACGTGAAGTAAGAGCGTACATACCTGTCTACCCTAAATAGAACCGTTTTCAGAAACAGAGGCTGGACAGAAATGCATTACAAAATTACAGTGTACAGTGCTGCTTAAAGCCAGTGCAACAGTTGCTGCTGCTGCGTTACAGGTACCGCTTCGGCGAGGGCAGGCGCGCAAATGCCTTGCCTGCTCACTGCTTTCTAACGCCAACCGACCAGGAATCTGCCTTGTGAATCATGTTGCTGTTGTTGTTGCTGAGTTCGATCAGTGATAAGATCTTGCAGTTTCTATAAATTAACTTGTGAGTAGAAAACTAAAAATTACACACCACTAGCAAGATTCTACTGTAAGTAGTAATGCTTGTACGTCCAAAGCAAGCGGGGCTTTTAAAACTAAATAACGAGACTTTTCTTGCGTTGATAAAAGTAAAATATTGCACCACACAGCGCATGAAATTTTCCGGCCGGGCTATTTACCGATTTTCAAACCAGGTCTGATCTGATTGCTTTTAAATTGATCTACTGGTGTGGCATTTATAAAATCAGCATAAAAAGGGGGGACCAAAGAGAAATGAAAATGCTTGAATTAAAATTAGCTCACTCGTGGATCCATATACCTTTTTGGCCTACGAGGTACAATAGAGTGTGCATATCCACGACTATACCAAACTCTCTGTTTCGTGAAAATCCAGTATAATGAATCTTCATCATGATTAGCTGGTGAGATTCTTTCTCCACGTTAAGACTGCTTGGAAATTATCGACAGCTATTATTATTTATTAATATTATTATTTGTCATTTATTCTAACAATTGACATAGGACTTAAAATTTTATTCAAGTATTGGAATCATAAAAACTAATTATTGACTGCCAAAAAATCGACTGATGGTCTTAGTGCAAGCCATAACCTTAACATAAACCCTAACCTAAATTTTCGGAAGTCAAATTTTATTGGCAATCACATTTTAGGCTACTACTAATATATATGTTCTATAGCAAACAAAGAATATAAAGTACCCTAGCATAATGAGCTACAACTTTATGTACGGTATTTTGTCCCATCTTTGCCACAGCAGCATTTAGTAATGAAAAATTTACAAATCATGGGTCATATTAAAATGAAAATTGTCCATCAAATTTTACAAAATAAAGTTACAATCGGATATGTAAAAGAACATAAACACATACACGAATAGTCTCGTTCAGTCCTTGACAAAATTAGCAATTAGCTAATTTCAATTTCCTAACACACCTATGAGTAAAAGTGTCAAAACCTTGGTATTGCAGTGTCAAAAGTGCCAAAGCATTTGTGCTTTGTCAAAAACGGGTGCAGTAGATCCTCTCTAGTCTTTCACTGGCCTTTTTAATCTTTTCAAAGTCCTGAGTGTCCATGGCGACGCGTTTTTAATCTCCGATCTCTGTCATCTGTCGCTACACAGAACTCTACGTGGTCGCGGCAGTCGCTTTAGTGGGCAAGAGTGAGCAGCTCCTCCAAGTCTGGGTCTTCTTTCAACTCATCCAACCACGGGTCAAAATTGATCGGTGAGCAATCGTGCAGCAGTTCCGCTTGAAGACTCCAGCTCAGGCAGCGGAAGTTCACGTACAGATGGGAGGAGCGAGGCTGCAATAACCTCGCTGTCAACAGAGTCTGAGTAAACTCAGGTAGGTAAGGGAAGAGAGGCGGACAGTCACAAGGAAGGCAGAATCTCCACGCCCAGTCTGATTCAGTGGGTAGACTTGTCCATTGAATCCATTTAGTTTCATTTGGCATCAAGCCTAGTGTAATATCCTGCATCTGAAGCTGTTTTAACAAGTTCACAGCCTGCTCAAATTCTCCAAATTTGAGATGCGCAATTGCGGTCAAGCATAGGGTGGCGCACTGGCACCACTGCAGCGAGTGCAAAAGATTCAGCTGCCTCCAACAACGAGACTTTGCATCTAGAAGAGTGTCTCTGTTGTTTGACTCTGACTGCAATTCACTAATACAATTGTTGACCAACCTGTATACATCAGCGTACTTTAAATAGTGCTCCTCCTCATCAGTTGCTTCTCTGATCTGAGCGACATCAAATAAAGTCCTCAGTGGAAGCAGAGTGAATGGCTAAAAGTAAAATTTCTCTGACTGCAGCGGTCTCACGAGTTTTCTTAGCTGCTCGACCACTTCACTGACATCTCTTCAAAGCTCGCTAAGTCGGTCTCGAACCCTCGTTTTTGTGTTGTCAAAGTCACGGCCGATTCCAGCATTCTTAAAGTAGAATGGAACGTCAGAAGTTAAAAAGTGCGGCATGCACTCATCAGGTAAGCTGCTTGAGTCCATTATGACACCATCATGTCTAGTGCCTCTTTTAGTAGAACGATCAAATTTTGGAACTTCCAAGCTAAGGTACTAACTAGTTCTGTGCTTCTCAAGCATAAAGAACATCAGAGTCTTTGCATGATAAGCCTTTAGTCCATGTGTGTCCAGAAGGAGCGGTAAGTACCTCTTAAAAATAAACTTAATGACAGCAAACAGCTGACCCTGAACTGCACTCAGTTGCCTCATAATTTGCTTTTCATGAAATTCTGATGGCTAACGCTGCCGCTGACGATGCAGGCACCCTACCGGCGAGGACAGGCGCGCACTCGGCATTTCGTCGACTGTCTGCTGGCTGACGCTGGCGCCCCGGACTCTGCCGGGGGAGCAGCCTATGTTCGCACCCTGGCCTTGAGACGCGCCCTGTGACACTAGAGACTATCCAGTGTACTTTGTTGCTGTGTTGTTGTTTTCATGGAAGCTGAAGCTGTATTCTAGCACAAAGCCATTAGCATAAGATATAAGTATATTAGTTTTTAGCCTTGTCCCAGTTCCGTCAGCAAATTATATATTTAACATTTCAAAGTAAAAATTCAAATCGAAAGTTGGATGATATTAGATTTTTATACAGAATCTCGGACCATATCAAGTTAAGTTTTGAAGTCCATTAAGCTTTTCTTGCTACTAAAAGAGTAATCGCAAAGAAGTCTATTTTGGGCTTCTTTGTTTCGTAGTGGCTATTTGGATGTAAAAATGGTTTTGTTAAAACAAAATTTGTCAACTTCCCTAAAGCCGCTGGTTTTTAATTTTATTAACTTTAAAAATCAGAAACTTGTACGAGTTAGTTTTGAATTAGCTGACCAGAATGTCTATTTCTTACAATCTGAATTATATTGTTTGATAAATACAGAATAGCCACTATTGCGCTGTTTATGGTACGTTCCTCGTAAAACACATGTAAGACTCATTAACTTCTCCAGCCGAATGCATATAGTTACCGGTAGAAGTATGTTCTAATAAATACTTGCTGAAAAAAGAGACAGAGATAAAGACTAGAGACAGTCAACAACTGGGATCATCGTTAGCTTTACTCGTATAAACGTGATAAACAGAAAAGGTCGATTAGAATATATGCTGGTTGAGTGTGTTTTATAGTAATTTTTGTTTTGCAAGCGAATTCTAAACCTTCAATTTCCAACTAGCAAGTATCCACAAACGGAGTCAGAAGCTGTAGCACAACTTGACCATGTTCTGTGGGCGAAGCCTCAGCGAACTCGCAGCGGCTACCACCGCAGTAGGAGCCGCCGCCGCCTCCGGCCTCGATATTGTTCACCCCGGCCCCGCCTCCGCTGAAACCACCACCGCCGCCGGCTGCTCCGTACTTGCTAGGCTTGTCGAAGCCACCGCTACCGCCGCCGCCGCCGAAGCCGCCGTCACCGATGTTGCCGTCTCCAGAGACACCACCAGTCCAGCCTTTGGCCAGACTGCCGCCACTATCACCGTCGCTGGAGCTTCTCCTTGGATTGTGTGCCGTACCAAGCCAGCCGGCGCCACAGCCGCCATGGAACTGGTCGTTTGGTGTAGCGCTTGGATTGTTGTATCCGGGACTCCCAAGGTTGCCACCGAATCCCGTGGTTAGTATAGTCGAAGAGTTGCTGATGCCACCGTACGAGTTGCTGCCGTAGACTTTGTGTAGAGCGTTCAAGCCTAGAGTTTTGAGATGACAAATTTTTTTATTTGAGACGAGTGATTTTAGCACCTTTTGCAATATTTTTACTAGCAAAATTTCAAATACTGTTTATAGTCCTCTTGAAGTTTCGACGTTTTTTGACCGTCAAAATCAGTGAAAAAGAATGACATAAAATTGAGAAAACGTTTTTGTGACGTTTTCTGTGGCTTCACTTGATCTTACGCACAACATTGTTGCAAGCTGTAAAGACCTATAGTTCATTACAGAGTGCCGTAGCGTCTTTTTAGAGTTCACAGGCGGTCTGTATTCAAAGATGGTTTATGCTTGCACTAGGCTTTTATTGTAACACTTAAGTGACGATAAAATATGCTGTCAGCAATGTGTGCTACAGTCGATTTTGCTATTATTTCATCACTGGTTGCTAAAACTAACGACGATCTAGCATCTAGCTCGTAGTATCTGATGGCTGTCTGTAGAGGCAGAATCATAAAAGCTACACCAAGCTCGTCACATTTTTTTCAAGTGAAAAACCTCGAGCTTTTTTAAAACACTGTTTTAATTTAAAGCAGGATTTCTCAGCTCTCATTCAATCTCCGTAGCTAAACAGTATGGAAAAAAGCGAAGACCCCAGTAAAGTAAAGACCCAAAGAAACTTTCCATCAAACATAGACGAGGCACCGCCGCCACCGCCGGCCGCCATCAGCAATCCGCTGTCGTTTGCTCGGTACACAAAGCTGCCGCCGCCGCCTCCGCCGCTAGCAGAGTCGCTTGTCGCGGTGGTGCCCGCCTGTCCAACAACGACACTCAAAGCTGTGCCAGCACCAATAACGAAGCTTCCAGCGATGGCGGAACCGTTACCCCCGATCTTGCCGCAACAATCTGACCCTCCGCCTCTGGCGCCAGAAATTTCAATTCGATAGCAACCGGCCAGTTCAAATTGGACGCGCTGCACAAAGCCTCGGCGGCCAACGCTGGAATCTAAATAAAAAATAAGAATATTTAATTTCTAAAAAAACTGTTAGCTTAATCAACGAAATTCAACACTCAGTAAAGCTCTGGATCATCAAACTGCAATAGATGTCTTGGGGCTTCTAGTTCAAAAAGTTTTTGATTTCAGTCGGTTTTGTCGGTAGCCTTACTCCGGCGTAGTCATTCCGGCACTGAATTTGATGCTTGCATTATTCGAGAGTAACTAATCGAGTAAAATCTTCTCTGTCAACATGCTCAGTGCGTAGAACTCAGGGACGTAGGCTTGAAAATGAATTTTAATTGAATTATAATTTTGAATGATCCCTTGGCGTCACTCTGAAATTTCAATACTCAAACGTAAAAAAACTTTTCGAACAAAATCCACTTAGCGTTACAATTTTCAGAAATGCTTGGAAGTAATGTTGTTTACCGGTAGAGCATTAATATATAATAGCACTATACTCTAGTCCTGTATGGATTTTGCTTGCAATTTACTTATGATTATAGATTAGAAAATAAATGTAGAAAAATCAAATAATATTTTAAGACTCCACTTACTGCTAAAAGTGACCGTACTGTTGACAACTTTCGAAATGTTAAACTGTCTGTCTCGAATGATGGCGTCAAAATTTCCAACCTTCCATATTTTGGCTCCAATTTCGAAGCCTAACCGACGTTGCTTGTGACTCTCGGCTGGGCCAGCGTTTTTTGACGCATCGTTGACAATCAAGAGTTGGCAAAAGCTGCTGGTCTCAAAGACAACGACAGCAGAGCATGCTCGAATTCGACAGGCCATCAAGCATTCTGCCTTCGACGCTAGATTTATAACATTGACGACTTCACTGCTGACGGACGAGTCAATCAGCAGAGATTGCTTGGATGGGATGTACTTCAAGCTGGGACAGTCAGATGGCAGAACTGTGTGCGGGTTCACGACTGTGGCTGTGAGGTATGCGGCTGCTTCTGTGAGTGCAACAGAGAAAATTAGAAATAAATTTTTTTCAATAGTACTCATTCTCCTTTAGTTTCGAGCGATGAAGATCAAAATAAATCTGTTGCTGTTGCTGCTGTTGAAATCCAAGCAATATATGCATGTAGCCAAGAGAAAGCATTCAGTTTGTCAATCAATCTGTAACCAGGAAGGCAGCAATCTGCCGGATGTGCTTGCTCTTGCACTTTTGTTTGCATTTTGTTTGAACTCTTTGCAAAAGGAAATTGCTCGTACTGTTCATCAACCGTACATTACAGTAAAAAACTTTTTTGTTCAAATTTGTATCAACAGACTGCAGGGTGAGGGTGGCCCAGCCCTGCAACAAGTCCGCATCAAAGTTTCCAGGCGTTCAATTCTGTGGTAACACCTTTTTTGAATAAGAGATTGAAGACTCACAATGCTTTATAATCGCTGGAGATTATCGTCAGGGAGGGGGGATTGCCCACCCTGACGATTGTCGAATAAACAGCAACGCAGGCACACGAAATTTAAAAAGAGCACGAACAATTTTTTGCGCACCTTCTCAAACAAGAATCAAGTCGCCAGCCCTCTGGACCGTCGAGGTATTCGACGATTGTGCCAGAAGGTCGGATTTTTCCCGAAAGCGTCAGTGAATTCAATAAACCTCTGTGTGCCAATCAGCACTGCGCCTCAGTGCAGCCTTGCCAAGACTCCAAATTTCATCAGCACGTCGACCACATGTGTATGAATCAGCTCTGACTTCGTTGGTCACTGGTCTTCACCCAGGCGAAGCTTGTGGACCTTCAACAGGTGGCACCAGGTGACTGTCGTAACCCTGTTGCGAATTCCTTCAGTTTCGTTGATTAAGCCAGTGGGCATGAACCTCAACTGCTGGACATCCTCAGCTGGTCTCTCAAGCATTTTGTCATCACCCTGTAACAGTTTACACTTTATTTCATTTAAAAAAATCACTGCACTTTGACCACTCTTCTATCTTAGCAACACTGTTTCACGATTTCTTGCTCGTTTCCTGTTTCGCAAATTTCCACAAAGCTGCGCTTTCAACTCGGTTACATTGGGACTTCCCGCTGTGTGCACTGCACGCAAAAGCAGAGGAGATAATTGGCAGATAGGTAGGGATACAGGGATGGATGCGTAGTCTATCTGCCTTTCTCTCTCTCTGCTTCAAGCTCCAGGTTACAAAGGAATTTCCGCAGCCTGTTAGCGTTGAAAACTAAGCGCTATTGGGAAGAAAAAGGAACGGTGAAAATTAGCTGGCAACACCTCCTTAGCCCCAGCCGGCGAAGCGCATCAGGTGCAAAATTGTTCAGCAATTTACGCTCGCACCAGGCCTAGGCTTTTCCAAGTTTTTGTTATACTCAGAATGCAGTTTTCATTGGAAAAGTTTTGAACAACTACTTGAAGACTGAAAGGTGAAGAAAACTTGCTAGTATCGATGTTTTACAGTACCTAATTTTACTGGAATATTTTTTCCGTTCTAACATAAGTAACTGCTTCCGGTTTGTTTTAAAACGCATTAAAATAAATCCCGGAAGGAAACCGAATGGCTCTTAACAACTAGCTGGTTCAAGAAATTACCAATTCTAAAAGACTTGACCAGGTCAATTAAAAGGTTGTGGAAAACTAGGAGCAAAGCAGCACAAAAAAAACAGACTGGCCTCTCCTGTTCCTCGAGTCGCACAGAAGTATTAAAGTTTCCCGCGTAGGGTAAATATCGGTTAAAGTTGTTAAAGAAGCTGTTAGAATCGAATAAAAGCAAAGTCTTCATGCTTTCTCGTCAAACGACTTTTTTGTTCTGCGAGGGCACTGGTTAAGCCACTGATTCAGTGAAATGTGCCAAACCGCTTGCCTCCTCGCTGACTGAGGGTCGACTGTCACCTTTG
>NIVC01000505.1:0-5000 GCA_002269645.1 Macrostomum lignano | reverse complement strand
TGCAGCACTTAAAATCAATGCACCTTTTGAAGCAAATTAAAAATAATAAAAAGAAACAAGACTAGTTTTTTAGGCTAGAGACCATTTCTCGGCAAACTCCAACACGCAAAGCACATGCGGCCTGTGAAGCCCCTCTATCCAGCCAGCAGGTCCTTTAAAACTTCACAATAACAATTTGGCCTGTTTCTTTTCAGCTCTCTACTCTCTCCTCTTTCTTCTATCTCCTCTCTTCTCTATCCTTTTCCCTCACCTTTCATCTTTTCTCGCCTTGCCTCTTATCTTCTCTCTAATCCCCTCTCTCGTCTTCTCTTCTACTTTCCTCTCCCATCTGACCGTCAGCCATGAGCTGGATTCTTTATCTAGCCCTTGAGAAGTAAAAAGTTTGCAGACCTCTATGCGTCGCCAAGGATTTTATGATGGTGGGGGAACGACAAAGCCAAGATATTCACATGTACACTGTACATGACTAGACTCCTACAAGTTCATTTTTTTGCGAATCGGTGTTTTCAGCGCTCATTTTGGCGCTACAGACAGGCACTCATTTTGGCGCCTCTCATTTTGGCGCCACAGACAGGCACTCATTTTGGCGCCACAGACAGGCATTAATTTTGGCGCCACAGACAGGCATTCATTTTGACGCCACAGACAGGCACTCATTTTGGCGCCTCTCATTTTGGCGCCACAGACAGGCACTCATTTTGGCGCCACAGACAGGCATTCATTTTGGCGCCACAGACAGGCACTCATTTTGGTGCCACAGACAGGCATTCATTTTGGCGCCACAGACAGGCATTCATTTTGGCGCCACAGACAGGCATTCATTTTGGCGCCACAGACAGGCATTCATTTTGAAGCCACAGACAGGCACTCATTTTGGCGCCTCTCATTTTGGCGCCACAGACAGGCACTCATTTTGGCGCCACAGACAGGCATTCATTTTGGCGCCACAGACAGGCACTCATTTTGGCGCCACAGACAGGCACTCATTTTGGTGCCACAGACAGGCATTAATTTTGGCGCCACAGACAGGCATTCATTTTGGCGCCACAGACAGGCACTCATTTTGACGCCACAGACAGGCACTCATTTTGACGCCACAGACAGGCACTCATTTTGGCGCCACGGACACTCCGTTTGTTGCCCTGAAACAAAATTATTGATTTCCACATCGGGTCACAAATTGGAGTTGCTTTTACTGGGGGGGACATGTCCCCCCCCCCTCTGTCCCCAGGTGGCGACGCCCCTGCACTGAGTGTTAACTACTACATGTAGCTCGTAGTAGAAGTTTTATTGCTATACAGTGCTTTTCACTCATGCAAATATCGTGGATCAACTGCCCAACGAGATTCATTCAGGCCCCTCAAAGTGACATTTAAAATGCAATCATTTTAAAATTTCTCAACAAAAGGGACAATATCTCGAATGAATACGAGCCGTACGGGTGACTGATTAGTAAAAAGACTAGATCCATAGGTAATAGACTAGACTAGGTAACAGACTGAATTGTAATTGCAGGCATCCTCATTCAGCAGCATCACAGAGTCCTCACTATCGCTGAACGTGATCACCGTAACCCTGGACATGGAGTCAATGCAATTCCTCGGCATCAGCATAGTAGGTCAGGCTAGCCGCCGAGGCGCCGACGGTGGCATCTACGTTGGCAGCATCATGAAAGGCGGCGCGGTTCACAAGGACGGTCGAATTCAACCCGGCGACCTGATCCTTGAAGTCAACGGCATACCGTTCGATCGAATGGAGAACGACGACGCTGTTCGTGTGCTACGAGAACAGGTACAACGAGCGGGGCCAATTAGCCTTACCGTAGCCAAGTCCTGGAACTGTCGCCAGTACCTGCGCGTCTCACAGGAGGAACCAGTCCGACCAATAGATCCGCGTGCTTGGATCCTGCACACCAATGCTGTCCGTGAAGCTGAAGCCCTAGTCGACCCAGATGTGATCCTGATGCCAGGAGCTACAGCAACCCCGCCACAGTCCATGGCTACTGCAGCCAACGTCGGGACCGATGCCAGCCACCTTCGTCACGAAGCTGACGATGACGTTCGATCGCTGATTGGCGACCCACTGCAGCAGTCGCTTCCGTTTGCTCTTCCACCGGGCGGACCTGCTGTCGCAGCGAGGAGTCGATCCTTGTCGAGCTCGTCCAGCTCCTCCAGCGCGAGACTTGCGGCCGCCGCTTCAGCTGCTGCGGCTGCTGCCAATGCGGCATCTGCCGCCGCTGCTGCAGCTGCCGCCGCCCGTATCGCCGGCAGTGGGCAAGTTGAACGGCCAAAAAATTTGTCTCTTCAACAGCAGGCGGCGTTGCATCATTCGGCTAGAATTCCTGCTCTAAGTGTGCAATCCGACTGCGGTGAAATTGTGCGCGCACTTCGACAGCCAGACAGCGGGCTGGAGGTGCGCGATCGAGTCTGGTTGAAGATCCGCATTCCCTCTGCCTTTATCGGCGGCGAACTGGTCGACTGGTTTGCTGCTACACGTTGACGGATTTCGCGATCGACGACAGGCAAAGAAGCTCGCCTGCCAGCTGCTGCGGTCGGGACTCATCCGCCACACGGTCAACAAGGCCTCGTTCTCGGAGCAGTGCTACTACATCTTTGCTGGCGAGTTGCCACAGCCTCCGCCAAAAGCAACTCAGCAAGGGCAGAATCAACAGAACCAAAAGCAGCAACTTTCTGTTCACCAGCTGGAGGATCCGAAAAAGATAGCGCCACCAATGACGGTGAAACTGCCACCTCTTCAGCAGTCGTCATCGGCTCCAAGAAGTTTCAGCAGTGAGCAACTGTTGGACGCTGGATTTGCCACGCCGCCACTGCCTCCACCGCCGCAGAATCATAGTCAGCATCATCATATCCAGCAGCAGCAGCAGCAGCAGCAACAGCAACAACAACAGCAGCAGCAGAAACTTCAGCAACAAGAAATGCAGAGCAATCTACCAAGAAAACCATTACCTATGCATCATCTCAGCAATACTGCTACAGCAGGAGGCACAGTGCTCAGTGTCGGCTCTGGTAAGTAGTTAATTCTGTCGATAACATAATTTAGAAATACCACAAAAGCACTGTCACAATCTAATGTATCAATCTCGGCTTCATATTTCTATATTCGTGCGCGAATGCGTTTCGTCAAGTTTTGTCCCGCTAGTCCCATTCGAAACCCGGTTTACCGCTGGGTAGTTAGCGAAGCCTAATGGGCCCGAGGAACTGCCATTCAAGTGGCTACATTTTGGGACCTGGAGCTTTTTCGAATGGATGCTTATTCCCTGCTGGGAAGTGACGTTTGGGTAGACTAGTACCTCAGATGTTCGGGGATTAAAGGCCAGGCATTGGTGCATTCTCTTTGATGGTTTCTAGGTGGAATCTATAGGTAGGATAGCTATTTTTATTCAGTGTAGACAGACTATAGATACAGACTAAAACGTTGAGAGACATCAAATACATCTATATCTATCGGAGGTTCTAACCGTTAGTGGACACGGAAGTTTGCCTTATGCGACTTCGATAGGGGGTGAAGGAAAGGAGTGGGAGGGAGCCAGAATCTGATCGACGTTTGCATTGTCTGGACACAGCCTGGCGCAATGACAAATTCAACTGGCCATTAGTTCAGCTTTAGCAGGCGTTTGAACCATAGACGATTAGTTAACTATGCATTTATTATCTGACATAAGGGAATATTGTTCGCAAACAGTCTACATGGCATTCTGGAATACATTGAGAAGAAAAAAGGATAGTCAAGACATTTTAGCCACCAAACAATGGAAAACGCGCACATTAAGCACAAAAACAACGCAGTAGTAGTCATGGACTGTTCATCAGAAGTTGCTCATTAAAACTGAAACGTGCAATCCTTGAAGTGCCAGTTCTCGAAGAAGCGAACTGCGCGTTTCGAATCTATCCGACCTGCAGTTTAATGGACATTGTAAAAAATTCACCGTTTCTATATAACCATAGTATAGCCACTAATTTACTTACAATGTTGACTTATTATGCTTACCATGCTTCACCCACATCTCCTGTGTCACCTCCACTGAAGCATAGGTCGCACGGTTCTTCAGTCGTTGACAAGAAGATTTTTCCAATTAATAAGCGGGGCTGTTCGACGAGATGCACCAGCCATAGTTTTTTTGACAAGACAAGTAGCTTTCACTCGTACTACCCGCTTTCCTGATTTCTTTCAAGACGCAAACGAAATCAGCACTCATCACAGTGTTGTCTATGGTCAAACTAAGACACATTTCAGTCGTCTATTGGTCAAATAACTCTCAAAGCAGCAAATTGAGGCGTGATAAAAAGTGTGGAACAATGGATAAATAATCAGCGGTCCCAGTGCGTGACAACGATTGTCTGGCGAGCGCACTGCGACCGCTGATTCTTTGCATTGTTTTTTCTGTTTGACGATCCTACAGACAATGCATTGTTTGTAGTAATGAATTGTTCTGCATTAAAAATGTGAATAATGATCGTCAAATTGCTAAACAATGACGTTGCGTAGTAGGTAAGGGGCTGAAATAATGGCCATAGACACTCGTGCAAGCCAAGTTGCTTCAATTCGCTTTTCGCAGGCGGAAATCTCTGGGAATTAAGAAGTTCATTGCGCCTTTCGCCTTTACATGGTAGCTTAACTTGCTTCAATGCATCAATACAAGCTATCATCGATCATTATTTAGGCTTGTAGCTTCTATACATGTAGAAGTTATTTTATTACATTTTCCTATTAGAAAGGCGTACTTGTGTCGGACAAGTTTCGATACTATGCATTCAACAGAGAAGTAAACTGATTCATATTGTGTGAACTTATTCTTATTCTTAAGATCCCTCAGGATTTGTTTATGAGATGCTGACTCCTGATAACGCACAATAACACGGATAAGTACAGCCTTAGCCATGCACGCACTCGAACTAGGTGTACAGAGGATCAGCTTAAGTTCAATTTCAGTGCTCAAGCCTAGTCGAACCTGGACACTTGATCACACATGAGTGTCAGAG